>OY829541.1:3193684-3310684 GCA_963691705.1 Viola odorata
ATATTATCTAAAACGTTTAAGTTGAGAGTTAAAGCTTTTAGTATATTTGGGTCTGTTAAAGAGACTGTGAAATTTGGATAACAGTTTAGGTAAACTGGTCCTCTAGTCATGTTTGACTGAAATATTGCTAGTAAAGATTCGTCAAATCTCTTAAATCTTGCATCTCTTAAACACATAAGAATTGGTGAATCCATTCCAAGTCTATATAGTGGTTTGGCTGCTATCTGAATTAATCCAATATGCATGAATCTGTATTTCTTTCTGAATTTTTCAATTTGTCTTTTTTCTATCATCTGAATTGTTTTTTGTTCAGAGCTTATAGGGATAGTTTTCTCTGTAGTTTCTATTACATAATCATGAAATAATCTAAAAGATCCAATTTCGTATATATTCTTTATACTTTCTTTTGGAATAGTCCAATTCTTTAAATGTTGTTCTATTTCTGCTATATGCAATTCTTGTCTATTATAATCTTCTAAATCATCATTTACTTCTTGATTACTATGACTTGAACTTCCAAAGATATTTCCGAATCTTTCCATGATATCAAAGATTAATAACTATCTTTCTTTTGGTGATAAAGGTAAGATTGTTTAGTATCTTCTTTTTCCTCTTACTACAGTAGTTTTTAGGTAAATTCGTCGGGACCACCACCTGGACCACCTACCTCACAGGGCTTTACGGCTAAACCAACAGATTTCACGGCTGACCAACGCCGAACGTTACCTAAAATCTCCTGTGGTGAGAGTTAGGAAGAGTTAAAACCTCCTTACCCTTACCCTTCATACTTTAAAGCTTCTTACTAAGACGATCCGGTTTTGAGGGAGTCATTTAACTTAGTGCGGAAAAGAGGTAAAATTGCTACTGCAAACATGACTTCATTTCAGACAGGTAATTCAAAGATTCTAGAAGACAACCAAAGAAGAGGGCAAAAGAGGAAAAGATATTATCAGATTATCTTCAACAAAGACGAAACCATTAGCCCCACAGAGAAAAAGATAATTATCATTAGAAGAAGACAAGAGGTACCAGCTATCCCGACAGCCAGACGCGCACTGACCATTGCCAGACAAAGAAGATTCAGACTATCAAGACGATTGAATACTCTAGCCATTCAGACAAGATAGACGTGGCAGATATCAACTATAAAAAGAAGACAAGACCCTTTGCCGACACCAGCTGGAAAAGCACAAAGACCATTGTGGCAGACAACTTTTAAAAAGAAAAGAAGACTTGAAAAAGAGATAGATTCCTTATCTCTTAACTTAGAGAATTGTAATTTGTTTTGAATTCCGCACAGACTTTCTTATCTTGTAATCCCTATATAAAGGGAAGAAGTCCTCAGTTATGAGGCAGAATCAGAAATAAAATTTCTAAAAATTATCAAAAACCTTTGAGAAAAGCTTTCAAACATCTTGAGCAACATCACTGTAAGTTTAATACGCTTTCAAATTTCATACTTTAAAGCTTTCTTAAATGTTTTAAATTTCTGTTTTCTCATCATACAAGCATCATGTCTATTTGGGATAAATTAGCTACATGCTTAGCTGTTTTAAGAACAGATAGATTATCAGATTTAGAACATCTTAAACAAGAATTAGTATCACACTTGACGTTTATGCATAAGGCTTATATCGAAGATCTTAACCCAGATAGTAATGACGAAAGAGATAATGTTGTTCCATTATCAGCAGACAGAACTCCGTTATGGAATGAAGATCTAATTAAAATAGAACTTTTAAGAAACATGGTTATAGCAACAAACAAAACCATAGACAAAGTTTATAAAACTATAAATAGAAATCAAAACACACCTTCATCCAGTAATACTCCAGCTTATAGAACTAATTACCATCAATACGTTTTTAGACTAAGAGCACGAGGAGCTGCAGCTAGACCCTCTTTTAATCAATCTCCCAGCTTTAGACCTACTATCTCTAGACCTTCATCTTCTCAATCTACCAGACCTTTTCCAAGAAGACCAAATATAATTCATGATTCTCCAAACTCACCATCTTCATCATACTTAAAACCAGATACAAATCTACCTGGAAGAAGTTATACATCTCATCAGCTTCTTAGCTTAGAAGGAATGAATCCCGATTTGTACATACCTCAAAATGATGGAACTTTTCTTCGTAGACGAACTGAAAATGACTCGACCTTCTTACTAAGACGATCCGCTACCAGAGCTACTTGGCTCCGCTACCATTTCTAAACCGGATCGTCTAGGTTATAGAGGACGGTGAATTGGGAGGTTGGACTAGTCCAACCTCCCAATTCACCATCCTCTATAACCCAAAAACCAACTGTACTAGGCAATATACCAAGACCACAAATCCAGACATACCAGACAAAAGCCCAAGACAAATCAGGCCCAATACTCAAACCCTTTGCCAAAAACATTGGGTATATTGAACCAGAATATGGATCAGAATTAAGATCCATCACAGCAAACATGTTTCCAAAAGACTTTCACTACATACCAACAGACCTAGAAAAAACCAGAAACTTTTATGAGTTTATTCTGGTAGACACAGATTCCATAGAGATCACCCATGAATCCACTGAAGCAAGACCAGATAGATATTCCTACTCGAAATGCAGAATTCTTAGAGTCCTAACTCCGAAAGACTGGAAGATGAACCCATACACAAAAAGAATGTTTTCACAACCTTTTATTCCTAAAGGTTTTGATTACCATGACTACCAGATGGCATGGCACCATGCGTTTTTATACGCAACAGGAGGACACTCATGGTTCTTCCATTTTGACAGAAACATTTCGGTTAATTTTCCGATATGGTTCCATAGATGGTGGCTTCATTTCGGTGCTCATGAAATATGTTTTCCAGACTCAGTCCTAGAAGGTTATGGAGTTTTTGTTCAGAAATACCCAGACTTATATTTGCCAAAGACATTGAGTTTCACTCTTATGTTTCATATCCCATGGATCATATATTGGGAGTATGAAATAACAGGCAAAACAGAGCAGGATCCACATCCAATACTTAGCAGACGATTCAAGGCGAAATGGTGGAAGAGATTTCCACAGGAACAGGCCTCGAGATTTGCAGTACTAAAGACATTATCAGAATCTACCATCGATAATCCTCCACCTAGAGGACAATCAAAGTTTCAACCAGACCAAGCAGAGTCATCAGCAAGAGCAGCAAGACGAAAGATGAAGGAAGAACTCCTAGAAAGATTATCCCACTTCTCAGATGACGAAGATGGAGGAGAATCTTATACGCAAGCCAACTCAGACCCAGACTATGATAATGACATGATTTCTGAGCTCTATCCAGAGCTTGGTAAAAGATAAAAAAAATAAAAAAAAATAAAAAAATAAAAAAGAGAAAGGAAAGAAAAAGAGGTAAAATTGCTACTGCAAACATGACTTCATTTCAGACAGGTAATTCAAAGATTCTAGAAGACAACCAAAGAAGAGGGCAAAAGAGGAAAAGATATTATCAGATTATCTTCAACAAAGACGAAACCATTAGCCCCACAGAGAAAAAGATAATTATCATTAGAAGAAGACAAGAGGTACCAGTTGTCCCGACAGCCAGACGCGCACTAACCATTGCCAGACAAAGAAGATTCAGACTATCAAGACGATTGAAGACTCTAGCCATTCAGACAAGACAGACGTGGCAGATATCAACTATAAAAAGAAGACAAGACCCTTTGCCGACACCAGCTGGCAAAGCACAAAGACCATTGTGGCAGACAACTTTTAAAAAGAAAAGAAGACTTGAAAAAGAGATAGATTCCTTATCTCTTAACTTAGAGAATTGTAATTTGTTTTGAATTCCGCACAGACTTTCTTATCTTGTAATCCCTATATAAAGGGAAGAAGTCCTCAGTTATGAGGCAGAATCAGAAATAAAATTTCTAAAAATTATCAAAAACCTTTGAGAAAAGCTTTCAAACATCTTGAGCAACATCACTGTAAGTTTAATACGCTTTCAAATTTCATACTTTAAAGCTTTCTTAAATGTTTTAAATTTCTGTTTTCTCATCATACAAGCATCATGTCTATTTGGGATAAATTAGCTACATGCTTAGCTGTTTTAAGAACAGATAGATTATCAGATTTAGAACATCTTAAACAAGAATTAGTATCACACTTGACGTTTATGCATAAGGCTTATATCGAAGATCTTAACCCAGATTGATCAGGTCTGGTTTGGAGGCTGAATGAGAAGATTCACGAAGTTTAGAGCTGAAGCTGTTTACTCGAGTCTAGGCCTGAGTCTTGGCCTAGACAAGATCGTATCTGACGCAGTGTGCTTACCAGAATCGTCTTGGCCTAGACTTCGGCCAAGACTCCTTTGCGATCAGACTGCAGCTTGGAGCGATTGAAGTATTTTTGGAGATGGACTCTCACAGCTGGCACGTAGCAGCTGTCCAGCAATAGTAGAGGGATAGGAAGACTATCTGATGTAGAATCCCGCAAGGGATCTCCCTTTTTATTTAAATTGCGATTTAGTTTCCTTTTTTTAAGAACAATTAATTGTAATAATCTTTTAGGAGATTATTTAGGAGATTATTTAGGAGATTGAGTTGGAGAAGGACAGAGGAGTTTTAGCTTTCTTATAGTTGAACTCGTCCTCCCCTTCCCCTCTCTCTCTCTACGCTTTCTTCTTCTTCCCCAATTCGACACTTTTATACTATTGCTCCGGATTCAATTCTTTGAATCTCGGATTTAATTTATTTATGCAATCAAGTATTCTTATTATTCATTCATGAGTATGAGTAGCTAAAAACCCATTCTTGGTAAGGGTGATGAGCTGAAGTTCTTAATGCAATCGTGAGACACAATCCGTTCTTCACAATCTCTTTCTTTGTATTTATTTATTCTTGAACTTAATCCATCGCTTACTCACTAGAGTCAAGGTTTGATCATCCTTGTTCTCTAGGAGAGAAGAGTTGTAACCAGTCTAGAAGGAGAGGGAGTACCCGCCGGCTAGACAAAGTAGGTGACTAGTCTCGAGCTAGACTAGAAGGATAGGTAAAATAGGTCGAGACCAGATTGACAACCTAGGAACTTGACCTAGGTACTGTCTTCCCCTATGCCATTGAAGAGGTGAGCAACCATTCAAGACAGCAGTCAAACGGATAAACCCTTTAACCAGCAAGGTGTCCCTTGGCTAGGATTATCAAGAGAGGGAGTACCCGCCAGATAGTTTGAAGAGGAGGGAAGATAGGAGTGAAAAGGAGTTCCTCCACTCTATAGCAGTACTATGAAGAAGAGATGAACATATTTCAGTCCATGATCGATGCATAAGAACGCAAGCTCACCCATCGCCCTTACCTGGAATTCCGTATCACTAGACTTATTCCCAATCTAGCCCACAGTCTTGGCCTAGACTTCGGCCAATACTATTTTATATTTTGAACTGTTTTCATTACTTTTTGTTTTGTCTTTAGTTTCAGATAACAACCAACCAAAACTCAGTAACGAGGAAGTCAACTCAAGAATTACATCTCATAGAGGTCTCTGTGGACGATCCTCTTACCATCATCTACAAACCATTGTAGACAGTGATAAGTTGTATTTCTACCCCCAATTCCATACTTATTTCACTCTTATATTTGACGTGTTCGACGCGCGGTCAATCTATTTCGAAAGGTTACTGTTAATGTTCCTTTATTAGATATGATAGCACAGGTTCCAAAATATGCAAAATTCTTAAAGGAGCTATGCACTAATAAGAAGAGGCTTGCAGGGGTAGAAAGAATAAACATGAATGAGAATGTTTCAGCAGTCTTCCAAAAGAAGCTACCGAACAAATGTAAAGACGGAGGGACATTCGTGATACCTTGCCAAATTGGAGAACAGAAGATCGAGAAGGCTTTATGTGATCTGGGAGCTGGCATAAATGTGTTATCTTTAACAATTTTTAACAGCTTGAACATTGGAGAATTAAAGGAAACTAGGCTTGTGATTTAGTTAGCGGATCGATCTATAATATATCCTGTTGGTGTTATAGAAGATGTGTTAGTACAAGTCAATGACTTTGTTTTTCCTGCTGATTTCTATATAGTTGACATGGGTAACGAACATACCTCCAAATCTACTGAGATATTGTTGGGCAGACCTTTCTTAAGGACTGCTCGAGCTAAAATTGATGTCTTTGGGGGCTGTTTAACTTTAGAATTCAAGTTGTTATATGAGCGTCTGGAAGTAAAGATATTATGCACACAATTCTAGCAAAAACACCATCAATCCCTTCATCATTCTTGAATTTCAACTATATCAGGGAAAATGAACCAGTTTCAAATATTTTAGTAGGAAAAGTAGTGGTAATTCAGGGAATATAAAATGACTGAACATCTAATTATCATTGAATGCATCGACATTGCTACCTTTGTGATGGATTTTCCTAACCTCAAGTCGCTTGAATTAGAGGAATGTGATCTTCACTCCTTTCGTTTTGAAATCTGCCCACTGCTTGCAACTCTTGTGATTGCACCCACAATGCAATGGGATCTTTTTTATGAAGAAGTGTGGATATGTAACTTGATCAAGTTTTTTGATTGTCTACCTGCTGTGGAGAACATTGAACTTGGTGCTGAATTTATGGTTGTAAGTAACTTTATGCATTTTGTAAATTTTACATGATATTTTTGGTCTCTCACCTTTCATTGTCTATTTCTTTTTCTGTTTTTGACTTGCACTGTTCATTTCTTTGTTCAAGAACATGCAAATGTAGAACACCTAGAGAGTTTTCCAACAGCGATTCAATCTCTCCGAGTTCTCAAATTAGATCATGTATGTTTTGAAAGGATGAGAGAAGTGTCATTTGTCCTACGTTTGGTTATGAGCGCTCCTAACTTGCAGAAGCTTGAGATCATAGTAAGTCTTTTATCATAGTCAAATCTTTTAGTTTACAGTTTAAAAAACAAAACTGATATGTTGTTTGTAGGTATTTCAAGATGAACCTGCCATAGAGCTTCTTTTTAGAGCCGAAGACCTCTAGGAGTATTCGTCAGACCAACTTAGAGAAGTGGAGATGAGAGAATTTGGTGGTACACCGACTCAGTTAGAGTTTGTCAAGTTACTGCTAGCCAGATTATCTGTGCTTGAGGAGCTTGAAATAACATATGCTGTTAGGATTGAAAATACAGACTCGTTGGGTAATTAACATATTTACTAAATTTTGTTCTCCGATGAAAGAACTATTAAGATTGGTTTAGTCGTGAATGGTGTGGTTGACCTTTGAGTTGTTAAGGGTTCACAATTTTGAATCCTTCTACTTTTAATGTTTTTTGGTAGACGGTGAGAAGTGGGTTGTGCTAAAAATCTACGAATTTGAAAGATTGGATACTCAAACCGAAAAAAATCGAAATACTTTTGTCCTCTTATCTCATTAGACAAAAGATAAAAACAAGGGATTTTAAAGCAAAAAATGATTTTCCCACCTAAGTTTGATCGAAGAGCTATCGATATCCTTTTGTTCAATTTTATTATTTAATCTAAATAAAATACTATTCAATCCTATAAAATAATATAATATATCAAACTGGGTAAAAAGGAATTGGCATAAATAAACTACAAGAAGAAAAAAATTAATAAAAAATTACTTGATTAACCAAACCACGCTCAATTACGGAAATACTCCGAGCCATTAAACAAATCCAATCCTAAAATACTCAAATTTTCAAACTGAAACTCACATCAAAATACATGATTAACCGAACTCATTTGATCTGTGTAATTGGGTACCCGATCAAATGGATATTTGGTTTAACTAGATCGAAAAGTCAACGATTCGAAGCGAATAGATTAAATTGGACCCGAACCGAAATCACAAACGAATTGGGTATGCGATCTGTAAACAACCCAAGTGAGAAGTGAGACTCGAATCGGAGTCCATTCACATTTCAAATCCTTCTAAACAAAAAATTAAACTATTATTATAAAAAAACCTTTATAGTATACAAAATGTTTCACTTAATCCCTTATAAATTTGCAATACCAACTCTATAATTTTCTGAAATTTATCATGTTAACCTTCATTGTAATTAATTTTTTTTTAAAAAAAAATCAGAAATATAATTGTATATGGACAGCTTGACTTATAGGATTCCACAGTCGCTTTAGAAATTATTTGGGTTTGTCAAGGATTTTGTGTGATTTCTGAGTTCGAAACCACTGTCAGCTTCAATGTCCGATATGACGTAGGAGAACGATGGTAAAACTTATACCCTGAAATTGGCTTTGCATCTGTTAATCAAGTACCTATACTATTTGCTTTTTATATGAATGGTAAGTAGAAAGCTTTTGACACTTCTGCAATGAATCGTATGAAGTTCCTGATTCTTATCTGAAGCTTTTTACCCAAACCGAGCTGGACCGAATCAAAGTAATTCTGTTGTTGTCCTGTTAGATTCAGCAAATTCGATCCGAAAAAAACAAATAACACGAAATTTGGACAAAGTATCCTCATTTTTCATGTCTAAATTGAATTGAGTGCTTGAAATAGTTAGGGATTGAAGAGTAAAACTAAACTCGAACCGAAACTTAATTTGTTCGTTTAAGTTCAGATGAAATTGAATCAGACTGATACCCAACCTCACTGACATGAAGAAGGACTGACTGTTAAAAACCTAAACTGAATCCAAACCAGTACGACCAATGCTCATCCCTAATTTATTTTATTTTAAAAAAAACTCTTTTTAATTGAGTTTTTATTTTCTTACATCCTTATATTTTGCACTGGTGTTCAAAAACTGAACAAAATTGGATCAAACCACTTAGTTTTTTTTACTTAAAAAATTGTACACGTGAAATCAAGACCGGACTGGATCTAAACAGAGTTTGATCTGATTCATTTATAAAAAACCATAAATTGGACTACTATAATAATGTATTTATAATTATAAATTATATGAAACAATTATATAGTATGGTTTTATATTTTAATCTCCCAAATATTATGTCATGAGATTTTAATACTTATTAACACTATGAATTGCTATTTTGTTTGTCAGTACAGAATATATTTTAAACTTGTCTTAAGTGAATTCCTAAAAACATAAAATGAATTACTAATAAAGCCTCAAACTCAGCTAGGTTGAGTTTCACATTCTGATAAAAAAATAAAAATAAAAAATAAAGTAAAAACAGTCCACAAAGAAAAATGTCACAAACAATTAATCCGGTCCGAACTAAATCATTCAAAATGAAAAGAATTGAACCAAATTATTTTCAAATAGCTTAATTTTGTCCATAGATTCGAAAACTACTAACGGTTTGATTTTCTGTGAGAATCAGATCTAACCGGACCATAAGCCTTGCATTTTAGATTTGTTCAAACTAATCATATTTATTTGGATAAATTACATAAAAGATTAACAGATTAGTGGAATCAACCAAATATATAAATAAGGTAGTGTGACATAATCACTGACATCACCATGTAAGAATCATATTTTATTCTTATATGGTTTCAGCAAATAAATGCTCTGTATAAATCTATTAATGGAAACTACTTTTACATGTATCTTTCTTATCCACTTAAGTCACTAAACTATTTTTATCACTATGAATGTTTTCTTAATTTTCTAATTTACAGCTACCTAATGAGTTACAATTTAAAAGAAAAATAATCTTAGAGTTACTAATTGTTTAATACTAACATTTTTATTAATGGATGTAATAAGAGATGATTGTGTTTAGTATTTACCATTTTCTTATTATGTTATATTAATATTTAAATAAAAAAGAAAGACTTATAATTGTTATTTATCAATACTAATTTTATTTTTTTCAAAATTTTAGGGGTTTTTGAACATTAATATTGTTTGTTCCTTTATTTGTTTGAAAAGGAACTCCTAAAATTACTTTAAAGAATAATTCTATTTTTCTATTTTAAACTGTAACTCGTCAGTTAATTAGTTATAAGTTAGTTTCACAAGATCAAACTTAATGAAAATAATTGATGTTATCATTTTTGGTTCGATGAACATCTCGATTCTGTAATTGATACAATAGGTCCTAGTCAAAGTACTTATGTTATTTAAAATCTCGCTATAATATAATACTTCATTTGTATTATCAAAAATCATGCTATAAAAACTCTAGTTATAGATTTTTTTTATCTATCATTTGATTTAATATTGATCAATTTATAAAGAAATTACAATACCCTTTTATCTAAATTCGTGTTATATCTTAATAACCTCACCAATCTTTACTTGGAAAAGGCCTTTTTAAGAAAAAGTAATGATTGGAGTAGAAGTTAATCATAGAATCAAGAAATGTACCTTGGTGATTGACACAATTTATAGATTAAGAGGATTATTGAGTACTACCTCCGTATTGAAATAATTGACGTTTTGGTACTTTTTGTTACTGTACACATTACTTAATTTTTTAGTATTTGAGCTACTTTTTGTTACTGTTTCAAAGTGACAGTTATTTGAGGACAGAGGGAGTATCAAATAAGGATTATAGACCAACAGCAAGTTGACCAACTACTGCTCGTCTAGAAGGATGCAACACCAGAAAAATAAAATAAAATACATCATAGAATAAACTATGATTGATGAATCATTCAGCTCAAAAGAGCAAAAGCAAACCTACACACTCTTCCCAAGGCTGCATAGTGTTGTAGGCCATTACATGAACTATCTTATAAAAAAAAAAGTAATAGCATAAAAACCCCATGTACTATTTTTCAAAACAGAAACCTCCCATGTACTTCAAAAAGTCAAATTGACCTCCCCTGTCCTATCGGTCAGAAGCATTTGCTTCGTCTCCGTCAGTCAAACTAACAGACCGTTAGTATTGACCGTTAACTTTGAATAAAATATTCAGAAAAATTGTAAAAATTCCAAAAAAATTGTAAAAAATTGTAAAAAACCCAAAAAAATGTAAAAAATCTATAAAAAAATTTATAAATCGAAAAAAATGTAAAAAATCCAATTTTACATTTTTTCCTGAATTTTTAGATTAATTAACTTTTTAGATTTTTTTTTTAATTTTACATTTTTTTTCTGGATTTTGAGGTTACATAATTTTTTTATAGAATTTATACATTTTTTTGGAATTTTTTACAATTTTTTTACATTTTTTTTGGATTTTTTACATTTTTTTTGAATTTTTTATAATTTTTCTGAATATTTTAATCAAAATCAACGGTCAAAAAGTGAAGTCTGTTAGTTTGACTGGTACAGACCAACGGAATGCTTCTGACCGATAGTACAGGGGAGGTCAATTTGACTTTTTGAAGTACACGGGAGGTTTCTGTTTTGAAAAATAGTACATGGGGTTTTTATACTATTACTTCTAAAAAAAAATCAAAAGACAAACTCCATTATGATCATGTTTCTTTCGTTAAAGAAATAAAAACGAATGAAGTTGAGAATACTTGAATGCCTGGAAAGATAAAATCTGAAAAACAGATTTTATTTACAGAATTAACGATATTGACAAGACTCGATCCATGACATCTGCCCAACCATCCAATTTATATGCTTTTAAGTCATCAGAAATAGAAGTTGAAAATTCAAGTCTCATCCTTTTATATTATTAAAACTCATTAACCAACAGTTGTCACTGGATTAATTTTAGGAAAAATTATAAATTTTCTTTTTATTTTTTACTTTTATAATTTTCTTAACTTTAAAAGTAATTTTTTCTGAAAAAATTGTTTATTTATGATTCTGTTCATTCGATTTGTTTTGTTTCTTTATGAATTTCAAGTTGCTATATAAATAATCTAATGAGCTTAAAGATAACAAAAGGTGGAAAAGACTGCGTCACTTGCATTGGTTATTTATGGCTCCTGTAATGATTTATTTTGTTCTTTGTGACATTATCTATATACTTAACAGCAATTTTTCCCATTTAGTTCTGTATTTTGTTTTATAAGCTCTTAAGCTGATTCGGTTTTCTAAACTGTTGAAGCGAATGGAAGGCCTAACGTTTAGCAGAGGGATGGCTGCAGAGGTGAACATTAATAAGGGAGATGTAAAATATGGTTGGATCCCAGCAACTGTTCTTGGAGAAGTTGGCTTGAATTCCTTCTTGGTGGAGTGCAATACCTTAATTGACAGAGGCAAAAGTGGCCCCATGGAAGTAACTGTAGATTCTTTCCACATTCGTCCTCCTGCTCCTGACTTGGAAGTTAAAGAATTTGAGCTCTTAGATAAAGTAGATGCTTTCTACAGTTGTGGTTGGAGGCATGGTCTCATTACCAAAATCCTTACAGAAAGAAGGTATGTTGTCTTGATAAAGGATGTTAATCAAGTGAAGGAATTAAGTCACTCTGTTATAAGGCCACTCATGAAGTTCGAGAAGGGCAATTGGATAGTTTTTTCTGGATCCAAGGCATGTTTCCATCCCTTAGCTTTTACCTTGCGAACATTGTCTGAATGCGTACTCTTTATTTAGAAGTTTAGCTGTGATGCTGCAAGTTTTGTTTGTTTTTACATCTTGATGACTGGGAGTTTGAGACAACACAAACAGTCTTTTGCTATTTTGAATAGAAGAATGCCAGTCTTGCATAATTTATCCTTATAGATAAGTTGTACTCATATTTTAAGTTTCTCACGTGTAATATCATGCAGATTATAGAACAATTAAATCGTATTTGAAGATAGTTTTGTTGGTGGTTTGTTTCAGGAGATGATGATGGAAGCATATTTACAGGGAAAAAAATTGGGCCGAGTAGACAGTGCCGACAACTTCAACGAAGTTTTTCTTATAGATGAAGAAACTACTGAAGATGAAACCCCTTGCCAACACTCAGAAAAGAGTCCAACCCAGCAGTCTGACAATCGCCACACAAAATACAAGCGCAAGAAAGCAAAACAAAGTAAACCAGACTCGTGGCCTATGCTGCACCTTCCTAAGAAAGCTAAAAGGAAAAGCAACACCAAATCTGTATCTCCTGAAGATTTGGTAAAAAATGATAGATGCTATGATATCTTCCCTTTACACGTGCCTGAGCTCGATATCCATGGAGAGGGTGTTAAAAGCAAGTCGCAAGAAGGCGATAAACACAGTCAGCAGAAAGGTATTGTGTGTGCTAAGAAAATTATTTAGTATGATCTAGATAGTAGCTGGGTAATTATACTAATAGATACTGTTCTGCATTGTATTATATAGTTGAGGACAAAACAACTAGAGGTGGTGCTAGTGGCCTGGATTTTGAAGATCGTGCAAGTGAAGAGGTTGAATTACCAACAATGAAAGCTGCGGAACCTATAGGTAAGGAGCTGCCAACCTAGATGTCATCCTGTGTCTACTAATTAATGCATATGGAGATTGGATCAGCTGTACAGTAGTCTTGAATTGTGGATGGGAAGATAATTTATCTTGAATTGTCGCTTTGCATGTATTCCGCAGGTGAAGAAAACAATATTGCTGGAGGTGGTGGTGGTAGTGGGATGGATTTTGAAAGTTGTGTCATGGAAGAGGTTGGAGTGAGCAAAAGCATCCGTGTAGAGCATATGGGTATCAAGATTTGTTAAGCTGAATATTATTTTTGTATCCCATTTGCAATAAAGAATGTGATCAGATGAAAAACAAGCTACTTGTATCTTAGGAACTAAATTTTTCGTTATGCAGGTAGTGAACAAATTGTCAGTAGATGTATCACAAGCAAAATGCAATTTGCTGACTGTGGTGGAACTAAGGAGGATGAATTGCCTGTAAAGACAAGTCTGGAGTCTGTAGGTAAGGGAAGCTGCTAACTGAATGTCCCTTCTCCACACACGAGCACAAAGATGAATATGGAAAGAAGATCAGTTAAATAATAGGCTGGATAATATTGTTTTGCATTAATGCACAATGTATTATGTAGGTAAAGAGCACTGGGCCCCTAGCGGTGAAGATACTGAATTACCAGAAGGAACAGGTACAGGTGCAGGCAATTCATAAGAACAAAAGTAAACGGGGAGAGGAAATCAGTTAAATAACTGACTAGAATGGATTAATTAATAATAACTTGAGCTAAAGTACTAAGTTTTATGTAGGTGAAGAACTCATAATGGAACGGCCTGAAATTCCAGAAACAACGACATTTGTGCCTGGCGGAGATTCTAAAGGTAAACCTGAAGATGTTTTGTCTAGTAGCCTTATTAAATTTTAAAAGGGAATCGACTCTTGGGTTGTAGAGGTACCGGAAAAAAGTGAGCTAGTGGAGGATCGGATGCCTTTTGCGAAGGAGAGTTCTTCCCTTTGGGAAGCAGTCGAGTCTCTGGAAGTTTTCCAAGCCTTACCGCAAAGACCACATTTCCGTCCCTTGTTTGAATGTAAAGAGAGTGTCCGTGAAGGATTGGCAATTGGTCACATGGTGACATTCTCACAGTTGGCCAAGAAGATACTGAAATTGCGAGTCGGTGATTCTCAAGAGATCTTGAATTGTCATTTGGATTCTCTTGCAGACTTGGAGACGCATGGATTCGATACTACATCACTAGTGCACCGCCTTAAGAAGTTGTTATCAATTAAAGATAAGAGAGAGAAGCTTCGACATCACTTCAAGACTGTTCAGACTCAAATTGTTGAATGTTCCCGGGGCAAAGCAAAATTGGAGGAAGATATTGACAATATCGACAAGAAGATGAGGAAGCTTCAGGAGGAACGAGAAAAGAAATGTGATGAGCTGACAGCCTTGGAATTGGAAGCAGGTGTTACCAATGCAGTCATCTCAAATGCAGATGATGAATTTGAGAATGTAGCTGCTGCCAATTGGTAAACTAGCTTGATTATCAGGTTTTTGGATGACTTTTGTCATTTTATCTGACAATTTTTGTGTGCGCTGCTGTGAATGTCTGTCAGATACATATTTCTCAGTTTTATACTAAATTTCCTACTTAAATGTTTATATAGTTTTAATTTCATGTTGATCCAAGATACATATATATTTTTTTTTTGGTCGAACTTCTTAATTTTCCAATGGAAATGGAAGAAGTTTAAAAACCAGCCCGCCTTTCTACTCAATATTCGATCACACTCTTAATTTACAATTAATTCAATTTGAACCCTGTATTTTTTAATTTTAATAAATCACACCCAAATTTTATTTCAAAATAGCCTGAAAGGTTACAGATTTTATTAAAGTAAAAAATATTCTTTAATTAAAAAATGGCGTGGTTAATAATTATTATTTTTTATATTACTTTATATAAATTTATTTATTTTTTACGTCAGAAAAGCTAATGTTTCTTTTATGTGCTTTAGATTAAATTTTGAAATTAGAGTGTGGTTTGACTAAATTGACGAATGTGGGATTTAAATTAAATAAATTCTAAACTAAGGATGTGATCCATTGGATACAAACGTGAGGTTTTTTTTATAACTTTTTCCTTTTTTCAATTGTTGTATTTTAACTCATTATAAAAACAATGACTTTTTTACCTTTAATTTTATCTTTTTGGGATGTGCGTTTTCTTTATATATTTTTAAAGTAAATAAGTATGCTAATTTGCCAACGGTTATAGCTCAACGTAGTTATTAGTGGCAAAATACTAGTAAGATATCCAATTCGAGGCTCAACCTCCACGCAAAAACAATGAAATAATTAAATTTTAAATAACTAAAGAAGTAGTAATTAATTTTGAAATTATTTCTCTTATTAATTACTCCCTCCGTTTTCAATTAACTGTCATTTTCCTACTGAATGTTACTGTATACTTTACTTGATTTTTTGGTGTTTGCTTTACTGAATGTTACTGTTTCAGAAAGTCAATTAATTGAAAATAGAGGGAGTACTAGTTACTTACCAAAATTGTTAACATATTTTAAAGAAAATAAAAAATACATTAATATACAATTTTTTCTAAATATTCTCTTTGAGTATCTAGATTTTCTATTTCTCCTATTATTTTCATAAGAAGTTCTTTTTCTCTTGTAATGACATTAATTTGTTTATAAGCGCAAGCACAAATATTTTCATCTCCTAAATTGTAAGCGATGAGAGAGCTGAGCATGATTTATCCGAATTTTTCCTGCAGGATGTGTCCAAGAATGGAGTTCTTGCAGTGCAGACGCTGAGAAACAACATAATGGCGTCGACCCTTTTGGCATCAACAACAATCATGCTCAGCTCTCTCATCGTTGTACTAATGGCTGGAGGTTGGCGTATGAGGCTGCCTCATTCCTCACACCAGGTCCCCTACTCCTCCTCCAACTGAGCTAGCGCTGTCGGGTCCAATATCTCTTTCAAGGTAGTGCCCCTCCAGGGCCTCCACGGAATCTCCCAGGTGTTAAGCAAGATGGGGATGCGTTCGACTTCTTTGGGAGATAGTTGATACGATCGTAGTTGCGTAGGATGCGTAGCACGCGAATTTGATCTAGTCCAAAGGGTGAATTTCTGACTTTGCGGAATACTAAACTCGAGAGTACGAGCTAAGTCAGTACTCATCACGCTTACTCTGTCTTCTTCATAGCCCTCAATCAATCAAAACCTGCAACTGGGGCAGATGTAAAGAGAATAAAAATAGAAGCAAATTTTCTTAAACTTTAAAATTATAGTTTAAATGATTAATACATATTGTTATTATGACGTAGGTCATAACTTCAATCCTGAGGCTATCCACAGCAGGGGATCATTGAGGGGACTTTTGGCTCCAGCAGAGGGTTTTTGTGGTATCAATTGATGAATAGGATAGAGAGGGTGTCAAAATTTGACACCCGAGTTTTTCTGACAGTGGGACCGACCACTGTAAGTTTTTAAATTTTTTTTTTTAATGAGGTGGACCAATGGCAGCGCGCCACGCGTGCGCGTGCAGGGCTGTCCACCGCATTATTTCTTTTTTTTCCCCTAAATTTTTAAATGGGTTTTTTTATAATAAATACTGAAAATAATTTTATAAAAAATATACCATTATTTTTTATTTTTTGAGATCTATAAATTGAGACTGTGTTTGTATTATTTGGACACTAAAGAAAATCAGAATTTTTTACATTTTTTTCATTTTTAAATGCCTTTTTTCATAATAATTACTCAAAATAATTTTTAAAAATATACAATTATTTAATAAGAAAAAGAAATGAAAAATATGGTGGGGTATACTCCCTCCATTCCACTTTAATTGACTTTTTAGAATAGTAGAAAAACGTAAGCCGTTGATTTACGGACTTATTTTATTCCTCATTATTTCATTTTTTTTTCTAATTTCCACTGAAAATACCACACTATCATCAAATTGGATTGATTAAAAAAAAAATTTTGCACAAAATATATGCTTCGAAAAAGATAAAATGACAAATACCCCAAATAGTAACAATCCGCAGAAAAGTGACAGGTAAAGTGGAACGGAGGGAGTATGATTAAATGATGTGGAAGGGAGAGAAAGTGAATAACACCCTGAAAAATACCCTGCTGTGAGAAGTGGGTGTTATTTGATAATTTGGTTGGGTGTTAAGTTGATGTGGCAGGAGAGAAAGTCAATAACATCCTCAATTTAACACCCGCTGCTGTGGATGATCTGATATTGTAATTATATTATTAATATATATAAAAAAATTAACAAAATTTTCTTAACTTCTGATTGCAGGCAGCGATAGAAAACCTAGAAATGGATGATACGAGTTCAATAGATTACATGACATGATGATGATCAGAAAAATATAAAAAATCCAAATAAAATGTAAAAAATCTAAAAATTCAGGAAAATTTATTACATTTTCTCTGAATTTTTTGATTAATTTTTTTTTTGAATTTTAACATTTTTTTGGGAATTTTTTTTTATAGAATTTGTACATTTTTTTGAATTTAAGATTAATTATTTTTTTTGGGAATTTTTACATTTTTTTGGGAATTAATACTTTTTTTGGAATTTATACATTTTTGTTGGGAATTATTACATTTTTTGGATTTTTTAAGTTTTTTCTCGATATTTAGATTAATTAAAGGGGTAATAGTTTTTAGCTCCCCTGTACTAACATCGAAAAGTAAAATCCTCCTATGTATTTCATTTTTTGCAGTCCGCCTCCCGTGACCTATTGTTTTGGGGCAAAAAAGTCATTCCGTCCACTTTCACTAACGGATCCGTTAGTGACACTCCCTACAGCAGGTTATCTTCATTTTTAGGATTAATTAAATAATATAATTAATCTAAAAATTCCAAAAAAAATGTAAAGATTCACAAAAAAAAATGTAATTTTTTAGTTAACGTAAAAATTAAAAAAAAAATGTTAAAAGTTCAAGAAAATGTAAAAATTCCAAAAAAATGTAATAATTTCAACAAAAAAAAATCCAAAAAAAATGTAAAAATTCTAAAAAAATGTAATTAACCTAAAACTAAAGAAAAAATTGTAAAAAAAAATCCAAAAAACATGTAAAGATTAAAAAAAAATGTAATTTTTTTACTTAAACTAAAAATCAAAAAAAAAATGTTAAAAATTCAAAAAAAAAATATTAATCTAAAAATTAAGTAGAAACAAAAAAACCATAAAAATCTCCCTTCCCAACAACCTGAAATTAATAAATTTTGAACGCTCCATGATTTTAGGATCGTGTGCCGGAGGTTTCCCTTGACACCAGATCACCCACTGTGACCGGGGTGAAATTTCTTTCTCATTTTTGTGCTACCCTTATGGCGTCTAAGTCGACTCCGTTGGGAGGGACTGAGTCTGCGGAAGCTACCTATTACGTGGAGAATCTGCCACAACATGTGGATCAACGAGCCCTCAGGTATTTGGCCACGCAGCAATGGAGATTACCTCCTTTCGGAAGGGTTTCGGATGTGTTCATTCCGTTGAGAAGGAATCAGCGGGGGCTGTGCTATGGGTTTGTACGGTTCGACTGGGTTGAGAATAAGATAGATATAGAGATTGCCCTAGATAATCAGTACATTGGTGCGTCTGCTATTAGGGCGAACATAGGACGTAATAAGAGGAGGGTCTTTGAGTCGATGCCCCACAATCACCTAGGTCAAGTGCAAACAGAGGAGAGAAAGAGCAACAAAGCCGGGACAGCTAAGTCGAGGCAAAAATCGAAAAAGGGAAACCAATAATAGATGTTGAATTTGGTTAATTGGTTGTCATTATGAAAAGCCAAATAGTAAATTAGTTCTTAAGGCTGAGAAGGTGCATTATGTTTATGCATCTTTTAATTGTGATGTTAGTGCATTGTATTAATGAGGAAGTTTGTCTTATTTATCAGTTGTAGGTTACCTAAGAAACTGCATTGTGATAGTTTGTAGTAATATTTTCAATCGGAGGAAGTGAGGGTGGGAAGGGAAGAGTTATTGAAGGAAAGGCTGATATAATTAAAAGAAAATGTTGGGTTGTTCTTGATTTTGAAATTTGTTGATGACAGGTTATGTTGGTGGAGAATTGAAGAGAAAGGGAAGCAGATACAGAAGGTTACAAAGGGGTGTTGGGTTGATAACAAACGAGGAAAAGATTTAAGAAGGGTTTTAAAAGCAGACAAGTAGGAAAGAAACAATAAAACCACCGACAACAGGGGACGCTTGGCTCCTTCTCTGCTCTCGGGTAAGTCATTTCCCAAACACCATAATTATTTTAATAATAATAATAATAATAATTTATGTTCTTTCATAGATCACTTTGCTTCCCTACTACCGGAGTTTTTATAAACTGAATTCAATTTCAGCCAGAAAAAAAAAAGGAACTGAATTTAGCACCTTTCAGCAATGCTTCACTCTGCGGCCGCGTCCAACAGGATACACGGATACAAGGTCAGTCCGGGCAGCCCACAGGTTAGTCATTTGTTCTACGTAGATGATAGTCTGATTTTTGCAAAAGCGGAAGAATGTGAGGCGGCAAGGCAACCATTAGTTCCATTCTGAAGGAGTATGAGGAAGCCTCGGGCCAAAAGATAAACCTAGAAAAATCAGAAGTGAGCTTCAGCAAGAACGTGAGGAGTGAGCGTTCAGATTTCGGATCGAATTTCGACGAGTTTGGATCGGATAAGTTCGAATTCAGATAATTTCGGAGGATCGGTTTTTTTGTCAACAGATCCGATTCCAATCCGATAAGTTCGGATTGGGATCGAATCGGTCAGATTTTTTTAGATATTTTAGAAGTTTATAAACGTCCATTTAAGGGTAAGGGATAAAGGTTTATATGAGATCCTATCAACATCATGTTTGAACCCAATTATATTAAAAAATTACTAAAAAAAAAGACAAAATTTAAAAAAGTAAAGATAGGTGAGCACTAATTAACAATACACAATGTAATTATATGTATAATTTATGGCAGTAAAATTTTTCATAGACAGTTTACATAATACGATTTAAGTATTTCTTGTTTTTTATAAAATAAAAATTTAGTATTTCTATTTTTTTGAAAATATAGAAATTAAAATAAATTTTGATATTAGAAATGTATTTTATATTTTATATATATATATATAAATTTTGTTTATTATTGTTTTTTTTTCAAAATAGCAAAATCATGTACCAACTAACAACTAACAAGTGATGGGCTGAATTTCAAAAAAAAAAAACAAGTGATGGGCTGAATAAAGCCTAGCCGAATCATAACCAAAGAGTTAGTTATGATCCGACTAATTCTTCCCTCCAGCATGGGCCGACTACTATTCATCCGGTTCAATTTCATTTCAAAAACAGCCCACACTCTCATTTGCAAAATTAAAAACATCAGATAAAAAAAGTGTTTAAAATCATGTTTGAAAAAAGAATCCTAATTAAGTGGTCATGCCAATGAATTAAATTCTAACAAATCTATATATTTATGCATATGAGAGTAAACCTTTCTTAGGTTAATTAGAGTAGTCATTTATTATCTATTTTTCAATTATTATAATAATAAGAATATCTTTGTCTATAGGTAAAATAGGAGCAATTTAATATCAATTTAATAATCTCACCCAAAAAAATGTAAAAGAAATGATGTTTGGGGTCATTTAGGAAAGTCATCTCGGCTACATTTGCCATCTACTGCTCCTCTTGACCTCATTTATAGCCTGGTTATCAGAACCGGACCGGACCGGCCGGTCCGTCCGGTTCAACCGGCCAATTCCACGTTTCCGGTCCGATTCACCTTTCGGACCGGATTGCCCTCTGACCCGGGTTGGACCGGACAAACCGGCCGGTTTTTTGCCAACCGGCGAACCGGCCGGTTTTGACCCAATGTGTCCGGTTTGATCACTTACCAAAACGGCGTCGTTTTGGCACGGCCCATGGGCCCAAACGACACCGTTTTGGCACGGGCCTTGAGCCCATCAGCTAGGAAACGACGCCGTTGAAACCTCCTCACTTAACTTCCTCCTCTTTCCCGTATTTCTTTTCTTTTCCTAGTGTTTTTCTTTCCTTCACAGCAGCAGGCTAGCAGCAACCAAAACTAAAACCCAAACCCTAGAGCGAGCAGCGAACGGCGGCGGCAGTGAGCGGCGAGCGGCGGCGGCGGCAGTGAGCGGTTGCAGGCGACGGCTACAGGCGACGACGACGTGACAGGTCCGTTCTCTTGCCCGAATGTCTTTCTTTTTCTTTATTTTTTGATTGTTGTCTTAAATTATATATATGAAATGAATTAAATATAATTATATGATTTATAATTATTTAAGGTTGTTGGTTTCTGGTTCTTAAATTAGTAAATTACAATTTAATTATACTGGATTGAAATTGAAATTAAAATGCATGGATTTTTTCTGGAATTGAAATTGAAATGCTGGAAGTGGAATTACTTACATGGTTGCCGAAATTGAATTAGTGATTTACAATTAATTAATGCTCATTTGTTGCCGAATTGGAATTACATGGTTTTACATGGTTGCCGAATTGCATACATGATTGTGATTTACATGGAATTAATACTCATTGGTTGCCGAAAAAAATGCTCATTTGTTGCCGAATTGGAATTATATGGTTTTACATGGTTGCCGAATTGCATACATGATTGTGATTTACATGGAATTAATGCTCATTGGTTGCCGAAAAAATGCTCATTTGTTGCCGATTTGGAATTACATGGTTTTACATGGTTGCTGAATTGCATACATGATTGTGATTTATAATTAATTAAATGCTCATTTATTGTTGGTGCCGAATTGCATACATAATTTTTCAGGTTTCATTTTATATGGCTTCACCAATGCAATCATCCGGGACCGGGTCTAATTCTGATTCAACGTCTGCTCCTTCAAATGCCTCTGTACCTGTAAGAGGAAAAACTGATATTGCATGGAATTTCTGTGTAGAAGTTGCTGATTTTGTGGGAAGTAAGAGGAAAAAACTTATTTGCAATTTTTGCAATAAGGTGTTTAGTGGTGGGGGTATCTTCCGATTCAAACAACACTTAGCCGGTATTAGGGGTGATGCGGTGTCTTGTAAGGAAGCTCCTGAAGAAGTTAGAGTACAAATAAGGACAACTTTAGATGATTTTGCTTCAAAGAAAATGAGAGAACAAGAATTACTTGCAGAACGAAACCCCTTTCTTACTCAACAAACAAATGTTCAAGTTCCTCCTATACCATTGGGTGGTGGTGTACAAGTACCTACTAGAGCATCGGGTAGTGGTGATAGTGGTAGTGGTGTACAAGTGCCTACTAGAGCATTGGGTAGTGGTAGTGGTGTACAAGTTCGGAAAGGAAGAAAACGTAATAGAACAATCGGCACTTATTTTCTCTCAAGAACAGAACCTGGAGATCAACCAACAATCATAAGTGCGATGCAGAGTCAGGAGACTAAAGAAGAGTGTGATTTAGCAGTTTCAAAATGGATGATTGATGCATCCATTCCTTTCAATGCTGTCAATTCCATTTATTTTCAGCACATGGTTGATGCAATTACTGGGTATGGTCCTGGTTATAAAGCTCCACATTTTCATAACCTCCGCGGTTTCTTATTGAAGAAAAATGTTGAGGAGGTGCGAAATTATGTTGAGGGCTTTCGTGCGTCATGGAGAGAAACTGGATGCACCATAATGTCTGATGGGTGGACAGATCAATCTAGAAGGACTCTCATCAACTTCTTGGTTTATTCTCCCAAAGGTACTGTTTTCCTCAAATCTGTAGATGCCTCTGATGCTTCCAAAACTGCTGATATGTTGTATAGTTTGTTTAGAGAAGTTGTGCTATTTGTTGGGGCTGAAAATGTTGTGCACTTTGTCACGGACAATGCTGCAAATTATGTCGCAGCAGGAAGAAAATTAGAAGATGAATTTAGGACATTGTTTTGGTCTCCATGTGCTGCTCATTGCATTAATTTAATGCTGCATGATATTGGAAAGTTAGATGAAGTTGGTGATATTGTAGCTCATGCTTCTAGGATAACTAAGTATGTCTACAATCATTGTTTTCCCTTGCATTTGATGCGACAATTTACTGGAGGAAGGGAGATATTGCGTCCTGCACCTACTCGGTTTGCTACTAACTTTATTGCTTTGCAAAGTATATTAAGTCAAAAGGATGCTTTGAGAGCCATGGCTACATCTAGAGAGTGGGTTACTTCCTCTTATGCTAAGGAAATCAAGGGGAAAAAGTTTGAGAATGATGTCTTGGATCCTTGTTTTTGGAAGGAATGTGCTGTCATTGTTAAACTCACTGAACCTCTAGTTCGTGTTTTGCGTCTTGTTGATGGTGATGATCGACCAGCAATGCCATACATATACGAGGCTATTCACACGGCTAGAGATGAGATGTTGAGAAGATTTCAGAAAAGGAAAAAGAGGGTTGATTCTTATATTAAGATTGTTGATGATCGATGGGACCGGCAATTGCATAAAAACCTCCATGCTGCTGGGTTTTGGCTGAATCCTCAAATCCAGTACAAACCTAGTGAGACAGACAAGCTTAGACGCACTACTTCTGGGTTGTTTGACGTCATAGAGAGGTATGCTTATGGAAACAACACTCTGAGAAGTAGGTTGACAAGTGAGGTGAAGTTATTCCGAGGTGCAGAGAGGAACTTTGGCCGTCCTAGTGCAGTAGATGATCGTTTTGTGATGCCTCCAGGTAGTTTTTTTTAAATGTATTCATATATATTTTACATTAATATTTTTTGGTTTACTAAAAATATAGAAAACTAATATTTTTAATTTTATGTGTAGATGAATGGTGGATGAACTATGGGAGTGATGCACCAGAGTTGCAAAAGCTAGCTATCCGAGTTTTAAGCCAAACATGTAGTGCTTCTGGTTGTGAGCGAAATTGGAGCATATTTGAGCATGTTCATTCAAAGAAAAGAAATAGATTAGAGCATCAAAGACTTAATGATTTGGTATATGTTCATTACAACTTAAGGCTACAACAAAAGTAAGTTTCTATACTTTTTACTTTTTACTTTTTATTTATTAACAAACAATCTATAATTTTGAATTTTATTTGTAGTTGTGTTTGGATTAAATTGTTTGGCTAATTTTTTGGTTAATTACTGTAGGGGTTTAAAGGGTAGGAATTATGACCCTATAAACTTTGAGGACTTTCGAGATAATGATGGTTGGATATTAGAGGATGAACCGTCAAATCTAACAAGTGTTGAATTAGAGACTTTTCGAAATGAGATGGAAGCATGCAATATTCAAGAAGATGTCCCTGATGATGGTAAGTTGGTAACTACCTATTTATTTTAAAAGTTGTTGATATGAAACTATTATTGTTAATTTATTGATTCTTTATTTTTATGTTTTATTTGATAATACTAGAGTTGAACCTACAAAATATGCTTGATGATGACAATGATGAAGATGAAGGAAATGAAAGCGGATTTTTTGTTCAAGACATTTTCGACAACACTAGTGGCTCGACCTCTCAACCTGAAACCAATCCATGGAATTAATTTTGTTGTAATTTGAATATTTAGGTGTTTAAACTTTGAGAATGATTTCATTTGAATGTTGGATTGTTTCTTTATTTTGTAATTTGGATAATTAAGTGTGTATGAATATTTAAGTGTTTGAAAATGTTGGATTGTTTCTTTATTTTGTAATTGGAATATTTAAGTTTCATTTGAATGTTAAATAGTTTATTTATTTTTAACTTTTGATCTACTTGATATACTTTATTTTGATATATTAGAACTTTATTTTGATATATTATAAAATGCTACAGTAAAAAAACCAGCCGGTTCAATCCGGTTTAATCCGGTTTTTTAGTCTAAGATTTGCCGGTTTAATGTGTAACGGTTCCGGACGGACCAGCAACTACAATCCGGTCGAACCCGGTTCAATCCGGTTGAACCACCAAATTTCCATTTCCGGGTCTCTGTCCGGTCCGGTTCTAATAACACTGATTTATAGACTATAGTGATGTTTGGGGTCCTGCACCCTTGTCTTCTATCAATGGAGGATAAATATACTAATATAGTAAAGAATTGTTATTTGAAAAAAAGTTAACAAGCTTTTCTTTTAGTACCCGGGTACTAAATTTTATTTTTAATATAATTACATAAAATTGAAAATAAAAAATAAAAATAATTACATAAAAAAGACAAAATTATTACATGAAAATTATTTTAATTACATAAAAAATAAATAAATTACACCAAAATTATAATAATTACATGAAAATTACATAATAATTATTTTAATCAATTTAAATTTATAATAATTACATAAAAAATATTTTATTTACACAAAAATTATAATTAATTACATAAAAATTACTCCCTCCGTTTTCTAAAGGATGCCACTTTCCTACGGATTCTTACTGTTCATAATAATTGTCATTTGCCTCTTCGAACTCACATTTTTTTGCCTTTTCGATCCCATATTTTTTGTACTATTGAAGAATGGATTGACTAGTTATTGAACAAAAAATCAAGGTTCGATTTGAAACAGAAAAGGGAAAAAAAAGGAGCATTACATGCTCCCACTGTTCCAAAATGACATGTTTTGGAAGACAGAGGGAGTATAAAAATTACATAAAATTTAGAATAATTACATCAAAATTATAATAGTCACATAAATATTACATAGTAATGACGTAAATAATAATAGGTAGCAGAAAATACGGTTAGAAACGGGAACAAATCATCCAAGACTAAAACTAGAGTTGAGATCAATCTTTCTTTCTTTTTCCTCTTTTGTTTTATATAGATAAGTACATTTAAATGGTTATATGGAAAATAAATTTTCACAGAACTAGAGTAGCTAGGTTTGGGGATAACAATGGAAAGATAATTCAATTTTTGGGAATTAGGATGTTGAGTTGGGTGCTGAAAATAGGAGTCAGTGAGATATGAAAAGGGAGAACAAAGTCACTGGAAATCTTCATATACGTATTCAATACATGAATTATGAAAATAAATACATAAAATATAAAATAATTATGTAAATACATTAAAATGAAAATGTAAATACATGAAAATTAAGATAAATACATTAAAATTAAAATAAATACGTGAAAATTGAGATAAATACATGAATAATTATAAAAATACATGAAAATTAAAATAAATACATAAGTAATTATCTAAAAAAGTGAAACTTAAAATAAATACATAAAAATTAATTACACAAAAATTATAATTACATGAATGCACGGCCCGGGCTCATGGCAGCGTCATCGTGGCCTGTACCCATGGCTGGAGCCAGGGTGCCCTTGGCACAAGCCGTGGTGCCAGGCCAGGCGGGGAGAGAGAGGCACTATCCCCCTCAAGAAGATTCTGGTCATCCACGGGACTAGGAGCAACATACATTAATTTTTGTTGAGCATGTCGGGAATTAAATTAGTACCCCGGGGTACTAAATTTTATTTTTAATATAATTACATAAAATTGAAAATAAAAACATAAAAATAATTACATAAAAATGAAAATAATTACATAAAAATTATTTTAATTACATAAAAAATAAATAAATTACACCAAAATTACAATAATTACATGAAAATTACATAATAATTACTTTAATCAATTTAAAAATTATAATAATTACATAAAAATATTTTATTTACACAAAAATTATAATTAATTACATAAAAATTATAATTAATTACATAAAAATTATAATTAATTACATAAAAATTATAAAAATTACATAAAATTTAGAATAATTACATCAAAATTATAATAATCACATAAACATTGCATAGTAATGACGTAAATAATAATATGTAGCAGAAAATACGGTTAGGAACGGAAACAAATCATCCAAAACTAAAATTAGAGTTGATCTAATTTTACCCTCTTTTTCTGAAAAATACTTGCAATACTTGGAAAAAAGTTAAGAGAGATGAAAAATACGGTTATATTAATTACCCTCTTTTTTATCCTCTTTTCTGAAGCAGATTCATGCACAAACTTTACCGTTTGTTTATTATTGATGGAGAAAAAAGAAAAAAAGAAAGAAAAAGAGCTAAAAGGCTAAAAGCTACTTTGGTGGAGTATTACACATGGAGCAAGCGCCTTGTCACTTTGTCCACTTAACAGGGGCAAAGGACCGGAGACCTACATCCTCACTCTCTCGTGAGTCTCGTCATTCATTCGTCTCGTTTATATGAAACCGTCCGCTTCTCTTACTCCGTCATCCCTGTGCACAGATCAAAATCTGCAAATCTCAGCAAACCCTAACCAATCCCAACCCGAAATCAACTTCCGCTCCGTCACCAATGCTGCTTCTTCCATGCCGATCTTAATCAATTCTTTAACACAGCTCTCCACTTGATCAGTCACCATGTTCGAAGCTCATGTAAGCTCCAATTTATGCTCCTTGAAATGCATCCTTGTTATGTTGCTTAGAAAATGACCATTAGACTCTGGTTAGTTTGCATCATTTGTGAAATTTGTCTAGCATCCTGGATATTTTTGCACCGTCTTAATGTTAACTGACTTCTGTGATGAATCCCTTTAATGGGCCAACTCTACTGTCGCTAGCACAAAATACGCTGCCATTCTCATTTGATTGCATAACTATTATGCTCTTTATGCCAATATATACTTACTGCGTGATCCGTGTATAGTTTCATATGTGAGGAAGTTTCATGGCAGTGTCATAGATGCTTTCATGAGTTTTCTTCTTTCTCTCTTTTTTATTTGTCTTGGATTCTTGCTTGGACTAGGTTGCCTTTTTGGAGATTCTTTTATACTTACATGCATGTGGATACAGTAATTTTACTTTTACCTTCTGCTTTTATAGGTTCTGCATTTGCTTCGAAAATATTTGGGCGAATATGTTCATGGGCTGTCCGCAGAGGCCTTGAGAATCAGTGTCTGGAGAGGTTTGCCTTCTCGTCTTAAATGCAACTGCCAGTACCTAATTATTTAAGCTCAGTTTGCTGCTTTGCTTCTAGACAGAGGGATTGCTCGAGCTTTTGTAGAAACATTTGTGGTTTCTGGTTTTTCATGGCTAAGATGATATGTCATGGATTTAGTGATGAGACACTTGCATGCCAATTTTACTCTATGTTGGATGCCAACTGTTGCCTTATTATATTCAAACCTTTTTGAGTGATTCCTTTTATTTTTGCAGGTGATGTTGTTCTAAAAGATTTAAAACTGAAGGCAGAGGCGTTAAATTCACTAAAACTTCCAGTTACTGTTAAAGCTGGCTTTGTTGGTACCATTACTTTGAAGGTACGATCACTTTTTAGTTTTTTTTCTTTCAAAAATAGTTTCTATAACTGCTATTTTTTAGGGAACTTTTTTCTGAGGCTGTGGTCATATGCAGTATGTGCCTGTCTAAAAATTCCCATACTGTGGAATGAATTTTTTTTAACTGACAAGTGATAAAAGAGTGAGTGCAGTTGGGTGGAACCTATCTTCTAAACCTTCACAGCAGCTATAAAAAGAGAGAATATTGATCATGTACAAAATATGAGTAATCAATCACCTTTAATTGACTGACATCTGAATGCTCCTTTACATTGTTTTTGTGAATGTTTAGTGATCCAAGCTGCAATTTGGGTTTTAGGAGATGGCTTCCAATTATGTGACTGTCTGAGTTATTTGGTTTTCTTCATTCTTTTTTATCCTTCTTTTAACCGGGTCTTCATTCTAGCTCATCCTGTTTCCAATGATAGCACGTTTAAGGTGGGGAATTTTTTTTGCTTGATTTAATTGACTTATATTTTATCATTCGTTGATTATGGCATTTTTGGTTGTTATATGGGTTCTGAGGTTTTTGTGTCTATTTATTTGCTATAGGAGTATCAGAGAATTTTTTTTGAAGCAAAACTTCAACAGATTCTCTCTCTCTCTCTCTCACTCACTCACCCACCCCCCCACATGTATGCATGAGTGATCTCTTCGTCTTTTTTCCTCTTCCGTTTCTTTTAGGGAAGAATTGTTTTTAAGTTCCATTTCTTTCTCAAAGGAGAAATTTAGGAGCTTAGTCCAGTAACGAGAATGAAATCTTTTTTTTATCTCCCTTTTCTGTTTGTACAGGAAGCAGAAGCAGCCACCCTTGAAGCAACATCAAGATCAAAGTTAGGAAGTGTATGTCCTTTTGTTTCTATTATTGTCTGTTACTCAAAATTGCCTGTTCTTTAAATTTACTGTTACTGGATTATATGGTATTCATGCAAAGATTATTCAAATATTTGAACCTTTGAAGAGGAGTGACATTGAGTACTTGATGTGTTTGTTCTTATTGTTAGTAACGATATATTGTTTTGAACATTAATCTGTTTGTTGGGCTAAAGATCCCACAATATTACCATTTTTCTGCTGATTGAAACCGTAGCACTTACCTACTCACTCGACTATTATTGGTTTAACTAATAAATGATATAAGAGCATTCACAGACTACATCATCAAGTAGTAAATAGTGTTGGTAAAAGAAAGTTACTATTTCTTTATGTTTGCAAAGATGTGGAATTGATTGATTGTCAATTCTAAGAAAACATGGGAATAATTGCAATGATCAGATATGTAATTGACTTTTGACCTTTTTGCAGCCCCCTCCTGGAAATTCATGGCTTGGTTCTCTGATTGCTACTATTATTGGAAATCTTAAGATTTCAATAAGCAATGTACATGTCAGATATGAGGATTCAATCAGGTTCGTGCCCCTTTTCTCATGTTCTTTCTGGCCTCTCGTTGTGTGAATTTATACCTTTCTTTTCTCCATAGGAATTATACACTTGTTGATATTTCTTAACTTTGTGCTTTCCTCCTTGGGCTTTGTAGTAATCCTGGGCATCCATTTACTTGTGGTGTTACCCTAGCCAAACTGGCAGCTTTTACAATGGATGAGCAAGGAAATGAAACTTTTGATACCAGTGGGGCTTTGGATAGATTGCGGAAGGTTAGCATCTGTGTACCTTGTTGAAGCTTTGATATGGAATTTGAAGAACATGGAAGAGTATCATTAACAATGTTTCTGAGTATAGACAAATGTTCGTGTAAGATTGTAGTTTTGCTTATGAAAGTTTCTTCATTTAGTTTGTGGCCATTTCCTGGTTTAAGTATGTTTTTCTATTTCTTATGTAGCCTCTTTTTCCCATGCTCATGATTTTGTAGTTTCTTTTTTCCTAGTTAAATGAAGTAATTATAGATCGTCATATGTTATTTCTTTTTCTCCCTTGAAAAAGAAAAGAGGTTTGTTTGAATATTAGTACAGATAATTGAGAACTTCTCAATATTTTTAGGTTTGTGTTTGAGGACCAGATTGATTTCATTAAAGCATCAGTGATCGACGGTGACACGGTATACCCCTCAGTCTTGTAGTCATTTGGTAACATACTTGTGTTATTCCCGGACTTTATTTAACTACCAGTTCTGATATGCAGTTTAATGAGCTGCCAACTGATGCACTTGATACCTCTGAGGCAAAATCAGCTTTTGAGAAGCTGCAGGTGTGCATCTTATTGCCAACTTCTTTCCATAGTATGTTAATAATTGGATTAATGAGTGTGTTGCATGCAAGGAATTATTTGGATGGGTAAATGATGTATGCAACATATCAGTTTGGAACGTGTTATTGATGTTGATGGGCGTAGAGATAAACTCATTAATTTACTTGGTTCTTCTTGATTTGTTGACAAAACTGCCCTTGGAACTTCTTTTGCAGGGACCTTTAAGTATTTAGTTTGCATAGAAAGATATAGAGGATCTTAATTATATTGCAATTGAAACTTACAAATTACTAAAATTAAGAAAGATTATATGGCATATGCTTGAGTACTTGTTACTGTTTATCATCTTTTTTTTGGGTAATCATAATTTCTCAAAAAAAAAAAACTGAGAAAAGGAAATACGGTATATTGAGGGAGGTCGTCATTAACTAATATTTCAATATAGATGCTTCTGGTTATTAGGGACATCTTTTGGTCCACTTTTGAAAATCGTGAAAGTTGTGGTCTTTGTTTCTGTATAGGAGTGACTGCCAGCACTAGTTGTAGGTTAGATTCCAATTAGTGGTTTATGATATTGTCGTTTCTATCAGAATTACACTCCTGCCAATTAATTGCCTTTTTGTTCTTTCAAGAGGAGAGAAAAACATTACCTATGTACCCATATCGAGAACAACTGCTCCAAGCTGTCAATGATTATCAGGTTATCATGTTTTCCTTTTTCATGCTTACCCTTGATCTTAATAGCACCATGCTTCCTGGTTGTTCCTACTTTCCACAGCTTTAGTGTAGGCCGTATATCTTGCATTTTGTTGGATTCTATTTACTAGTTCCAAAGTTGTCTGGTGGTTTTGGATATCTATGGCAGGTAATTATAATTGTAGGAGAAACAGGTTCAGGGAAGACCACACAGATACCGCAATACCTTCATGAAGCTGGTTACACGAAGCGTGGTAAGGTATAAGCTTCTTCCCTACTACAGGTTAACCATGGTATATTCTTGTGGAAATAATTTTCTTGTTGATGTTGCGTTCGCCATGGGGATTTTTATGTACAGTGGCACGTTAACAATGCTTCAGGGGCTAACAGCAACTTTGACAAGAAAATTAATCTTGAGCAAATTTGATTAATGTGCTGCTGTGCATAGGTAGTCACTAATTAACTTGAAATGTTTGTGCATGCATTCCAAGTATGTTAGGGATTTTTTTAAGAAAAAGAGTATGGTAATTACAGCTTTAATGCCGCTGCTCTTATCTATATATTATGTAAAGTTGATGCGGAACGAAAATTAACGGAGTGTTGACACATGACGTTTGATATTTAATATAAAATTGACAAATGGCATTTGAAATTAATAATTAGAATAAAAAAACTATCCATTATTAATAGGTTAATTTAAACCAATTGATTAAGACAATAATTAAAGTGCTAGAATGTTGTTTTATCATTATTCAATATTCATTCTATTTATTTCCACATTTATAATCTTAAATTATTTATTTCAATAAAGTAAAATAAAAATTGATGAAAAAAGTTATTCATTTTAGTTAATTAACAAATAAAACTAAATGGATGATTAAAATAATATATATTGATTAATGGATATCAATCAAGGTGTATTCATGAACCAAGTTTATTCATCTTGCACTTAGATTTTATTAGTAATTTAATCTCACTATTATCGTAATTTATTATTTTTTAACTGAGATTATATTGCATACATATATTAAAAAATATTGACAAACACTAAAAAAAATTAATATATTAAAACAATCTATGAAAAAGTCAAGAGCTTTTATTACATGATATCTTTTAATTATTAATTTTTTAATCCTTTCGATTATTAAAATTAATTATTTTGCAACTTTTGATTATATTGCATACACATATAAAGATAATAAAAACTTAAGACTTTAATCTTATTATGCTAATAATATATTTTAATTACATGAAGTCTTACATTTTTAATTTTTATTTGAAAATAATAAACTTGCGCGTCGCGTGGTCACGGAACTAGTGATAACTAAGGCAATAATTTAAGAAAAGGCTGAAGGCCTGCAAGATACATAACCACAAGAGGTTGGTAGGGCCTACAAGTTAATTTTATATACTAATGAAAATGGAAGAAAAATCCTCAAGCTTTTTTTTTAAAAAAGGTTATATAATTAATTATCATTACACCAGAGATCACACCCATAACCTATGTCATAAAGACAACATGCACTAACCTCTTGAACTACAACCTCATGTGCAGTCCTCTAGCTTTTAAAATGTGGTTATTTTAAAGATATTTGAAGGTTTTGCTGGAGATGTAAATGTGTTTTCTCTCTTATAGATTGGCTGTACACAGCCAAGGCGGGTAGCTGCTATGAGTGTTGCTGCAAGAGTTTCTCAAGAAATGGGTGTCAAACTTGGCCATGAGGTGTGCTTCCCTCTTCTTTGTTGTACTTCACCAGTTATTCATTTTGTTATGCTTTTGTTCCCATGCGCTGTTCACTGAAAAATATTCAATTTCCACTTTTGATGACTTAGTAATGCCTGACAATTCACGGTTGAATGTTTTAAACTAATATTATTTAGAGATTTAAAACAAGGTCATACTTGTTGGGTTTGCTAAATTGCATTTGTTCAGATTAAACCATTAAATACTGTTGTTTGTAGTGAAGAGAAATAAAGACAGGATGTGTGGACATTAACTAATTCAGTTGTGACTATTTTCATGTTGTATTCAGGTTGGTTATTCCATTCGTTTTGAAGACTGCACATCCGAAAAGACTGTTCTGAAGTATATGACTGACGGAATGCTTTTACGAGAGTTTCTTGGTGAGCCTGATCTGGCTAGCTACAGGTGATCTATGTTCCAGTTCTCATCAATGTGACTCTATTTAATAGTTTTCAGGAATGTTTACTATGGTTGGTAATTACTTTTTTGCAGTGTTGTGATGGTGGACGAAGCACATGAAAGAACTTTGTCTACCGACATACTTTTTGGACTAGTGAAGGCAAGATACTTTGACTTGATGTAGATATTTATTGTTCTTGTTCATATGTTTATATACTTACAGCCAAACACAAGTTATGCACAGACAACTTTGCAGTAACCAAAGTAGGCACAATGTAGCTTGTGATCTTTGGTATGATGATTATTTCTTAAGGGTCACTCTTCTCCTTCTAACTGGTTGGTTGTATACGTCCATTTGCTGTAGGACATAGCCCGTTTTCGTCCAGACTTAAAGTTGCTCATCTCAAGTGCAACACTTGATGCTCAGAAATTTAGCGATTACTTTGATTCTGCTCCAATTTTCAAAATTCCTGGGAGGAGGTATCCTGTTGAGATACACTACACAAAAGCCCCAGAGGCTGATTACTTAGATGAGGCAATTGTAACAGTGCTTCAAATACATGTGACAGCCACCTGGAGATATATTAATTTTCTTTACTGGTCAGGAGGAAATTGAGAGTGCTGAGGAAATTTTGAAGCAGAGGACAAGAGGATTAGGGACAAAGATTGCAGAGCTTATTATCTATCCCATATATGCAAACTTGCCAACTGATCTCCAAGCCAAAATATTTGAACCCACTCCAGAAGGTGCACGGAAAGTCGTCCTTGCAACAAATATTGCAGAAACATCTTTAACCATTGATGGGATCAAGTATGTCATAGATCCAGGGTTTGTCAAGATGAAATCATATAATCCTAGGACGGGGATGGAGTCTTTGCTAGTTACTCCCATATCAAAAGCTTCAGCCATGCAACGCGCTGGTCGATCTGGACGAACAGGTCCTGGAAAGTGTTTTCTTTTGTATACTGCTTACAATTATCAACATGATTTGGAGGATAACACGGTTCCAGAAATACAAAGAACTAATCTAGCGAATGTTGTGCTGGGCTTGAAGAGTCTCGGGATTCATGACTTAATTAATTTTGATTTTATGGATCCTCCACCCTCTGAGGCATTGCTAAAGGCCCTCGAAAGTCCTTTTGCTTCCATCACAGAGCTTTGCCACATCTCTTCCTCTCAGGTAGACCGGCTACGCCGCTGCCTATCCCCATTGGGATTGGAGGATGATGCCACCGGCGACGAAGACAACTATTCTGGCGACTTTCCCATCGCTTCCACGGAAATTACGATGATTTCTCTCCCGGAAACTCCGACAGACAACGAGAATGACGATGTTGTCCCTTTGTCTAGCCAGAATGACGTCTTTCAAACCCTCCCGAAAGATCCTCTGCCCTGGCGAGCTCTCAGAGCCAGCAGCAGCCACCAAACACCCCCGTCGTCCATCTAAATGAAGAAGATCAGACGGTAGATATTGCAAGGGATAGTCAAGAGACTGTGGTTGTTGACTTGGGGATGGAGACGGAGCAAGAGGTTTTTGGGGAGGTTGCAGGAGCTCATGAACCTAAGGATTTCCTGCTAATGGGGCTGAAATTGCTTCCAAAGGATGATAAACATGAACCTAGTATGCAAACTTTAAGTATATTGGAGGCTGCAAAGAGGCGTGACATTTCCAAAGGTAAGGCATGAACTTTTGTTTTGGACAAAAGTTCCATTAAGTTCATGCACTGAAATTGTTTTTTATATTTTTTCAATTGTTTCATGATTGCTAGTCATGTTTCTTAGTGTCCGGTTGCGCATTGTTATTTTTCTGACTATCAGAAAATTGCAGCACAAGGTGTGACTTTTCAATGTAATAATGTGATGTTCAGGTTTCAGGACTGGCGATCTGATAAAAAAACGGAAGGGCAGTACTCTGCAAGTAATGGAATAAGAAACCTTAGAACTACAATTAGCTGTCTTTGGGAAGTTTCGAAGAGGATTTGAATCTAACTCAGAAAGCATCAAAAGGATTGGAAGGTCACTGCAATCGTACTCATTTAATGATGCTCTTTCTAAGGGCTGGAACTCCACGAATAAAATTCTTGACCCACAAGGGCCTTTCCTACAGCGGTGGAATAAGATATTTGTATTGTCTTGTGTGATTGCCGTGCCACTGGATCCTTTGTTCTTCTATGTCCCTGTTATTGATGGTGCAAAGAAGTGCCTTGATTTGGATAGAACAATGGAGATAACAGCTAGTGTTTTGCGCTTTTCAACATACATCTTTTACATTCTTCACATTATTTTTCAGTTTCGTACTGGTTTTATAGCACCTTCTTCTTGAGTGTTTGGAAGAGGGTTTAGTTGAAAATACCTGGGCAATTGCTATGAGATATCTGTCATCTTCTTTCTTAATCGACATTCTTGCTGTCCTTCCACTTCCTCAGGTATGGAACTCTCTTCCTTGTGTATATAGTCGTGTGTTTTATCTGTTGAGGCATGCGTGCAAACATGATTTTTAGGATTTAAACTGATAGTATCTGTGGGCTTCTAACTTGCTGTTCTATTCCAGGTGGTGATCGGAATTACCATTCCAAGAATGACAGGCTCAAAATCTCTGAACACAAAGAACTTGTTGAAGTTTGTTGTTTTCTTTCAGTATGTGCCTAGATTTATCCGGATATATCCCTTGTATATGGAAGTTACAAGAACTTCCGGCATACTTACCGAAACAGCATGGGCTGGAGCTGCATTTAATCTATTTCTTTACATGCTTGCAAGCCATGTAAGTTTTATTACTAGCTTGGTATTATCACAATGAATAGCTAGATGGTGGCAACACACAGAACACAGAATATGCATGCATCTGCCCTAGTTATTTTTTAGGTTAAAGTTAAAAGGACAAAATTTCCCTTGTCTTCCACTTAATGTTCCATGTTAGTCCCTAGCATTTAACAATTCCCAATGTTATCAGCAAATCATGAGCTAATTAATATTATCTAATTGGATGAAAAGTCCATTAACTGATAAAATTTAGTTTTAATTGTTCTGCATTAGCCAAACCTTTGAATAATCTATCTAATTTTTAAATAGATTCAAAATTATCGTATACAAGCAAAGTAATAATTTTTGACGATTAAACACAAGCGGAATAATTAAACATGCAAAAACATACGAAAATAAATAATTAAACATACAAGCATACGAAAATAAATAATAGTATGAGTGCAAAAATAAATAAACAGTAATAGTGCGAGAAAAATAAATGAATAGTACAATGTGCAGAAAATAAAGTACAAAAAATAAAATATGATGGGCCGAAAATGGGCCCATAGATTTAACACAACAATAATAAGACTTGAAATGTTAGCATTGAAATCAAGACTTTCAAGCCAATAACAATGGCAAAATGCAATACATAGAAAGGAAACTCACCATGTCCTCCAATCCAGTTGCTCCCTCTGTTTGAAAATCTGCATCATTATCAAGGTGAATTAAACTCTCATCTATGTCACGGGCCTGGAAGGATTCCAAGGCCGTGGCACACACGAAACAGAAGAGAAGAAAGGAACAGGCCAAAGTCAGCCAGGAAAGGCTAACCCAAGGTGTTGGGATGGAGTTGAAGAGAAGAGTTTACTGATCGTCAATGGCGGATGAAGAAGAAGAAGAAGAAGAGCGCAGCGGAATAGATGGATGAGAGGTAGTTAGGGATTGTGTATGGCTGCATTGCAGCTGAACGGAGGTTCATTGAACCTATCCATATATTGCTATTCATTGAATAAGCAAAATACAATTGAAAATTGATTTGTTTATTCTAGCTATTGCCTCTATTTATACTACTCTTAACAGACCCTTAACTACTTGAATGACTTACTAACAGCCGGCAAACAACTAACTACTTCAAGAACTATTACTAACTGACTCTTGCAACTTGCCCATTTGACAGCAACTTCCTCTTCTGTTGTGGCTGTGACAATCTATGTCATCTGAACCAGGCTGTGAAGTACCTCTAGCGTCCTGCTGCATATTTTTAACCTACAATGTTTCAGACAATGGTAGCATTGAGACCGAGACTTTCAGACCAACGAAAATGGCAAAATGCAACACAGCAAATAGAAACTCACTAACCAAATTCATTTGGTACAGTTGTTTGAGCATCTGCAAAAGTATCAGACTTAACCAAATTCTAGTCTATGACTCCAGTAGTCATATCAGCTATGTTATCCTGAAAGATTCAACAAGACGAACATCACTACCAGAACCAAGGCTAATCAAATTGCAGTTCAATGATTTCCTAGATGAACAAGTCAAAATACACGCCTCCCAGAAGAAGTCATTATCTCAATCTGAAAAAGGTGAAAAATAGCAACTAAGAATGTGCTAGCCAAAAGTAAGACTTGGAAAGAAAAATAAGAAAAATCTTACTTTAGCCTTTTGCTTTTTCCTTTTAGATCTACAGAAGCCATCCTTGCCCTCAACTTCACTATCTTCAGCACTGCAGTCTTGATCACCAGAGGAAGTGGAATTCAAGCTTCCTTGATCACCTCCACTAGAATACTCTTTAGTGAGATTGTACTCTGAGTCGGTCTCACCACTTTGCACAATGATGTTTTCTGGTTCCCACTCCATGGTGTCTATAAACTCAGGCAGAGACTCAAAGAGTACATCCAAGTCCACCAAAGGTAGCATTTGGTAATCTGGGTATAGGGTGAAATCAGGACCAGCAGCAAGCTTAGTAGAAAACAGCTTCCACTCCATACCTAAAGCTCCTAGACGCCGCTTCTGGTACATACTTTGATAAGGTTCTGTAGAAGTTAGGGCTGTGAAGCAGGTGACAAACCTGAGTCACAAAGGAGATCCTGTATGTTCCGTCGGTATGGTACAAGCTGAGTCTCCTGAATCAGACATTTTGATTCATTAAACTTGGCTAATATGAACTTCAGCAGTACAAAGTATGACAACATAATTCATAGAATTGCAACTAAATTATTTAAGATGTTAGTAAAATCCAATAATTTCATGAATGCATGGCAGAAAATCATTTTTTCCTTGGTAGGTGGTTCATGCACTAATATAGAAACTGCATAAAGCTAGCTAACCTGGTCAAGTACATTCCCATTGGTATCCTGTATCAATGGCTGATAATCACCAAGAAAGGACTGTAAAAAAAGGGGCAGATGGAGTAAGAAACATAAAAAAGTTTGCAAAAGACCTAGATTTAGTAGAACCCGGCAAAAGTATAAAGCAGTCATTCATGACATTTGAGCAAATACCTGATCATATTTGGCATCCTTTTGGGACTCGCCAGTGCTTAATATATATAATTGACCAACATCATCAGAAAGTATATATCATTGTGAGAATTTTATGTAGACAGCCATGCAATTCTGAATAACATGCATAGGATATCATTTAACATGCACTTGTACTCAAATTTCCCATCAACTAATAAAAGAGAAAATAATAGGTTATCAACAAAGAATTTCTAAATTAAGCATATATTAACATGCACTCACGCTGAAAATTTCCCGTCAACTAACTTGAAACGTGAAATTTCATAGATCCGGATGGGTGTGCCCTCCCATATCTAAAGGAGACATATTAAAGCAGTCAATATATAGAGAAAAATATTAGAAACTACAATGATCCTCAACAAACTACAAACTTACATCCCACACTATAGTTTGTCCATCATAGCCAGCACTCATCACAATTCGCGGGTTGAAAGGATGAACATCTAGAACACATGTCAGCCAATAATACAAACAGCACACTCTCAAACTAATCCAACATTAACATATACACAAATGAAAAGGCGGTGACATAAAGCATGAACAGTGGCAAAAAAAAACAGTGTCCTCTGTTAACAGGAATGAAAAATTCAGCTAAATCAGAAATAGTGGATTGGAATTTAGAAGGTGGGCTTGTCGGTGGACAACGTCAGCCCATGCAATGGAAAAGTAAGACATGTCACGGTTGAGAGGAGAAGCTGCAGCAGGAAGAAATCATGCATAACAATGCATAGTTGGTCCTTCTTAAAATATATAAAGCAAAAAATTCAAGGCTTGAGCAGAAATATGCTTCTGAAATTCTTGGGCGTACACATAGTAATGTAGACATTAGATATGAGAAAAGAGGAAAGGCTTTCACACCAGAAAGACAGACAGAAGAAAAGATTGCAGCAGCAACTAAAAAAGAGTTAAGCACGAACTACTAATCAATCATATTAGGCATCAGGACTATCAATTAAATATAAACAGTAGATATCCAGGTGCCAATCTTATTTTTTATTTAATTAATATCCAACAAGGAAACAAAGTAAGAAGCTCTTACAGATTGAGTATGGTCAGTCAAGGAATGTACTAAACTACCATCCGTTGCATTCCAAACACATATTCCACAATCTGCGTCGTAACAAAACGAATTTAGTCAACGCATTTCGTTGCATAGAATATACGACACTAACCCCTAGTCTCTAGCTAAGGTTCTTCAACAATTAGGGATGGATGTGGCTTTGAATTATTCCACACACCAATACAGGGGGGATTTTTTATGGTCTGGATCAGTGAATCAGAGAGAAAGACAAATACATAACATGAAACTTTGTAAACCAACACGCAGTATGCTAATTTTCTCTTGGTTAACAGTGACGAACAAAGCTACAAAACTATGAATAAAAATACGTAGTTTTCAGCTTTATGTTGAGAGTGAATGAAAGCCACCCCATGTGTGATTGAAATTCTCTGCTTCTGACTTACAAGCCAATTTCAACAACAGCAATCCAGTAAAAGAGTCAACTATCTAACAGCAATTTTAGGCTCCAACATAGCAGGAAATTATTTTGTCTAAGCATGTATCTATGAAGAGATAGGGAAAAGATAAGTTTATACATCCATATGTCCCTTGCTCACGAATGAAGGTCTAAACATATATGATACATCCAAACAGTCTAATAGATTAAGCAGTTACCTATAGTAGCAGCAAGGACAAAGCGATTATCTAAGCTCCATACAATCATAGTCACACGGGGACGAGTTCGAAGAATAGGGTGTATACTCAGAAAAAATCCCAGGCAGCATTCCAATAATTAAGAACCGGAGAAAGACTCACTCCATCAACCTAAGGATTTTGTCTAGAATGATTTATTGATTGTACCATAAATAACAGTTGTGCCAGTTTAGATATTTATCAAAACAGTGTGTGCAGGATAGCAGAAGACTGCCAGTAACAGATTCTTATAAACTTCCGCAAAATCATAACCTACCTTCAGATCTCTTGAAGATGACTGCATTTGAGTTTTTATGGCCTTAATTCTTCTCTCCAAATCTTTAAGCCTTCCCTCTCTATTATTATCATGCTCTTTGATTGATTTCTCAAGCTCCGACACTTTACTAACACATTGCTCATATAAAATTTCCTTTTCTTTGGCTACAGATTTTCCTTCTTCAACCTCTTGCTCAATCTTTCTCACTACTTCACCAAGCTGTTAACGCCAAGAAAAAGGACAAAATTTAACTGTTAATTTATGATCCGAGATAGGAAATGGGTTAAACATAATAAGAGGGGGAAAAGAACAAAACCTTGTGATGCACATTTTGCTCAGCCCTGCCCTGAAATAGTGAAAGGTCATACAGTTTAAGTTCTAGCTGTTTATGGATATCCAAGAACTTTTTGTGAAGAGGCAGGAGCTCCATGATCTACAATTTCAATGTGAAGGTGGTCACAAAAAGAGGGTGTTCTAAATTGTACTGACAGGAGATTACACCTGAAGCTGTATATCTCTGATTATAATAAGTTCATGTTTCCATGATGAATTTAAGAGAACAGATTTGGGAATAATGTTAATCCAGAAGGGACTGCAACAAAATTTGCAAATATATATCACTTATGCCTTTCAAAACTTGAAGTTACCCTTATCATACTCAATCCCAGTATTCTTAAACCCTTCGGTCCCTTCAGTTCACATAGGCTGTGGGGCTACGCAAGGGTCTGCCATGGCACCTCAGAGGGGTTCTAGGCAGGCAATGTTGCTGAGGTGTTGCCTTGGCTAGAGTATTGTCAGGTAGAGGCACGTTAAGGACAGGACAGATAGTGAGCCTGTGGGTCTAGTCAACTATTGTCTTGTTTAACTATCTTCAGTTTAAATAACCATAGGTATCATCACTCGCGTAAGAACTCTAGATTGAACACTAAGAAATAGGAAAATATCACTCTTTCCTTTCTACTTCTCTCATTTTTCTTCACTTTATTTTTACGACTATTATAATCTTTGCCCCTCACTTGGTAAGAAGTAAAGCATGGAACTTCCAAGGCGTATAGCCAAAAATTCACATCAAATGCAAATAAAAGTCTGGGTCTGCTAACGACGATTTTGGTTCAAGTTGGTCCCGAACGTTAGCCACGTTAGCCATGTTAGCCACTGGGGCTCTTTCTTGTCATAACAGAGATAACGACCGTTATCTTTCAATTTTTTATTATTAAAACTGAAAAAACATCTGACGGCTGGACCTACAACTCAGATTTTTCTGATTTCTTATTTAAAATATTAGTTTTATTTTCAAAAAATAAATTAACAAAAAGGATAAATTATTAAAATTCCACCCTATAAAATGAGATCATTAGTACGAGTAAAATAAATATCAAGCAATTAAATAAAGTGATTAATAACAAGTAAAACAATTAAAACAATTAATTAGTTAATTAAAAGCAAGCGAATTAATTATTTGATAATTAAATGCAAATGATTAATTAACGATTAAAAACAAGTAAATTAAATAATAAAATGTTACAAACGAGCAAAGGATACGAAATACTTACGATGGGCCAAACAAACTGGGCCCAGAATTTGGGCTCAAGACAGCCGTACTTGCGAGCGAAGATTTGATTTTACCCTACAAAATGAGATCATTAGTACGAGTAAAATAAATATCAAGCAATTAAATAAAATGATTAATAACAAGTAAAACAATTAAAACAATTAAAACAATTAAAACAATTAATTAGTTAATTAAAAGCAAGCAAATTAATTATTTGATAATTAAATACAAATGATTAATTAACGATTAAAAACAAGTAAATTAATTAATAAAATGTTACAAACGAGCAAAGGATACGAAATACTTACGATGGGCCAAACAAACTGGGCCCAGAATTTGGGCTCAAGACAGCCCAACCCATGGCAGCTTAGCCCTTTCTTTCTTTTCCTTTCCCGCAAGGGCTGTTCTTCTCTTCACGCTGGGCCAGGCGCAGCCCAGCTTTCTTTCCTTTTCTTTTCGCTTGCAAGCCTTTCTAGTCTCTTTTATTTATTCAATATTTTCCGCAAATATTACTTGTATGCATGCTATTTAGAAATGTTAAAAGCTCACATCATAATCATATGCATGGTATTTAGAATTGTTAGAAAAATAAAATCAACGCACATGTTTACGTGTTTACATCACTCGCTTTTTTATGCTATGAAATTAATTGTACATTTGCATTGATACATGAGCATGGTGGCTTCGATCCCACACGGTTATTTGCATTCATTAAATTGGTATTGTGTTAGTTTTTATCCATGATTACCACTACCTATTAAAAAAGAGTTGTCACACCAGCAAAGTTGCCATGTCTTTGTTGATATGGAAACTTTTTTTAACGGAGTTACTGACACATCACTTTTTAAAAACGGTATGAGGGTTATTTGATCATTATTTATAAGTTCAAGATTAAATAAACAAATAGTTCAAGGTTGCGATTAAATAAAATATTAAGTTCAGGGTTGTTTTTTCGCTTTATCCCTTTTATAATATAATTAAATTTTAATCCTTGGATAGGGATAGTATAGTAAATTACTCCCTCCGGGGGAATAAATGACTTCCTCGCATCCCAATATTCAGTAGGGAACGCATATTAAGGAAGCCGGATGACTCACTATTTGACCCCAAAAAATTCCGTAATTTTTTTCGAACGTATAATGTACTTCCGAGAAAAAATTAGGGGCAAAATTGTCTCAAATAGTGACTATTTCGGTCGTCTTAAAATACGTGCCGGAACAGTAAAAGTAAATTTTAAAACGACGTTTATTTCCCCCCGGAGGGAGTACTAAATATGATGGTATGAGAATAATAATTTGAAACGTGAGAATGACGTTATGTTTATTTTAATACTAATAGTTTTTCTAGCTAACAGACGATTGTTATTTAAGGAGGTAAATAAAAATATTAGTATGTAAACTACATTAAATAATAACTAGATAAATTCATTAATATAATTTTTAATATTAATCAACCATGTTCAATAACCAAACAAGCATGTTGAAAAATTCAAATTGCTTGCTGTTTTGATGATTTAAAAGCTTTGTATTAATTAATTTGCTTGCTAAATTTGCCTACTATTTTTGCTTAATTATATACTATTTTTTTGCTTAATGAATTTGCTGCTTTCGTTTATTTGATGCTACTGTTGATTTAATTGATTGTTGATAGGGGTTTAATTTTGGTTTTTGGTCATTGTTTGTTGCAGGTTTGGTGGCTGAAGGAAGAAGGGGGAGGGAAAGGTGATGGGCTGATGGCTGTTTTAATTTAAAGGAATGAAGGAGTGGGCTGCCATTGCCGGCCCAAGTGTAGGAAAGAAGCTGGGCAGCTTGCTGCTGGCCCACGCGGAAAGAAAAGGAAAGAAAGCTGGGCCGCGCCTGGCCCAGCGTGAAGAGAAGAACAGCCCTTGCGGGAAAGGAACAGAAAGAAAGGGCTAAGCTGCCATGGGCTGGGCTGTCTTGAGCCCAAATTCTGGGCCCAGTTTGTTTGGCCCATCGTAAGTATTTCGTATCCTTTGCTCGTTTGTAACATTTTATTATTTAATTTACTTATTTTTAATCGTTAATTAATCATTTGCATTTAATTATCAAATAATTAATTTGCTTGCTTTTAATTAACTAATTAATTGTTTTAATTGTTTTACTTGTTATTAATCATTTTATTTAATTGCTTGATATTTGTTTTACTCGTACTAATGATCTCATTTTGTAGGGTAAAATCAAATCTTCGCTCGCAAGTATGCCCTTCTAGTCTCTTTTATTTATTCAATATTTTCCGCAAATATTACTTGTATGTATGCTATTTAGAAATGTTAAAAGCTCACATTATAATCATATGCATGATATTTAGAATTGTTAGAAATATAAAATCAACGCACATTTTTACGTGTTTACATCACTCACTTTTTTATGCTATAGAATTAATTGTACATCTGTATTGATACATGAGCATGGTGGCTTCGATTCCAGAAGGTTATTTGCATTCATTAAATTGGTATTAATTTATCAGTAGACAAGTGAAGCCTAAATGAGAGATTAAGAGAGTATTTATGTAAAAAAAGCATTGCAAATAATCATTTCATGTGAGAATATGATTATATAAGATGAGACAGTTACTATCTCACAAATCGCGAAAATTCATCCTGAAGTCGCGTATTCAAGACAACTCTAGAGCACAGAGGAACTGATCTTGCAAACAGCAGAAACTCGGCCTGAAGTCCTTGATACAATGAAACTTCCACTGAGCAGTGAGTTCCTTGTTATCTAACCAGTTGCACTAATCTTGCAAACAGCAGAAACTCGGCCTGAAGTCCTTGATACAATGAAACTTCCACTGAGCAGTGAGTTTCTTTGTTTAGAACACAATTTTTTTACTCTCTCTCTATATATATATATTCGATAATGGTGATATGCTTTGATGTTTCCAGTTTTTTTCTTATATAGTTTTATGTTTTCTTTTTAAATAATGATTAGGAGCAAAAGGTGAGGATGCTGAATGCTTGCAGTTCATACAAAGCCCTTTGCCTTTTGAAGGCAGTCTCCCAGCTGATGATGCATTTGAGACCCAAGTCCTAAATCTTGGCGGTGAAACACAATTATTAGGCGATTTTGATTTCCCTGAGTATTTGGACACCCAATTGATGGATGAATTTGATAATCAAGTTATACTGGATAGTGATGATGAAGGGACTGTTAGGACCGAAGTCTTGAGTGATTCTGAGGACGAAGTGGGAACAACAGATAAATGCAAATCATTGGAAGAGACGGCGGTCCAGCGCACTTCCCCTATCAAACACTATGAGAAGCCACCGATGGACAAAAATGATTCTTTGATTGATGGAGAACATAGTTCAGGTTAGTTGCTCCAGAGTTACTAACATCAATAGTGTGCCCTTCTAAGAACCTGTTTACATTGTTTTTATAAGGTCTTTTCTCTTGTGGGCTACTAATAATGAGTTGACTCTGAAAAAACAGAGAATTAGCCGCACGTTACATGCAGTTTTCTTATAATTAAGCTCTCTTTGGAATAAAACATCAATGTTTTCTTTTTAAATAATGATTAGGAGCAAAAGCTGAGGATGCTGAATGCTTGCAGTTCATACAAAGTCCTTTGCCTTTTGAGGGCAGTCTCCCAGTTGATGATGCATTTGAGACCCAAGTCCTAAATCTTGGCGGTGAAACACAATTATTAGGCGATTTTGATTTCCCTGAGTATTTGGACACCCAATTGATGGATGAATTTGATAATCAAGTTATACTGGATAGTGATGATGAAGGGACTGTTAGGACCGAAGTCTTGAGTGATTCTGAGGACGAAGTGGGAACAACAGATAAATGCAAATCATTGGAAGAGACAGCGGTCCAGCGCACTTCCCCTATCAAACACTATGAGAAGCCACCGATGGACAAAAATGATTCTTTGATTGATGGAGAACATAGTTCAGGTTAGTTGCTCTACATTGTTTTTATAAGGTCTTTTCTCTTGTGGGCTACTAATAATGAGTTGACTCTGAAAAAACAGAGAATTAGCCGCACGTTACATGCAGTTTTCTTATAATTAAGCTCTCTTTGGAATAAAACATCAATGTTTTCTTTTTAAATAATGATTAGGAGCAAAAGGTGAGGATGCTGAATGCTTGCAGTTCATACAAAGCCCTTTGCCTTTTGAGGGCAGTCTCCCAGTTGATGATGCATTTGAGACCCAAGTCCTAAATCTTGGCGGTGAAACACAATTATTAGGCGATTTTGATTTCCATGAGTATTTGGACACCCAGGATGAATTTGATAATCAAGTTATACTGGATAGTGATGATGAAGGGACTGTTAGGACCGAAGTCTTGAGTGATTATGAGGACGAAGTGGGAACAACAGATAAATGCAAATCATTGGAAGAGAAGGCGGTCCAGCGCACTTCCCCTATCAAACACTATGAGAAGCCACCGATGGACAAAAATGATTCTTTGATTGATGGAGAACATAGTTCAGGTTAGTTGCTCTACGTTGTTTTTATAAGGTCTTTTCTCTTGTGGGCTACTAATAATGAGTTGACTCTGAAAAAACAGAGAATTAGCCGCACGTTACATGCAGTTTTGTTATAATTAAGCTCTCTTTGGAATAAAACATCAATTTTCGTTTAGTGTTGATGTTGATCAATCATGAAATCATAGTTCTTGATTTCTATTCTCTTAGATCCTCTTGATAATCATAGGTGTTGACTCTACTGTTCTCTTAGATCTTCATGATATAATAAGGTTGATTTTTCTTTTAAGGTAAAGGTATTGCTGGTTTTTGAGAACTAAAGAAATTGGATTTGCTTCCTTGCATTTCAGGACTTAATATTTTTAGTGAAGCACCAGGGGATCGAGTATGCCCAGAAAGGAAACATGGTTTGTTTTTCTCACCTGTTAATTTTTTAGTGAAGTTCTTATATTATATCAAATCTGCTAATCATTAGTGTGCCATCCTATCTTTTTTTCTGCACCAGGATCTGCCCCAAGGTTTGCTTCACTTCGTGTGGAATCATTGCGGGCCTCTGCTCGCAGTATTGCTTTGAAGGGAACAAAAAATAGATCATGTTCCCTAACATCTACTACACACTTTGCAGAACAAGATAAAATAAAAAATAATGAGCCAAAAACAAAATATTTGGAGGAACATCCAGTAGCTGATACAGGGGGATATGCAGATGATGAAACAAAGAGCTTTAGGGAGAGTAATCAGTGTAAGATTGGTTGTTTGACCGTGAGAAAACTCTTTCATGAGGATTCTACTTTTGAAAATGAACAACTTCCTTGCAACAGTGATGACACTGTGGGAGGAGAAGAAGGGCCCCAACCAGACTTTGATGGTGGTTTGGCAGGGTTGAGCTATATTGGCCCCCAAGAACCTGGGGAGCTCTCCCAAGCCAATGCACTTGCATTTGTGGAAAAGTTGATTGATGAGAATAAGGACTTATTGGATCTTGAAGTTGACCCAAGAAAGAGTACTGGTGGAAAAGCAAACCATATTTCAAGTGCAAAAGGGATACAACTTTTGGCCAAGAAAACCAGTGATAGGGGCGCCAATGGGAAAAGTCGCATTTTTTATTGGGACGACGGGTGTGAAGATGAGGGAGGGGGCGATATTTTCCGTAGAAAGAAAGAAGAATTTCTTGGTATTGAAAACCGTGAACACAGATCCTATAAAAAGCCCGAGAAGTTCAATGGAGATCAACTGGATGGATGTCGAGACAACAAGCTCAAGACAAATGTCCAGAATGAAATGGTTGTTAAATCCGATTCAAAAATAGTTTCACGTAGTTTATTACTTAGCAACAAGGCAGGGCAAGAATCTAACATGAATGCTAGAAAGAATAGTGTGAATGAGCTTGATGAGCAAGCTAAGGGAGACATATCAGTAGGACACCTAGACAACGCTCACTCAGGAAAGGATATGGCAGAAATGCTTGATGTAGGTTTGGACACTCAGATAGCTACTGAAGCAATGGAAGGCTTATTTAATGGGGAGGGCAATGCCAGACATGTTTCAAACATGGCCCATCTTGGTGTGTCAGACAATTGTAAGGGCTCTATGAAAGGATCTCCAATCAGGAAAGCTAATAAGAGTGTTCATTCAAAGAAATGTCCTTTTAACAACAATTGCTGTATTGGGGTTGCCACAAGGCTATCCAAGAGAACAAAAAGGATGAGCGCTAAATCCGGTCAAATCTCTCCAGTTGCATCGAAGAAGCATCCTGATAACATAGAGGAGTGTGATACAGAACTAGTAGTGCCCCAGAAGGGAGCTAAAAATCGAGTTTCTGAGGAAGATGCTAATTTGACACCAGTTGCCTGTCAAACAAGGCTATCGAAGAGAACAAAGAGTACTGGTTCTAAGTATGGTCAAATCTGTACGTTTTCACCAAAGAAGCATCCTGATAATGTGGAGATGGAGTGTCATACAGAACAGGTGGTGACTCGGAAAGGGGCTGGAAAAAGCGTGCAGGAGGAAAGTGCTCCTTTTACACCAGTTGCCCGTCGAACTAGGAAGTCCTTTGTAGTATCCCAACTAAAAAGTTCTGAAAATGCACCGGATTGTGTAGATGAAATAAATTGTGCAATGGAGGTTGGTGGCCTTGAGCAGAATAAAGGAGATGCAATGGGTTTCGAGACCTCTCATGCGTCAAGTGGTGAAGGCAAGTTGATTATCAGCAATAGTATCAGTTATCCTAGAAGACGAAGGTCTCTTCGAAACTTGTCTGCTGGTATAAGGAAATCACATGACCCTTCAGGAAATATTGTATCTGTTCGTGGGCGCAAAAGGGCACAGAGCAATGCTCAAATTACTGGGTCTGTTGTAAACATGAAAAGGCAAGCACAGCCATCCACATCTACTTGTCCAGATACGTCTTCTGCGCACCAAAATCTAGGAGAACGGTCCCCACTAATAGCAGACAGACGTGACTTGAATGACAGTTCTTGTTGTATCTTTGTCAGTAAGAAACGGAAAAACATGCCTAAGGATCTCTTGAATACCGAGCCCATGGCGCTCTCTGATCGAAAGAGTGATGCAGATTCCTCACCACCGTCTAACAAAGTGAATGCAAGTTCAGACACATCTCCCAAAGGGACACCTAAACTATCTGAATTAGCTTCCACTCCCCCAGTTAACTGCATCACACCTGTGAATGATGCATCACCTATCTGTATGGGCAATGGATATCTTAGTCAATCATGCAAGAAGAACCTATCAAGGTCTGGTCTTATGAGAGAAATAAATGGCCTGTGTGCTGAACGACCAGAACCTATTTCTGTGAGGAAACATTCAAGGAAGAGGAGAGATCTGGCTAATGTTCGTGTCCTGTTCAGCCACCATATGGATGAGGATATAATTAAGCAACAGAAAAAGGTAGTCCCTTGTAATTCATAGTTAGACTTGGATATTTCTAGGATGGTTTAATAAGATATTTTCTGTTTTCCTTGAGTTACAGATTGTGGATCGACTTAAGGCTTCTGTAGCATCCTCTATTTTAGATGCAACACACTTCATTACTGATAAGTTTGTTCGCACAAGAAATATGCTAGAAGCTATTGCATCTGGCAAACCAGTGGTGACGCATCAATGGCTCGAAGATGTTGGACGAGCTAATTATTACATCGATGAGGAAAAGTACATACTCAGGGACTCAAAAAAAGAAAAGGAGTTAGGCTTCAACATGCCAGTTTCATTGGAACATGCACGTCAGCATCCGCTTTTACAGGCAAGGTTTATTCATCGTTTTCCCTTTTTTCTGTTAAATGTCTTCTGGATGAAAATCATGGATGAACAAGCAAAAAAGTTGAGAAGAATGTGGCATGGACTAGTCCTGGAAATTTGGACGAACACTCTAGTTGCATTATCAGATTTTGTCCCCTTTTGTTTCTTTGCTAATGCAGCAACTCTTGCAGGGTCGGAGAGTTTTTATCACTCCCAACTCAAAGCCTGGAAAAGAAATTATTTCAAGTTTGGTTAAAGCAGTTCATGGCCAAGTATGTACACTTTTCTTGTGTTTTCTTAAATGTAACAGCCATTGGTTTGATGAAGTTATCATAATTTGATTCATATTAGTCTCTCAATTTCAATATGTGTGCACGCACAGCCATCGACATGCATCAATCTACATTTTCATTTTTATCCATTTTCCCCTTTCAGAGGGACAAGCATGTACTGACCATTGGAATTTTGGATACTCCATATGATTCTTCTGATACATTCTGCCAATCTTGTGATTTAATGATGTTCGGTTAAATTGCTTTTCAGGCTATAGAGAGGGTCGGCAGATATGCTTTGAAGGATGATAGGGTCCCTGATGATCTATTGATTCTATCTTGTGAGGAAGATTACGATGTCTGCGTACCATTCCTTGAAAAAGGTTTGAACACTTCCTTATCTCTCCATACAATTCATCAAGTACAATTAGAAAGTCTTGTTAATTTTGCGCTGTCTCTTAATCCATCCAGGGGCAGCTGTTTACAATTCAGAGTTGCTACTCAATGGGATTGTTATTCAGAAGTTGGAGTATGAAAGGTTGGTTTCACTTTTAATAGGGTTCTCCTTTTCATGACTGTAAGTTTTGTTATGTGTGAGGCCATTCCTGAAGTGTCGTATCATATTTCCCCTCTACTCATGATGGAATTACCAGTAAAAGCATAGTCCACCACCATAATTAACTGGGCTACTAATGATGGAATTTACAATGTGAGTAGGGACTGAAGTATGGCTCGGAACTCAATCCATCCTGCATCGGTTGGTGCTTTCCTAACCAAGTACTAGCATTTTTTGATGACAGGCATCGGCTTTTTATGGATCACGTGAAGAGAACTCGTTCGACAATATGGTTGAAGAAAGATAGTAACAAATTCGTTCCTGTAACAAACAAATAATTATTTTTCGAGGTGCATTTGCCTTAGTTATGTACCACTGTGTTCGTAGATTAGCACGTGAGCCATTTTCTTTAATTAATTTAATTAATGTAGTAATTAGCATTATCCTTGATCTCATTGTAATTAGCTGGATGTAACATAAATAAATAAAGTTGTTTTTTTCTACAGAGAGTACACTCCTGTATAGATAATAGCATGCAAGCTGGAGGAGAAGTTTTCGTACTTAAATAGTGTTTTGGAACCTAAAGGAATCTTCAAAAAGACATCACAACATGATTGAAATGGAATTAAACAACCTTTGATTGTCCTTTACAAAGATACGCTGTACAAGAATGAAAGATGAGAATAGATTTGATGGGCACACCTCATTTCTTCATTCGGTAAATCGTCATGTGGTGTGACTTTGCTGCTAGAAACAAGTCTGTCCACTATTATCATCTGCAGGAGAATATGTTGGGTGTCCGATATGCAGTCCTGCTTGAACTCCAAATGATCTCTGCCTGGTATTCACACTGGATTCCGGTTTTGAGCAACCTCAGCTCGCCAAGCAAAGAATTGAATGTACAATGCATTGATGCTCATAGCTATGCCGAAACCCAAAACTGATTAAAGAAGTATTGCATAAACAGCCTTAAGGTGAAGCTGCAACAGATTTAAGAAGTAAAAGTTCAGTATGATGATCTCTAATGACGTCTTTACATTCAGGAAATGACCTAATAAGGACCTCATCTGTCAAGAAATCGTCACTCACCACACTATAGAACAAGTGGACGGTGAGAGCCAAAAGCGCAAACTCGAGAGCAGCGTATGTCCATATGTACTCTCTTATTGCTGCAAGTCATGCCACAAAATACACCAGACCAATTGCAGCATAAAGAAACATAACAATTTAGAGAGCAAACTCGACCAAATTTAAATAAAATTAACCCAGAGGCTGATGTATACCTAGAATGACTGCAAACATAGACGCTACAAACCCCAAAGTAAGTGCAAATGGTGCAGCAATTATGATTGCCTGCGTCTTCATGTCATGAATCTACAAAAAACATCTCGTAGTGACATCGCTATGAGAGAGATTCGTAGAAAATTTTAATTTAAAATGACCAGACACAGTTCAAAATGTGAACCAAATAAACTCTTTATTGGCTTTTATTTACTTAGCTAGTTGATCTACTTTTCAGATGTTAGAGACATGAGACCCTCACATAAGAGTTATGGTTGAGGCCTAGATGAACATACCAGCAATTGCTCTAAGAAGAAGAAATAACATATAGTACTGATTAGGACGAGCACCACAAAATCCTGCCAGGCACTTACGAACAAAAGAATCTCTATGAAAGTAGAAGATAAGAAGATAAAAGGTTCTGACACTTGTTCAAGATGTGAACTTGAGCAGCCCCATAACTCTAGACTTGATGAATATAAACAATGGCGGAAACTAATTGTGTAATCCAAGGAAGATAAGGGCAATGTGATGTAAAGATATTGCCTGTCATGCAATGGCATCCCATAAAGTGTTTTGGGGAGACAAAACAGACTGATAGTCTGATCCACAAATATCTGAGCAACTCCGCCATTTTCACAAAAGTGTTTTATATATGGTAATGTTATTTGGGTTGAGAGAAATGGGTTGAATTGTTGGGTTGAAGCAAATATGGGGGGTATTTTTATAAATTACATGCTATTTAACAAATGTCACCCATATTTACTTCTCAACCCAACAATTCAACCCAAATATCATTGATGATATATATATTATTTTATTTTTCTTCTCAAAAGGAAAACAACATATTCCTTTCTTTCACTAGAATGAATAATGTTGAGAATGAACTTAATGCTAGATGGAAAGTGTTAAATTCTCTTTGGAATCTCTTCCATATAGAACTCTTGATTGTTTTCTTTTATGTGGGCAAAGATGCAAGAAGCATTCAAGGCAGAGGCTGTGCTTTAGGGCTTGCATGACTTGCTGTGACAGATGCAAATGCGTGCCACCAGGAACTTACGGCAACAACGAGGTTTGCGGCAAATGCTACACTGACATGACCACTCGTTTCAACAAACCCAAATGCCCTTAAACCCTAATCAGCAAAATTAGCTTAATTAAATATAATAGTTAATCCACTTAATTGTGTTAATTAGCTTAATATATATGTTCAGTTAAAAAGTGTTTATTTAATTAGTTTTCATGTTGTTTGACTGGTTATTAATTACGCAATCAGTATCGTCACGTTATGGCTCTGTAATCTACGTGTGGTGGCTGCAGCTGGATCTGTAAATGCTGATTGCAGATATTAATACTATGTTTTCTCTCTTTTTTCTTGTTGGAAAAAAGAAATCAATAAAAAAAATTGGCTTTAAAAAAAAAAAAAAACTAGAATGAATAATAGTTTAACCAAAAAAAAAAACTATAATAGTAGTAACTTTCCATTTTTACCATCCATGATATTCATTGCGTTTTTTAATTTTTTTTACTCGAGTTGGTAATTCCCTTTTTCTGTTTAATGAAAGTGCATTTCATTTCACACTATAATATTTTCTATTCCTATTAACTTGACTTATTTTTCATTAAATTTCAAGAATGACCAAATTTGATATCATAAATAATCACCCTGATATACTTGTGGTTGAGTCGTTCGTCTTTTGAGAAATTTTCATTCTTACCTTGTACTCCCTCCGTCCTTGAATATTGGACGCGAGGGAGTGAATCACTCCTATTAAGAAATGCTCTGCCTTTGTCAGTGTCCCATGTCACGTGTCAGCTGCCCATTCGTTCTTATTCTTTTTTTCCCGTCACTTTCTCTCTCTCTCTCTCTTTTCTTTCTTTCTCCTTCTGTTTGGCAAAATACGAGGCTCTGTCGTTGTTTCACGTTCTCACCTCAGTCACATAAAGGAGCGGAAGGTCGAGACGAGCGGAACGCAGGTGGTGGCGTCCTGATCGGAGGCCGGACGCGCCGCCAAAATCCGCCGGAGCTGTCGCAGCTCCGGCCACGCGCCTCCACGCCCCGGCGCGTCCGGCCTCCGATCAGGACACCACCACCTGCGTTCTGCTCGTCTCGTCATTTCCGGCACGAATATATGGTCACCTTCGTGATAATATCGTCCAAACGTGTTTTATTGTCCGTTTAAAATCGGAGGAGGAAAGATAAAAGGGACTGAAATTTCTGACACGTCTGCTGCCATGTCCGGTTTCAAATTTCAAATTTCGTCCTTCAACTTGTTCCTTTTCCTTTTTTGCCCTGTATGACGCGTAGCTCAGCATGAAAACGACGGGTCGTTTGAGGGCATTTTTGTGAGAACACCAACAAAGTGAACTGAAATGGCAATGGCGTCAGTTAAATAAAAACGACGTTTTTAGGCTAAAACGTCCAATAATCAGGGACGGAGGGAGTATTACATCTGTACTCTTTCACTCTTTCAGAAATGTATCTCATGAAAGTAATTTCAAAAATTGTGCATGAATGTCGACGCTGCTTTCATTTTTACTAGTTTTTGAACCTATGGAGGCAAAATTGATGAAAGAAAAATTTGGTTTTGTAGTCACTCTTGGGTGTTAATGGTACAGGTGAAGTAGTAGGTGCGCTATCATTACCTGTTGGGTGTGGACTCATGACTAATGCTAAAATTTAATTATTTTCTCACAAGTTAAAAGATAAATTATGTTAGAATTAAATCTGACATTGTTTTTAAAGGTTTAATTTTAATTTAATGACCCGTGGAGTCTTCATTGTTACTCACGTTTGTTCACGATTTATTTGTCGTTAGTCAATTAGACTCATGTACTTGTAAATTTTTACCTAATAAAGACTACGGTTGACAGTTATTTTTATTTTGTTCCCTCTAAATGACACGCGTACTAATCGAAGTTGTTTTTACACATTCTAAAAATAAATAAATTATTTTAGATAAGTTTCAAAATTTATATAAATAAATTAAAGAATAAAAAGATAGAATTTCTTTTGTATTTCATTTTGTCATTTTTAAATTTAAAAAATATATATATTAAAAAATCAGAAAGTTAATAAGAAAATATGGAAAATGAAGATTGAGCTTTTTTTTTATTAGAAATTGGAATAGAGAAGTTGGTAGGCCCATAAAACTAAAAAAATAATAATGAGAAATTCACTTTCCGAATCTTAGTTCCTCACTCTAGATTTTCATAACAGATTTTGTGTTCCAGACTTTTTGTGCTAAGCTAAGCCTGGTAGGCGAACACATCGTTTAGAGCATGGACTACTAGAATACCTGATCCCGTTCGCTCTCTATGCTTTCGCACCCTAAAATGAAATAAAAGTTTCGTACAAAATCTAATTACATTTTTCATAATGTTTTTTTAAACAAAGTTATTTCCATATATAATTAAACCAATAAATCCGAACTAAATTATTTTATTAGTCTGAAGCATAGTTATCAGAACCGGACCGGACAGCGAACCGGAAATGAAAATTTGGTGGTTCAACCGGGTTGAACCGGGTTCGACCGGATTGTAGATGCTGGTCCGTTTTGAACCGTTCACGCATTGAACCGTTCAATCTTAGATAATTGAATCGGATTGAACCGGTCGGTTTTTATACTATGATGGGCCTCTAATGGGCTGGCCCATCATATTTTCCCAAAAAAAAAAAACCCAAAGGCAACCAAAACGGCGTCGTTTTGGTTGCCTCTTTGATGGGCTGTAATGGGCCGGCCCATCAAATTTTCAAAAAAAAGAAAACCAAACTAAAACGACGTCGTTTTGGTTTGGTTCATCAAACCAGCCGGTTCAACCCGGTTCACCGGTTATGTAAAAACCGGCCGGTTCAACCGGTTAAACCCTGGATTTCACTTATTAGCATCTACTTGCAGGCAATCATTATATTCCTTGTTACACTTTCCCTTCAAGCCTCAACTTTCTAACTTCTGCCACTTCATAGTTCTTCCAACTAGATTGATTAGACCTTTTCCAACCAAAATTCCAACAGGTGAACGACTGGCTAGCAAATACTCCTCTCTTCCTGTAAAATTTCCTATATTGGTTATAAGTATTCATCTTCAAATACTTTTATGGCGGTCATGTCCAGAAAATCGTACTTTTTAGACCACTAATACTGCCATTATCCTCATTTTCTCCATGTCAACTAACGTGGAAAGGAAAAGACTTTCAAAAAAAGAAGCAAGACTTGTGCCAGATGATGTAGAGAACTGGTTGGTATAGACCTAGACACTGCAGCCTTCCCTGACTTTCAAACTGAAAAACAAAGCAAAGCTTGAAAATCCTACCACGCCCTTCCATATCAACGAGTAAGACAAATTAGTCCCCTCTCAATGCCTCACCTCTGTCAACACAACTACTGATTGGATCAAGTCATATTCCAAGAAATAGGCACCGGAAATTTGCATGTTTTACCTTGCATAAAAACTAGTTTTGGTCTTGGAATTGGATGGGCTGCATTTCAAGAATTCCTTGAGGTTAGGACTCTGTTGTTGCGATTGAGCCACGTGGGCCAGTCAATTTCTGGAGCCAGAAGAGGTGACAGTATGATGGTTTTCGCCTCGTGCTTGCGGTCGATCTGCAGGATTCGTCCCGTCTTCCTTTGCCTTCTCGAGGATAGAGATGCGATTCCTGATTTCCTTGATGTTAATAGTCAGAAGTCTTGATTCAAGCTTGTAATCTTCTATGCAATCCAAAATGGATCTCAGGGCAGCTATTTCATTATCCAAGGCCTGACGCTGTAAAGAAAAGTCCCATACATTCTTTAAAAATAGGTGACAGAATCAGAAGCAAAAGAGAAGGATAAGAGCCGGTAGAGTAGACATGCCTGTGCTTCAGGAGAATTATTTCCACCATGGGCATCTACCATTGTGTTGGCCAGGTATCCTCCAAATATTTCCCCAAGTTGAAAATTGTTAACCAACCCAAATGCACAACACAATCTAGCAGCCTCCATATGTTGCTTCCTTAGGATGAGATTCTGGATAAGATCTTAAAAAATGGGAAAAGAAAATAAACTAAAACACTAATTGTATCCTAATTAAATCAAAAGCTTGTTTTAAAACATGCATATGCAAATGCAAGGGAATCTAAATCCATCCTGATATATATAAAGGTGATCATTAACCACTTCTTAACAACTAGCAAAGAACATCTTCTTAACTCAATTAAAGCATTAACTCAATTAAGCTTCAACTAATTTTGAAAGAAAATATTAACTGTATGCAACCTTCAAACATTCTAGCATTTCCGATTAGCATCAGCGCGGACTAAAGTACTCAAGAAAACAAGAAAGAATATATTCTCAGAGTAGAACACTAGAGTCAAATAAAGATGCTCAGAGTGCACAGCAAAGGAAGGATAAAAGTACTTAAAGGGGCACTACCATAAGTATTATTTATGTTCAATGATGATCATATTTCCCCATTCAATGCAGATGCACAAGATTACAAATAATCAACAACTAACAGATAAAAACAGAGAGGCATAGAGATTAAGACATTGATCAAATTCATGGTAAATCCAAAAAATACAAGCAATTCTTCTCTCAAGGAAAATTCTATCGAAGACCATTCAGTTGTATTACCATATGATGTGATAGGTTAGGATACTAACCAGGGATCTTATCCATGATAACAAGGGCCAAACATATATCTGGACACTCTTTGTGCTGAGCAACCATTAGAACAAGTCTTAAAATCTCATCTCTATTAAAATAGGACACCAATCCATATGCACCCAAAAACAACAAAAATGTCATGATTTCCATAGAATTCTCAGCCTCTAGCCTGATACTATCTTTCCAAAGGATCAAAAGCTTTCTTGCATCTTCTTTCACAAGAGGGCTTATTTTTGGAGAGACTTTCATCAATTCCCCCAATAGAAAGAAGCTACTCCAAATGACACTTGCATCTAATCCATTAACTGCATTCTTCCAGTGCTGGGTGTACGAACCCTGCATCACATCCAAAACAAATTTTGCAGGGTCTGGAGACAAGTGAATCGCAGATGAAACTTCACACTGTGTAAACTCATGGTTGTCCACATACTCATTTAGCGCTGACGGCAAATTCTCTTCAAAGATCATAGAACTGAACTGAAAATTGGAAGATGAAGAATATGTTGGATCGCTGACTTGTAAAACTTCTGGTCGTTCAATTCTTATTGATGCAGAGGTGATCCTGCTCCCTAAGCAAGTGTGCATGAAAATCAATAAGAACTGGATCCAGTAATAGGTAAATTCCATGTATCACATGTCAGGCTAACGTTGATTTGGCAATCTGGTCAAAACTAAGGTCACTCAACAAGTATTAAAGTATAAAATTAGCCACAGTAGCTTGCCCAAAATTGGGCAGCCAGACTGCTGAAAAGACCAATTAAGATGTTTTGTATTGATCACTCATGTTTTGTATTAAGATGTTTAAAAGAAAAGCTTGTTAACTTTTTTTTCAAATAACAATTCTTTACTATATTAGTATATTTATCCATTGATAGAAGACAAGGGTGCAGGACCCCAAACATCACTACAAACGAGGTCAAGAGGAGCAGTAGATGGTGTTTCTCCTGTGCTTGCTTCGGTCCCATACACCATTGCAAATGGTGTTTCTCCTGTGCTTGCTTTAGTTGTCATTCTGTAAGCCCACATGACATATGGCAATTCCTCTACCCATCTTCCTTTTGCGCTGTCCAGATTTTTCTTAATTCCGCTTAAGATAGTTCGATTGGTGACCTCCGTCTGACCATTGGTTTGTGGATGAGCTACCGACGAGAACCTCTGCTCAATTCCCCATTCTTGACATCGATCTCTGAAGTACGCACTCGTGAACTGACTTCCATTGTCGCTGACAACAATTCGAGGAAGACCGAAGCGTATAATAACTTGATTTTTGAGAAAAGACCAAGTCTTTTCTGCAGAAATTTCGGACATGGCCTGTGCTTCTGCCCATTTGGTGAAGTAGTCCACTGCTACTACAACAAATTTCAATTGATTTTTTGCCCGTGGAAAGGGTCCCACAATGTCTATTCCCCATTGAGCGAATGGGCAAGGGCTAATTAATCCCGTGATTTCTGTTGACGGCCTCCGGGGGATCTTGCCGAATTCTTGGCACTTTTTGCAAGTTTTTGCGAAGTTATGGCAGTCTTTTCGTATCGTCGGCCACCAAAATCCAGCTCGAAGGACTTGTGCTGCCATCGTTTCTCCTGAGACATGCATTCCACAGATTCCTTCGTGTATTTCCCGAAGTGTGAATTGTCCTTCCGATTCCGAAATGCACTTTGCTGCCGGATGGGAAAAACATCTCTTGACTAATTCTCCATCATACAATAGACACCTCTCAGCAAGTTTCAATATCTTCTTCTTTTCGAAAGGATCCTCCGGCAGACGGTTATTTCTGAGATAATTCACCACTGGAACACGCCAATCATTTTCTTCTTCACCGATATAAGTCACAGTTTGCTCTTCCATGAAAGACGGAATATACATTTCTTCTAAAAACACCTCTTTTGGAAAAATGCCGTCGGGATTTGCTGCTGCTTTTGCTAATTCGTCGGCCACACAATTTTCTTCTCGCGGGATGTGCTCGATCCTAAGGCTGCTTTTTTCTTTAACAAGTTGCAGAATTTGTGTGACTTTGGTGAGATAACGAATCATCGTCGGGTCCCTGGCCTGAGACTGTCCGTTGGCTTGATCAACAATCAGCTTTGAATCACTATATATGATGAGACTGATTCCGTCGGCATTTGAGGTGTGGTTTAGAATTACTTCTTTCCCAATTCGCAATCCCAAGAGTAAGGCCTCGTATTCTGCAGCATTGTTGGATAGCGGTTTCAAGATTCTCTGTGCGAACTTTTGCTGTATTCCGTCGGGACCTTCTATGATAGCACCTGTGCCTGCCATCTCTTCATTCTTGGCACCGTCGACTTTGACGGTCCACGTGGCTCCCTTGACTTCCGTCGGGATGTGGTCTTCATTAATGCAATGCATATCTTTTTCATCCGTCGGATCCATGCTTTGATCAGCAAAAGTACATTCTACCAAGAAATCAGCCAATGCCTGCCCTTTTGATTGCTGGTCGAGACTGATATTGAAGGCCAAATTGCTCTAATTCAATGGCCCAAATTACCATTCTTCCAGAAGTTTCTGGCTTGCGAAAAAATCGTCGTAACGGTTGGTTGGTCAAGACGACCACTGAGTGAGCTTGAAAGTAATTCGTCATCTTTCGAGTGGCTTGAATTAAAGCAAATGCGGTCTTCTCTATTGGAGCATACCTTAACTCAGCGTCTTTTAATATTCGGCTCACAAAGTAGACTGCTCTATCCACACATTTTTCTTGACGAACCAAGACAGCGCTCACAACTTCATCTGCAACTCCCAAGTATAAATGTAATGTCTCCTTTTTCCGGTCTTGTCAGCAATAATTCATAGGAAAGGTATTTCTTCAGTTCAGCAAAAGCTTCTTCGCATTCTTCGTTCCATCCAAATGGAGCCTTTTTTCGTAACAGCTTAAAAAATGGCAAGCATTTTTCTCCTTGCTTTGAAATAAAACGCTCAACGCGATCACTCTTCCCGTCAGCCTTTGCACTTCTTTAATATTTCGTGGGGGTTCCAGCTCTAAAATTGCTTGAAGTTTCTTCGGGTTTGGTTGGATTCCTTCCTTGCTGATTATATACCCCAAGAATTTTCCTATTTGGAATGCAAACATGCACTTCTTGGGGTTCACCTTCATGCCGTACTTTCTCATAACTGTAAATACTTCCTTCAAATCTTGAAGATGATCTTCGAAACTTTTGCTTTTCACCAACATATCATCCACATAGACCTCCATATTTTTCCCAATCTGTTCCTCAAAAAATTTGTTTGCCGTACGTTGAAAAGTTGCTCCAGCATTCTTTAATCAAAATGGCATAGCTTTATAGCAGTAAGTTACCTTTGGAGTGATAAATGCTGTTCTTTCTTCATCCTCGATTGCCATGGGGATTTGATGATACCCTGAATTGGCATCAAGTGAACTCAAGTATTCATATCCAGCCGTCTGATCAACCAGCTGTTCTATTCGAGGAAGAGGGTAACAATCTTTAGGGCAGGCTTCATTGAGATCCGTGAAGTCAATGCACATCCTCCATTCTCCATTCGGTTTTGGAACAACCACCGGATTGGCTAACCAAGGCGGGTACTGTACCTCTCTAATGAAGTTAGCTTTTAAAAGCTTGGCAACTTCTTTTTCAATAGCTTCTGCTTTCTCTTTTGAAAAAGCCCGCCTTTTCTGCTGAACAGGTTTTGCTTCTGGGTTGACATTTAGTCGATGCTCTGCTACTTCTCTAGAAATTCCTGACATGTCTGATGATGCCCATGCAAATTCTTTCGAGTGCTGATTCAACGTATTGAGGAGTTGGTCCCTCTTTTCTGTGTCCAATTTCTCGCTTATCAAAAAATGATTTGACGTGGTCTCTTCTGCTGGTACGGCAAATCATTTTCTCCATTGGCTGGGTTCTTTTCTCCTCTCCATCCGTCGGCTCAGTGGCTACCCAAACATATTTGTCACGACCGCCACTTGTCATGATTGAGTAACATTCCGCAGCCGACTTTTGGTCCCCACCGACGGTGACCACTCCATCCTATGAGGGATACTTCATTTTCAAGTGCTTTTGGGAAATGACTGCCCCAAAAGTATTTAAAAATGGTCTTCCCAAAATAGCATTGTACGGTAAATTTAAATCAACGACCATAAAAAGTATCTTTTTCGTCAGCCTTGATGTATCTTCCAAGAAGAAAATCGGCAAATGCACCACTCCTTCTATAGGAACAGCAACTCCATCTACACCGAAAATTGGCTTTTGACATGGAAGAAACTCAGACTGTGGTCTGTTCATCATTGTGTAGGCTGACAAGGATAACAAATTCACCGCACTGCCATTGTCCACGAGAGTACGCCTAACTCCGTGATTTGCTAGTATTGCTGTTACGACTAAAGCATCATCTTGTGGATATCTCACTCCTCTTGCATCTTCCTCGGAGAATGATATCATCATTCTGTCCAAGAAATTGAATCCCACATCTTCTTTTGTACTTTCGTCTCTGTTGCGTTTTCTTGCGACCGACGCTACCTCCAAATTTTGTGTTCCTCCAGCGATCAAATTGATAAAAGGAAATTCGATTCCCTCCGTATACATTATTTGTTTTCCCCTTGGCTGTCGGTTGCTTCCGGAGCCGTCTCTTTCACTTTCCTTTTCTTTGTTCTGTGGCTGGTCGGTTGCCTTTCTTGCCTCGATGGCATATTCTCCTAAATATCCCTCCTGGATAAGTTTTTCAATCGCAACTTTCAGCTGCCGACATCGATCAGTTGAATGGCCTTTCGCCTTGTGAAAACGACAGAATAAATCTTGTCTGCTGCCGAGGAATGTCCCTGGTTTCTCATTTGGGTACTGAATAGGCAACCGCTTCTGTTCTACAATTGTCAATACCTCGACTGGAGTGATTGTCAATGGCGTAGTTTTAACTTCTTATCGTGCAGCTTGGAATTTGTTGAACCTGCGCGGAACATACTCTCTATCTGTTTGCCTTGACCCCGTCGGATTCTGCTTCGCCTTAGTGTTGGAGTCGTCAGCTCGGAGTTTCTCCATGCTTTCGGCCTCTTCCATCTTAACATAATTGTTTACCCTGATCCTCAAAAGATCCAAGGTGGACGGCGGGTTTGTCCACAACATTTCTTTGAGTCTGCTACTCTGGCAGTTCCTCTTCAAAGCTTGCATTGCAAATTCCACCGTAACATCAGGTGTGGTGGAGACCTCAAAGTTGAATCTTTCAATAAACTCCTTTAAAGACTCGTCTGGCTTTCGCCGAATATCGAATAGTAGATCTGCTGACTTCTTCAATGGAATGCAAGTTCTGAATCTGTTGAGGAATTTTTCCTCAAATTCTGCAAAGGAGTGGATGGATCCAGCCGGTAATCCTTCAAACCAAATTTGCGCGATTCCCACAAGCGTTAATTCGAAGATTTGGCATAAATCTTCATCTCGACGCGTCTGATAACGCACATGCTTCTTTACTTTCTTTAAATGAGCCAATGGATCTGCGATCCCATCATATGCCTCTGCAGGAATTTTAATTCTTCGATTGACACGTTCCCGTCGAACTTCAAAAGATAACTCATGTGTAAATTGCTTTTAAAAGATACTTGTACATTAACAAAACGTCACATTTGGTACCTCGACCTAACGCCGTCCAAATGTCACCGTTAAGTGTCCTATGTGGCATGCCACGTCAGACACTGCTGACGTGGCATGCCACGTAGGACAGATCCGACCCGTTTCTCTTCCCGCGGGTGGGTTGGATAATTGGGTTTCCAACCCGGTATGAAACGACGCGTCGTTTAGGATTAAGGTGAACGACGCGTCGTTCATATTAAGCTTTAAAATGCTTAAATCAAGGGAATTCCGAGAATCGAACTCAAGACCTCTTGCACCCTATGCAAGAAGCATACCACTAGACCAAATGCGCCTGATGTGATATTATTGATTGCTGGAAACCTATATTACCCTAAAACCCATCCCATTACCACACCCTTTCCTCATTTCTCAACCCTAGACCGCCCACCTTTCACTCACTTTTCTTCGATTTAGTGAGTAGCTTTTGATGTTCATCACTTAAAAAACTTTAAAAATTCAAAAATTGTTAAAATTCCAAAAATAATTGTAAAAATTAAAAAATAATAATTTTAATTAATCTAAAAATTTAGAAAAATGTAAAAATTCTATAAAGATGTAAAAAATTCCAAAAATAATTGTAAAAATTAAAAAATAATAATTTTAATTAATCTAAAAATTTTGAAAAATGTAAAAATTCTAAAAATATGTAAAAAATTCCAAAAATAATTTAATTAATCTAAAAATTCAGAAAAACGTAATAATTCCAAAAAAAGGCTGCGGGTTTTCTTTTAGATGCCATAGTTGAAGAGGAGAGTGAAAACAAAAGAAGCTATGAATTAAAGAAGGCTGCAAAGAGAGGAGAAAGAGATGAGGGAAGATACGGTGTAATGGCTTGCATTTATAGCCGGGGAATTGCCGATTAAAATTTAAAAAAAAAAACAAAAACGATTCTTTTTTTTTTGTTTTTTTTTCTCTTTTTATGCATTAGTGTTACTTTCAAGCTGCTTTTTAATAAAACAAATAACTCATGTAATGTAATAGTAGTATATAATTTAGATTTTTCTTGCACTTATTAATTTATTAAAATATATAAAAAATATGTTTATAGAAAAAAGTAAATATAAAAAATATTAATAAAACTACTAATACATTTATGGTAAATGTAGATGCTTTGGTTTGATATTACAAGAGATTTTTTTTCTCGAAAGAAAGTGAAATAAACTTCGTAATCACAATTTTAGGTGACTCAATTTTTTTCTATTTCACCGAAAATACAATAGATTTTAAGTGTATTGATGTTCGCAATATATTTTAGAGATACGATAAGAACTAATCAAAATCAAGTTTCTAACACATGATCTTATCGGTTAAAATATTTGACCAAGTAAAATATAGTTCCTATATTTAGCAGATTCACTTTTATTTCGGTAATTGTAAAAATCAACTGAAAAATAAAATAAAAAAGAGTTCATGTGTGGGTTGTTTTTTCGATCCAATACCAAATATCCTGAAATTTGAAATTATATTAGTAAATTTACAGTATTGTAGTAATAGGTTATTGTTTCGGGAAGTTTATAAACAAAAATAATTTGAAATGAGAGCCAATATTTGTTTCCCTCTTTTGGCGGGACCCGATATTTTGGAACTATGGTTGGCTCATGACACTGGTCAGAAAGTGAAATGGGAAAAAAAACGAATTATGAAATTTTGTTGAATTTTTAATTCTTAATTTTTCTTTGGATCTAACTATGAGAAGCATGTTTCGTTTAATTTTTAGAAACAGATTAGATGTAACTAGGAAGTGCTTATTAGACTCTTTATATAACTAAATTTCTTTATTTGTTTAATTTTTGTATGCGTTAATTTTTACTTTCCTAATTTATTCAATTTTTATTTATGAAGCGATTGGTTTGCTAGCGAGTAGTATTAACTAGTATATTAAGAAAGGTTTGAATTATCAATGCAAGATGTCTTGAAAAAGACTTGGTGGATTGAGGTAAGAATTAATTTTGTTTTAAATTTTGTACCGTGGGCTAAGAAAAAAAGAGAGGATGAGTAATGTAACATGTCCTGATTGGGCCGTGAGGGGAGAGTTGCAAGAAGAGAAGCAAATGCGAATGTAAGAATGCATGGCGTACGTGAGTTTTTGTCAGTAAGGTTCTTTTTTTTTTTTTTTGAAGGGAAGATATAAATGCATTAATTCAATACATCACAGACTTGCTCATCTTCGGGCTTTGAATGCATGTGATCTCTCCTGCCTGTCCTGTCCTTCGTCCCTGCCACTGCTGGCTGCTAGCTCTATATTTTTTAAAGTCAAATTAACTCTCAAAACCAAATTTAATTTGAATTCTTTGCTATATATATTATACTTTTTTAGTTAGTTTATAACCTTGTAGATGGACTAAATTAAAATTATACTATTAAAGTAATTTATATATTGTTCTCACCAACAACAACAAAAAAACAGAGAGGAATAGTAAAATAAAGAAACAGAGAGCAATAGTATCTTAGTGCTTGTCTATCACGATAGTATGATAATCTTTCTCCAGACTCCAGATGCAAATAAAGTGGAAATAATTAACTCTTTACCCAACTTGAATTTATAAACCAAGCGTATATATATATGTATAAAAATCGTTCCACAGTGATATGTAAAATTTCGATACTGTAGGTTCGGTAATATCAAACTTACCAAAATCAATATTTTACCGTAACAAATTTTATTTCGGTATCGTACCGAAATACCGAATAGTAAATTCCCTCAAAAAAATACCGTTCTAATTTACGTAATTTCAGTATGGTACCGTTGTATTTTCGGTACGGTATTTCGGTGGACACTCCTAGTAATAGTAGTGATACTTAATAGAGGGATTGCATAGATTCCCTAAGCCACTTCTTTTCCAGCTCCTGAAATCAGGACTTATTTTGTGTTTTCCATGTCAAAAAAGAACGAGATTGGAGTTGATACGACTAAACTAACCAGGAGTTCAGGTCATTGGTTTGGTTTTAATAGCGATGGTGTCAACTACTATCAAGTAGTAAATGATGATACAGGTACACACACATCTTACCTACTTTCCTTTTTCTTATTTAATTTATAGTCAAAAATAAAGCTTGCAAAAATGTGATAAAGATTTTTTTTTTTTTTGTGACGCAGTGAATAAATTACACTAAATTTATGTTGTTAATTGGTTTAAATCAAAAATCTTAGTGGGAGCGTAGAAACTATAAATTGGGTAATGTTAGTTTTTAGACTGATAAATACACATATAGTACAAGTTAAATCAAATAAAAAAATATAGTTAATTCGCAATCTAAATTTAAATTGAGGGAGTAATTAGTTGTACAACTTTTGCAAGTCCAAACTTATCATGGAACTTTTCTTCTTTTGCCCAAGTCTATGTGCCCTGTCCATTGCCTACAAGAATATTGTGTGAAACCAAAAACAAAGCCACTTTTTTTCTTACCTTTTTTTTTTTAAGAAATAGATCATGAATTACGTAATTAATGCAGGTGACAAAAGAGTAAATTATAGATTACAAATACAAGATATACATGAGTCGCCAAATTAATCCACAGAACCCAATGATTGTCACTCTAAATATGGTCCTTAAATTTTTCCTTAAATACACTCTAAAGGACTGTATTCTTATACATGTCAATCTATTAATCTATACAACAACACGAGAAAGATAGATTTTTTGTATCCAAAATCCAAAATTACTCATATGGGTCCCCTCCTACCCTTGTGTACTAGGGTACCTTCCACAAAGGCATCCTATTAAAACCAAACAAACCAACAAAACCAAACTCCTCCTTTACATTAATAGCCTCATGAATCCAAAACCTATATAAGCTGCAGGCTGTGTTTGGTAGCTTAGGTAGTTCCAATTTCCAATAATATGCTAAAAAGCCTGATTCTGCTTCCAAACTGCGGGGTGGATAGATAGAGAGATGATGACGACGACGCCCTGATGACACCAAAAAAGTACTTCTACTATTTCCCTTGTAAAACCTACTGCCCAATCATCCGACACCGTTTTGTTTCCATGTTTGACCAAATGGGAAAAAAAGGGAGAAGAAAAGTCAGCTGAGAATTCCGTGGCTAATCACTGAGTGCCACGTGTATAAGGCCCCTGCATTCTTTTAGTTTTTAACTGACATGGCGTGCATCGCGTGCACAACTCACTTGGCCTTTCCCCCACTAATCAGTTTCACTATCAGTCCATCATGCAGTGACACGTCACACCAAGGAAAAAGAAGACCATATATGAATATGACCCATGACCAAAAAGAAGACCATTTACGAGCCGAGCCCATTTCTAGTTCAGGGTAGGGAGATTTTCTGGGAATTTGTGACCTTGTTGCTGAGTTGGCCGACTCTCATTGGTGGCAATGTGCCGTAAATATGATTTCTCTGTAGTCTGTACATTTTGGTAGATATTTCTTTATTTTTAATTTTTTTTTATTAAAATTTTGAATAAATACATTACAATATATTACTCTCTCTGATCCGAATTAAATGATTTTCTCCCATCCCAATATTCAGTAGATTTAACACTAAAAATAGAAATAAAATGAATAGTAAAAATAAAGCATTTGACAAATGGGTACAAACTGGACTGGACTCTGACTGGACTTGGCTCTGGACTCTGGACTCGAGGTGAAAGATGAAAGAAAGAAGCACATGGGTTGATCACATGATCCGAATATTACATTGAAATAGAAACAGGAACAAACAACCCCTCCCTTCCCTACTCTTCAGTCCAGTAAGTTTTTAGATAGAAGAAGAAAAAAAACAAGACGTGAAAACATTTTCTTTACCTTATTTCTTTTGACATATTATTCTCTGCTTTTTCTAAAGAATATGTACCACCTAAAATTTTGAGATCTACCATCATAATCATATCATATGCAGCCTAATTTCTCATAATCTTTCATCTTGTTACAAAAAAGTATCAATGTCTCTCGTAAATAGTACTCTCTCCATTCCATTTTTTTTATTTATCGTTATTGGTCTTAAATATATATCGTTTCACAAAATATTTTAATAACTCTTGATCATCACTTTAAATATTATGTCCACCATGACAAATAAGAAAAAGAAACTCAGTACTACCTAATCTTTGCTAATTTGCAAGTACCACTGTGCAGCAATCAATCAGCCAAACTATTCAGCACAACAATGAAGGTGCAGGTCCATTATTTGCTTACATTTTCAGATTAATTTAGAGTCATTTAATCAATGATGACATAATTAAGGTGTCTGATGACATGATTGGATTCTTGCTTCTTCTTTAATCTTTATTTTAGACGCATGACACAACTGACGTCCCCCGAAATTTATTTTTAGAGTATTTTAAAATGAAAGCAAGTGAGCTCAATTTCAGTAATATTATATATCTATATGTGTGCATGGCTAAACCTCATAATTTACAAAATAATTTTATTTAACCCCTATAGTTAAAAATCATGCGTTCTAAATCATATATTTTTTAAAAAGTTATAAATTTAACCTTTTAAATATTTAAAAAATTGTAAAAAATTGTAAAAAAATATAAAATTTCGACAAAAATGTAATTAATATGGTAGAACAGAACACATTGAAAAACATTATTTACAATTATTAATTTAATTTATTCCTTTTTAAATATATATTTTTTAAATTCTCATCATTTTATTCAATATTTTTAGTAGGGTAAACTCTTCATATTTGTTACATTTTTTTCTCAAATTTGTAAATTTTTTTGAATTATTTTATCATTTATTTTGAATTTTTTAACTACTAAAATATTAAAGCTATAATTTTTAGACTTCGAAAATTAAGTGAAATATTATATAAATTATTTACCTTTATATATATATATAGGGCGCATTATAGGTCCGAGTTTTTTTGGAAATCACTCGTTTAGTCCCAACCAAAAAGGTAATCAAGAAACATCTCATGCGCGTGTCTTTTGTGTCTTTTAATCATTTATTTATGGACTTGTCTTAAAAAAAAAAAAGTTTATTCATATAAGGATATGTGATGGAACTTGGAATCTTCAAGTATTTAAAAGAAAGTGCCTCTTGCCTCTTTTTTTTTTTGTTTTTTCTGTACATACTATTTTTTTTAAACTTCACTGTGTTAAAATTCAAATTCTGGCCTAATTAACTAATATCTCATAGATTTTAAAGTGCGCAATTACTACTTCAAAATTCAAACACGAAATTTTAAAGTATCAATATAAATCCTAAATCGACTCCAATACATACTCTTATTTCTACCTACTATTTATTTATCTGTACCTACTATTTAATCTAAACATACTTCCGTTTTTAAATAGGTACTTAAAAATCAGCTAAGAAATTTAATTAGGGGAAATTGTAACTCAAGAAAAAAAAACTGACATAAAACGTTTAAGTTTTGCATTAATTTTTGTGTTCTTTTTTATATATTTTTCTCACGATAGAAATTAAACTAAAATTAGAGAACAAGTTTTTAATTTATAAATTTTAAACACCATAAAAAATGATAAAAATCAAACATATAATATAGGTTCATAAGAAAAAATAAATAAAAAAACCGGGACTATTTTTTTTTTACGTAAAACAATTTGTTTGCCATTGGCCATAGCAAACTAAAGCTATAAACAGGTGGGAAACAAGCCACTCTTCGATCACTTCCAGTTTGCAAATAAAAAGTTTAAAGACCCCTCCCTCGTCTGGACCCACCACCCCCTCTCTCAGCACGTGCTCCACCACTCACCGAAATCCGCTCAATAACGTGATGATTGATCCATGATCATCGCTACATGGCGATATCCTGCCTTCTTACTTGATGTGACCATATACTAAGAAAGTAAGAAACTCAACAGTCCCCATCTGTGTTGTCTTTTCAGTTCCATAAAATTTAAAAGTAATTTTTCTTTTCAAGCAGACGTATTTGTAACTTTATTAAAATACTGGAGCAATTGTCCTGATCAGCATGTTCATATTGTTGCACTTTTTCCAATGAATTGTTTTTAATATTCCTGCCACGTGTATTAAACAAAAACCTATATTTTTCTACGTGGGAAAAGAGGAGGTCCGTATTAGTAGACATCAACGAAATTTACTCATCAACCTGACCGTGAAATGCCCAACATCAGCAAACAATGCTTCAGTTCCTGCAATTTTGTTTTCCAATTATTGATTTGGGTTTATTAATAAAATATCAAAAGAAGTCGCTTTTTTCCATACAATCGCTCTACAGATGAAATTTAAGACAACCCAACTCTGTATTTGAAGTAACTACATGAAACCCAGTAGCTAGTGAAGATTAGAAAAAGAATGGGTATCTACAATTAATAGTTGGATTTTTCATAAAAACGTCAAAAGGAATCGCCTTTTTTTCCATACAATCGCCCTACAGATGAAATTGAAGACAACCCATACAACCTTTTGCGGTCCTATATTATTTAATAACATGTGAGAATATACCTGATAAATAACGTTGACTGTGGCAGTGGGGAAAAGTTTGTACTCTTTCTTCCGTCGGTCTCACACCTCAGTAGTTAGGCCGTCGGACTTGATGTTTCATTGATTCTTTAAGCCGTCTACCTTTCACTATACTGATGACGTGGTCTTTTGAAGTTCCGTCGGCCTTTGGCTGCCTTGCCTAGGTGTAAACTCAAGTGATCCCTTCTATAAAGACTTAGTCAAATATGTTATCATATAAAATGGACTAAAATAACGAAAAGGCCATTTCTAGAATATTAGGGGTTTATAGTTAAATTGATATATTGAATTAACTACTTCATTATTATAATAGAGAAATTATACCATTTAAAAAAACTTCTAATTGAAATGACTATGAAACTCTAGCCTTGATTTTCTAGAAATGGCCTTTTCGTTATATTGGGTAACTCTCATATTTAAATTATAATGGACTATTTCAATTATTAAAATGACGAAACTTGATGACTTTACAAAATGACTCTAATAGTAAAAAAATTCAATTTTTTTTTCTAAAATTGAACAAAAATTGATTTTTTTTACTATTAGAGTCATTCTATTCACTATAAAGTTTTTAAATATTTCAAAGGGCAATATTGGAAAAAAGTCCATTTTAGTTATGGAATTAGAATTTTATATTTTATAAAGTTAGCTACTGGTACTAGAAGCTTCTAAAAATGACAATTTTTATCATATTGGGTAAAAATGAACTTGATAGGAGTATAAAATATGTGAATTTAATATAAAAACTCATAAAAAATGAGTTCTAATGGAATTTTGAAGGGTACAAATGAGAAAATGAGTCATTTTAAATATAAAAATTCATTTTATCTGACCTTGTCAGTTTCCCTTGTTCAATTATTGAACAAAAGTAGAATTTTTTTAACCTTTAAAATATATAATTTTATACTCAATAATGACCTTGACGAAAAATTCTAAGGGTAATTATTAGAATGACTTATGAATTTTGTCTAGAGGTAGATTTTACAAATTTATATTTTCTAGGCTATATAAGCCTAAAAATTGACCATTAAATGACTATAAAGATTGATGAGAAAAATAAGTGACTTGTTAAGATATTAAATTCCCGAAAAATGGTCATTTCATATTAGGGTATAAATTAAAATTGAGAAATCTAACCATTAATCCTTGTTACTGGAGCTAATTCATTTTTTCCCAAGGGGATTTATTCAAAGTTTTTACCCTTGGAAAACTTTAATAGTCATGACAAAATAAAAATTCCCTGCCTTATAAATGACCATTTTTTCCTATTCAATAAATCCAATATTTAACTGATTCTAACTATATTCTTTGGAAAAATATATAAAGAAATTCCTTTATAGTTGAATTTTACAGACAATTTTATGGTAAGAATACAAATTTTTTTCCAAGGGTAACAAGGTCATTTTGTGAAATTTAATTAAAAAATTACCATTGGTATAGAAATTGACTCTAGAATTTTTCGAAGGGATTCTGCACCAGCTCCGTCCATGGAACTCACCCAAGTATCATCTGTTCTATAATAGTTGTATTCATCAACAGATTAGCATTTTCCATATTTTTATATAATCAATATGGTATTCCAAACTTGGTTAAACTTTATAGCACCAAAACTAGGGGATATGAAATGACTGCAAAATATAGATGAGGCAATTAACTCTTACATTCAGATGGAACAAAACTACATCAGTAGTTATTAATGCTAAGTTTAAGTACAAAAAGTGTGAACAGAATTACAAAAGAAGGCTACCATTACCATTCCAACATAAAATGAATCGCTACTTTTGATGCAAGAGTTGGCAGTACTTCTAGCAACGCATCGCAACTGATAAACTTTGCATCTGCATTTCCTCCGGATTGCTTGATTTGAAAGCTTCGCAGGTCATGGCACCAACATTTGATATGATCATCATCCGTGCAGCAATGCTGGCCTTTAACCATCTCTGATAACTCCTCACAAAACACCTTGGTCATAAACTTGCCACAAGACCAGAAATCAATTGATATACACTCTGGGCGACAACTCCAGAGGAGTCCATTCAAGAAAGCCACGCAAAAACATTAAAACATCAACCATCTCAGTTATATTTTTGCATAGGACTCACTCACTCCTAATATTAAATAATTTGTAGTATTTTTGGAAATATTTCCATTTGGAAAACATTTTCCAAATTTTCAGAAATATTTCTATTTGGAAAACATTTTCCAAAATTTTTTTTATTACTTTAGTTCAATAAATTCATATTGTTAATCTAAAAATAATAATGTTATAGACATGAATCTAAAAATAATAATGTTATAGACATGTCTACCTCGTAATTTTGATGATTAATATGTAGATTGATACAAATTGTAATAAAAATACTTCATAATTGATATTGAACTAACTAATACTCCTAATTAAAACCATACGAGTAAAATTCAATAACCAACCGTCTTATAAGAAATTTTAGGTCTGTTTGACGTTCCGATTCTGGTCCGAAAAGTGCTGTGAATAGATGTGTTGTGGGAAAAGTACTTTTACGCAAAGTAGAGTGCTGTTTGGTAAACATTTTTTAAAAGTGTTGTGGGAAACGAGAAGTTATTTTTGGTATTTGGTAAAATTATAAAAATGAAAGAGAGTATAAAATCCATTTTTATAAAATTAATAAAAATAGAAAAAATGGATCTATAATTACTTTATTAAGAGTAAAAAAATAAAATAAAAAAAAGTACATGAGAGAGAGAATGCAAAAGCAGCAGTTTGGTCACTGGTCCAAAACGCGGGGCTGGCAAGCATAAATTGATAGTTGAAAAGGAGGGAGCCAAACGGCTCCTTTGTCAACACAGTCGTTCTACACACCCTCCCAAGCTCCTCCTTTCTTCTTTTTCACTCCTTTTTAGTCCTTTTTCCCTCAGTTTCCCTCCGAACAAAACAAAGTAGGAGAGTGCTACTAAAAAATTCTTCCATTTTTATACAATGCACCAAATCCAATGCATGAGCAGGAACCGCACAACTGTACATGCTGGTCCTTGTGGAAAACAGAAAAAACCAGACTGTCCCCCAACCATAAATACTAACATTTATTTTCATATTTATTACTACTACTACCCCTCCCCTCCTCTAGCTATATCTTTTAATTTTTTTTAATAATTTTTCAGTTCTTTTTATATCTTTTCGTGAAGTTTCATTGTTTATAATAATTTTTTAGAATTTTTGGATACTTTTATGATTATTAAAAAAAAATATATATTATAGGATCGAATCATTTACTCAATGGGTCGTGCACTGGTATGGATTAGCCAGCTTTGGTATATATATTGGATCACAACAGTGGTATGGATTAAAGTTTAGTATCTGTAGTAAATTACAATGACATGAAAGCGTTATTGGTGCACTAGTTTGTTGTAATGGTAGTGTCTTAGGTGTGTTATAATATTTTTCCGATTTTTTTAATGAAATAAATAGGTCGCATCTCTTCCAACACAAATAAAATGGTGAGTTACTGGCCGCATCTCTTCCAACAAACACAAGCACGCATCTCTTCCACCATGCCAACTTCTCCTCCTGCTTCTGAAGTTGCAGACACCACGAGCGTATCTCCTCCCCCCAAAACCCAAACCATGTCCCCGAAATGTCCTGCCGCAAAACCCCAATCCCAACCCTCCCACACCAAAAACCCAACCCAATCGGGATCTGGTTCTGAGGAGAAAGAACAAGCCCAGCCTGTAGCTCCTCCTCCAAAACATGCCACCACATCTAAGAAGAGAAAGTGTTCCGATGAGGCTGATCAGACTCCCATAGCGTCCACGAGCGCGGCAGAAAATGGTGGTGAGTATTTTTATTTCTCCTTGAAGAACACGATTTCGAGTTTGAAGAAGAACCAGATGGACATAGATGAGGAGAGGCTGGCTGGTTCCAAGAAGAAGGTGAAATTTGATGGTGGTAGTTCCTCTGTTGATACGGAGGAGTCTGTGATAAAGGAGGATACGGAGGAGTCTGTGATAAAGGAGGAGTCTGTGATAAAGGAGGCGCTCGAATTCTTGGGTGATGATGAGGAGAGGCAAGAGCTTGAAGAGGCATGGAAGAAGTTGCAAGTGCGTCAGAATAAGTTGCATGCAAAGGAGATGGAGATCCTAGACGAGCAATTGATGGTATGGCATTTTGGTTCTTGTTGATCTGAATAAATAGTCATTATATTTCTTGCCTTGTTGTTTTTAGTTTATGATGATTTCTGTCCTGATCTGAATAGTCATTATATTTTCAACTAATTAAGTTTTACACTCTACTGTTCTTTCAGTATTGTTGTTTGTCCGATCATTCATTATCAGAGGAAGAGGAAGAGGAAGAGGAAGATGAAGATGAAGAGGAACAGGCAGAGGCAGAGAAACAGGCAGAGGCTTCAATTAACCCTGCAAAGGAGCAGGTACAAATGGAAGAAGAGGCAGAGGCAGAGAAACAGGCAGAGGCACTGAAATTAGCTTCTCCTCCTCTCGACACAGCCTCTCATTCCTCAAACCCTAGCTGCTGCTCCTCTCGAGACACAACTTCTCCTCTCTCCCTCCTTGTGCCTCCACACCCGGCGACACCGCAACCCCTAGCCACCGCCACCGCCACCGCCACCGCCACCGCCACCGTAAGCGATCCCTCCTTGCCTCCTTACCCGACATAGCTTCTCCTCGAACGTGGTGAAATGTGAGTGTAGCGTTTGGGTTATGTTCAATTTGCTTTTCCTTTGTTTGCGTCTCTCTGTTTTGCAATGAATCCAAATGGGTTCTTTGGATTTTGTTTATTTCTGTCGATTTGGTGTTGAATTTGCAGATTGCACTTCTTGTTTGGTAAGAATTTTGAGAGAGTGACGAGAGGATAGTGGATCAAAGAGGTGTGAAGAGGATCTCTGGTGACCCTAGTGGCCGTTCCATCTTTCAGGGTTTTTCAAACGATCTTCTCAGGTTTTTCTAGATCTTAGGTTGCCTTCATTGAATAGTGTCTTGCTAGGTATAACTAGGCACTCCACTTTTAGTTTCAAAAGCTATTGGCAATGACAACTGGTGAATATGCTTTGTATTTCTGTTGGGAATAACAGTTGTTTTATTGTGTCTAGTTTCCAATTCTTAATAGTTTAGCTTTTGACTTTGATAATTCATGGCTTCTTTCCTTTTCTATGCTTTAGTAGTTAGATGTAATGGTGTCTGTGTCCGTTAAACTATAAGCGCAAAGAGTTAAATCACTTTTCAGCAATTTGAACTCAGCACCTATTAGATTCAAGGTCTGACAATTGACAATTTGGTATATGAGTATGTGATATGTTAGAATCACCTCTAATTGAATTAACTTCTTTCCTTTTGCATCAAGCACAAAAGGCAGAATGGGATGCTAGTGATCTAAAGGGCACCATGAGAAGAAGAATGGAGTTCCTTGATTTTGATTAGCAAATCCTGTCATCATTTTACAATTTCATGCAATGTCTGCAATTTTTTGTGCGGTTGGGATGTTACATTTTTTATGTTGTTGGAGGAGGTAGTTGTCTTGATGGAACAGTAACAAGAGTTCTGAAGACCTCGGTTGCTATGGTTGGGATGTTGAAGTTGGCATGGCAAAAGAAACTGACAATATTCTTCTTCCTCGGGTACTTCTTGCACAAGTTGGGATGCGTGATGCATTTCGCTGGATTCCTGAGTTTTCTTGCTCAAGCCCAGTTACTGGGTTCCTTGGTTTAGTTTAGGTATTGGATGTTTTTCATCAATCCAAAGTTGGATGTGCTATCTCCCTCTGTGTCGCTCCTCTGTCCCTTCCTTGATGACTTCACTCCCGTTTCTTACCAATTGTTGGAGTTAGCTGTCTTTGGTGCCGAGTTTTGTAACCACAGTGTTTCATTTGTAAACAATGTTCTTTATTCTAATCAACATGGTAACTATGCTCTGACATCTCTTGGCAGATTTGTGCTTAAATATTTTCGTTCTCGCTGAGCTCTTTACTTCATTCATGAAATCTTGAATACCTCACAAACACTAAAACAGACTACCCGTGCATTTTCTAACAGAGGAACGATCAGCCACGCCTGTAACCTTCTTCAACTTCCAAGTCAGATCAATCAAGAACAAAAGAAAGAGGTGAAGAAGAGAAGAACAGTGGAGGAAGGTTTGCAGCGGAAGGCTTGTAGGAAAACATGGAATTGTAACAGATAGGATGAATATATGAATCAAAAAGGAAATTTCTGCATTTATGTAATCTATTGTTCAAAGAACCAAAACAGAAATTTTGCTTTTAGAATAAATGTGGAATCATAAGTAACTTTAGGTAGTAAAAATGCCTTGTGATAGCCAAGTTAAAGGCCAAATTATTTAGTGAGGATTCTCACACTGTTCATTATCTGTAAGTCCATTAGGATGTAGTCCTACCAAGGAACTCCATTAGGATGTAGTCCTACCAAGGAACTTCTCTAGCGTGTATGCACCTTGTAGTTTGGTGCAATTGTCTTGCTTTGTTCTCTCATTCCTAAAGGTGGCCATTTTTTCATAGAAGAAAAACTTATAGACATGAGCTACACAATTTGCTTGTTTTTTTTCAGATATCAACAAGAAGGTATAAACTGGCTGGCTTTCTTGAAACGATTCAAGCTTCATGGAATTCTATGCGATGATATGGGGCTTGGTAAGACGCTGCAAGAAGGTATAAAATTTTGCAGTTATGTTCAGAATTTTATTGATATGTCCTAAAGGCTTTCTACAATTCCTTCTAATGGGAAGTTGGCTGAGAGTGATCGCATTCGTGTCAGAATTTTTGAAGGTAGATTTGCATTACTAATACAAGAGGTTTGTATAATGCATTTGATTTCACAAGATGTATTACATATGTAATCCATTGGTTTCTCCGGTAACTGGTGAATGATTGTTTATTTTTTCTGATGAATGCGTGTTAGCCTATAAGAGAAGGGGATTTCATTATTCAACCGAAAGTGGATTTTGATATTAGCATCAGCACAGTTGCAGGCCTTCTTAACCTTGGGTAACCCCTTATTCTCAAGTGAAATCTAATGCGTTTTAGCTTTGGTTTGGAATTTGGAGGCAAAATTTTATTCCAAGTGGCTATCTTGTGCTTATGTATATTTATTATTCATTCCAAGTTGTTCTTTTTGTTAAGTAAAGTGTCATGTTTATCATCTTTGATGTCAGATATCAAGCTGTTGCGTATATTGAAGCATCTGCATTTATCTACCAAGACGGAAAGGTTATATTATTATTATTTTGCCACCACATATTTTCTGGATCAGTTTGTGTGCTTTTATGGTCAGACATTGTTGTGATCAATGCAAATCACTTTCAGAATTTTATATGGAGAATCAGAACTTATCCCTTAAAACTTTTTGAGAGTTCTCATAACCTCTCATAAGTTTCTGAATAATTTCTTTGGTATTTGTGGACATGGTTGTTAGTCCAAGGCTGTGTGCTCATTCAATGTTCTAAACTTGAGAAAATATCTAAAGTGGACTTTTTGTAGAAAGTAGATTTCATCTCCTCCTTTTTTACTAGAGAAAAAAATTTCCGTAAACATTGAACATGGTCTAGGAAGAAAAAAGGTTTAGGGCTAAACGATTTCATGTTGGGTTTTTCCTTTATTTTAGATATGTTGGAAATATTGCATTAGCCATCCATAGGATCTATATAGTTTGAATGGATGGGATTAAATCATTTTAGAGAATTAGTAAGTAAGGACTGGGCACTCGCGCTTGGATGCTTCCCTCGGGTGAAAATCGTGCACACTTCAACTAAGTATGCAGGCCAAGTCTACATTCCTGAAATCAATTACCTTCTCATGCTGGCTTGTCTCGGTGTCACCCTTGGTTTTAAGACCACTGCAAAGATTGGCAATGCCTACGGTACATTCAATAAATTCTCACGTAGTTATGATCTGTTTGGAACTGAGTTCTGTTTTTTTTGTTGTAAATCTAGTGGATGTATATCTGATTGAATTACTTACTGCTGTGCACGTGCAGGGATTGCGGTGGTGTTTGTGATGGCTCTCACATCATCTGTCCTAGTACTTGTGATGCTGATGATATGGAAAACCAACATTCTGTTAGTAATTGCCTATGTCGTTACCATAGGTATGGTGGAGCTTGTTTATTTAAGTTCTGTGCTCTACAAATTTGATCAAGGAGGGTATCTACCGTTAGCTTTTGCTGCAGTCCTAATGACTGTTATGTACGTGTGGAATGATGTGTATCGAATACTCTTCATACTTCTTTGGAGGTTCATATGAAACATAATGCTACAAAGCTTCTTGATGGGGACCAGGAATCCCTTGCAGAGTTATCTTGTGATGGCCTTGTTTGTGACATTAAGCTTTATCCAGAAACTAAAGTTTTTGATGTGAAGTTGGGGTCATATCGGTTATCATCACCAAATGGTCTGCTTGCGGAGGTTGAATCCCTTCTTATAAGTTGATTTTATCAGATCTATTCCAAAAAAATTATTAGTTTGTTCTCTGGCATTAGTAGTAATTTGTTAAACCTTTATGCTTTTATATGCAGAGTGCAAGTGCCGTTGATTCTCTTGTTGGAGTTTTCCGTTATAAACCTTTTGATGTGAAGGTGGACTGGAGCATGGTTGCTAAGGCTTCTCCCTGCTACATGACTATATGACCCTGTTGTTCTAATTCTCTAAGATACCTCTAATATCATGGTTGTTTACTGATTTGTGTTGTTTTCCAGTATCTGAAGGATTCCATTGATGAGATCGTGAATTTTTTTGAAAGTAATGATGCTGTTAGTCAGACCATTGCCTTAGAAACAGCAGCTGCTATGCAGGTATTGTTCTAGTTATGTATAAGGGCTAAGTGGTTTGCTTTGAATGCCAGCTAGAATTTTTGAGTTATGCATAACACTTGGTCTCTGGAAGGGGTAAGTTGGCCTATTCTAGAACAGTTCTGTGAAGTATTTGTTGCTCAATGGGAGTGCACATTAGTTATGGATCAACCAATGTTGTTTAATGTTTACACAGTGACAAACTTTAGATTCTTGTTCTTTTCCCAATCCTTAAGTTGTTTGTTCTATTTCTTATTCTATCATTTGGTGACGTCATTAGTGATGTGGACATGCTTGATCCGGTGCACTTGGTAATATTATCATAAGATCAATGAAAGTTTGAGTTTAATATTAGCAATCATCCTTCGCATCATCGTCTTTCCAATTTGTATTAGCTCAAGTAGGAACTTGTATCTATTACTTATTGCATGGATCAGTGTACTTCTATGATCGTCTTACTGGCAATTAACTACAAGGGTGTTGGCTGCCACTTCAGTGGTGGTGTCTCAGACTCATTTCCTAGCAGTAGCAATATTGTGGGAAAATGTATCATTCTTTCAACGTTTGTTGGTCATTGTTTCTTTGTTTTGCAACCAGATGACAATTGATGAAGTCAAGCGCAGTGCTCAGAAACAAGTGAACCGAGCATTGAAGGATCATTCAATGTTTGTTCTCTTGAAAGATTATATTTTGTTTTGAAGCTCATTTGCGATTATCTTTAGGTTTAAAACCATGGTGATTGTTATGCAAATAATACGTCCCGTTGTCCATACAAAGTGACTTTGGAATTTAATTTTCAAGCTTGCTTGTTTAGTTCCCACTTTCACAAATGTAATACTCTTGGTAGCATCTTATGCTGTGATCTTTCTGCAAAGATTAAGCATGTTGTATTTCTGGTGGAGTTGAAAAGCCAATCAATCATTAAAGTTCAACTTGAAAAGCCAATTGGTACTGTAACTTTATTTGATTTAGGAATATTCTTGAATGGTAGGGATAGTTGCATTCTGGGGATTGTATTGCTTTCTCACTGAAAGGGGCACAAACTTGAGCAAATTTAATGGGATGTCCCCCTAGTAGTTGTTTAGACAAGCTTAGTTATCTACATATTGGTTAATAGTGTTTACATGCTGATAGGTTTTTGTTGGACTTGGATATTGCTGCTCCAAAGATTACAATTCCAACTGAATTTTCTCCTGACAACACTCATTCAACAAAACTTTTGCTGGACTTGGGAAATTTGGTTATTCGATCAAAGGTGAACCCCCAAACTTAAAGCTTGATGTCTTTGTATGAACATGTAAGCTAAAAATTTTCTGGGTCTTGCTTCATGCTTGCAGGATGACTATGAAAGGAGATCATCTCAGGAGCTTGATATGTATTTGCAGTTTGATTTGGTCTTAAGTGATGTCTCTGCTTTTCTAGTTGATGGTGACTACCGTTGGAGCCAAAGCTCACCAATCCGCTCTGCTAATTCTGTCCACTCCAGTGGTGTGAGTTTCTTGCCTGTCATTGATAAGTGCGGGATAATCTTAATGCTCCAACAAGTAGAATTTTCACCTTAAAATTTGACACATGTCAAGCTCAAGTTGTCTAAGCGACTGTTGTTGTTTCACTCAGATACGGCTGGAGAATCCATTGTATCCTTCCACAAGAATTTCTGTGCGGCTTCCATTATTGGGGATTCACTTCTCTCCTGCTCGTTATCATTGACTTATGCAAGTTGCAAAGATCTTCCAGGCGGAGGATGGTAATCATTCGGATCTTCTTCGCCCTTGGAATCCAGCAGACTTTGAGGGGTGGTTGTCTCTTCTTGCTCGAAAGGTTGCTCTCCCCCTCTCATGGTGGCTTGCTATTGATAAGACTGGGTGTTTAGTATTGATATACTGTTCTTTGTTTAAGACTATGGTGTTTTGTATTGATTTAGCATTTCTTTTCCTTTTTTTTTTTGGTTGAAAATGTTTTACTTGACAGGGTGTGGGGAATAGGGAAGCTTCATGGCAGCGAAGATATGTCTGCTTAGCCGGACCTTTTATTTATGTACTGGAAGCCCCTGATTCTAAATCTTACAAGCAATATCTCAGGTTTGTTCATCATTTGGCACTGATTTCTTCTAGAATTTTTGAACTATTATTTTCCTATTTAATCACATTTACAGAAAGTGTTTGCTTTTGGCAGCACTGTCTTGGCCTATCGAGGTGTATCTGTAGGTGCATTATGTAGATTGGAAAGTAATTTTGGATTAGTTCTTCATGGTCCTTTTAGGGGATGTCTTCTTGTTTATTGTTTTGTTTCACTTGCACATCCAAGTAAATGTCCTTGACAAATAAATAAATGTGGTGAAATCAAAAGCGTTTCACTTGGTTTTGGTATCTGTGAATATTTTTCTGTTATAGTTAAAACAAACTGGCAGCTAGAACATGTAAGGCACCAAAATCTGTAAGTACTATGATGTAGTAAAAATCTAAATGAAAGTGAAAGGACAACTGCTGAGGTTACATGTTCATATTTCCACACCCAGTAAGAGTGTAACGATAGCAAACATAGTTGAACAAGTCAGAATTTGTATGCTTTTGTCATCAGATTAAGTGGAAGGGAATTCAGGATTATGATCATGGATATGGCACTAGTCCAGAGAAAGGATCTGCTGCAGATTGACATCTTGCATAGTTTGAATGAAGTGATTTTTTATGTTATTGTTTTTTTTTTTTGAGTGAGAAGGTAAAGCCTTATTCAAAGCTACTTTGTAATGAATACTGTATATGCTTATTGAATTGGGGATGTCATACAATTGAGATATAAAAGTTCAATAGTTTGTGGTTACATATAGAATGGTATGTTTAGTGCTACTTACCATAGATATTTTGTACTTGCTGTAGCTTACGAGGGAAGCAAGTATATCGACTTCCAGTGGAACTGCTTGGTGGTATGGAACATGTCTTGGCCATTTGTGATGCGGGACGTCCCATTACCAAGGTTTTGGTTCTTCATATTTCATGACCATGTCATTAGGTTAGCTTGTCCATTTGTAGTTGTTTCGCTTCTTGATATTCTGTTCTGACATTTTGTATGCAGGTTGTGGAAGATGCAAATGCACTAATATTGTATGCAGATTCTGATGATTCTTGGAGAAATTGGCAAAACCGCTTACAGGGAGCCATATACCGTGCTTCTGTAAATCCTTCTCTATTTCAATCTATCATACTTGGAATTTTTAGTAGTCTTGTTGAATAATTGTACTGGTACTTAATTTTTCTCTTGGTCTCTAGAAAATCCGTAGTCTAGTTCAATCTTTCATGCTCAGATTTTTAGTAGGCTTCATAAATTATAGTGTGTTTTTATGGTATTGGTACTCTGTGGCTTTGAAGAATTTAGTATAGATAGAGATTAGCTTCGGCATTGATCAATGGTTCTATGATATTGGATATCTGAGTTGCAATACATTGTTATTCTATAGAGAGAGATATTAAGCCATTTTGTGCAGCCATTTTTTCTAGTACCTATATGTTCCATCGTGCCATAGTACTTGGGATTTTTCTAGTACCTATATGTTCCACTTTCTTACTTGTACGTGTTCATATCTTAGTTTCAATATGCATTCTTTGAGTTCTTTCTTTGTTTCAGAGATTTATGACATTTATGTGTGTGTGAGTATGCATGAGCAAAGATGTGTTAAGGTGTATTTCCATATTTTTATTGGAACTGCTTCTGAGATCTGTTTATAAGCTAAATTTCAAGGACATATTTTACATTTTTAATGATTCTTCTGAAAAGATGCAATCTAAAGAGTTGTTTTTCTTGAGTTCATGAATGATCTCCCTGAACCATTCCCTTGACCACCCTTAGAGGTAGTGGGACTAGGTCTGAAACCTATTCTCTTTTTTTACGTTATTATAAGTTCCACTATGGCCTCATAGACGACCAGAACAATGAAATATTGGACTGTTAAGCCTGAAGGCTTTCGCTGCTTGTTTGCCTTCCATTCTGTATTGGGTTCTAGTACTTTTATGGTTGAGTGCTTATTTTCCCTTGTGATACAAAAATAGGGATGCCATGCCTTGTGTTCACGCAGCAAACGTGTGGAGCACCCAAAAGTTTTACCTCTAGATTCAGTGCATGTTATGGGATTGAGTGGCAGCTGATTTTGACTCTTTATTAAGCCGGGAACAAAAAGGATTGGGTGGATTCAGGAGACCACTTTGGTTGCTTTATTGTTCTCATAGTTTGAGGGTTTTGATTAGTGGGGCAGCCCTAATTTCTTTTACTAGAGCAGGTTGAAACCTTTTCATCCTTGGTAACTAGTATTTGTTTTTCACTATCACACCCATGCTGCGGGGAGCAAGTGGCTTGTATGGAAGAACTATGGCCACTTATTGTAGATTTTCCCTCCTAAGGTATGTTGCTGACCGTGTTCAATACGATGTGTTACAGGAGCAATATGTTTTCTGCCATAATGTGATTGTTGATGAGTTGGAAGACCCCAACGACTATTCACAGAAAAATCCTTATATGCTCGTGCAAGTGATTGGTAATTCTCATATTGATGGCCACACAATTCGCACCTATTTTTAAATTAATAGTCTGCTTTAATCATGGCCACAATAGTACCTAATTTCACTGGCTTCACGTCATTTATTTAATTTGTGTGACAGTAAATATCATGGTTTTCTAAATTTCAACCTGTTTCTTTATGATCTCGATTATCAGCATTGTTGGTATAGTATGTTTTAGCATCTGCATTTTAACTATATCTACATTTCTACATTTTGATCTCTAACTATAACTATTACTACATTTTACCTATTGCACATTGTTGGTGTGCAATGCTTGCAGGTGTAGTTGTCTAACTATGAACCTTTTATGTTGTTAGATATAAACCTGTAATGCCAACCCTTGATGTCTTAATTGATAGGTGGAGTTTGAGGAGAAAGCCAAAAATCTTCACGAGGTTATAACGAAACATGTATGTCTTCTGTATTCTGCATTTGATACCTAAGTGATGGTATGTTACTTATTATTGGTCATTTATAGGAAGTCTTGGGGATGGCAGTGTGCATCCATCTTACAAGGGAACAGTTCCATGTCATAAAATACCAAAAATGAGAATTTGAATAAGATTCCGCTTGATCAGATGTTGTTTTGAATGGACTAACACATTCCCTGTTGCATTTTCCATGGAAATAAGAACATTGCAATTATATCATCTTCCCATAGCATCTCAAGGGATGTGTTTTGTGGTAGCTGGTCAGATCAATTTATTCTTAAAATCATTTTTAAAGTTGGCTGCAGCATTTAACGAGTTCACTTCCTTCTCTGTATTCTCCCTCCTTTTATTATTAGTGTTTATAATTTTTTATTTTTGTGTGGTAATGATGGTGAATTATTCAAACAGTTTGAGTTTTTCTCCCTCTTGAAAGTTTTATGCCCCGCAGTTTGATTATTATTATGATTATTATTATTATTATTATTTCTGCTTAGTTTTATTGTCTTGGTTTGTGTCATTCCGGTACTCAAGTGGATTGTGAGATCGATTACAAAAAGAAATCAACAGGGCACATGAGAAGGGATGGAAAAGAGAATATCCTTTACAATGCTATAATCTGTTATGCGAATTGCATAATTAACTTTTGTCAACCTACTGCATACTTTGTCTTGGCTTATTTAGAAACAGGATTTAAAGTTACGTATCTTGCAAACATTGAGATTAAAATCAAGTTTCCTGTATCAGACCGTGTTCTGTTGTGGTACAAGTTTCTTCCATATTTATGCAATGACATGGTCAGCCCAGACATTCATGCATACAAGTTCCTCCCATGTTGGGTTGCCATTTTCCATCTTTAATTTTCGTACTCCACACTTGTTTTCATCTTTATCCTATTTAGCTAAGATTTTTCTGCTGATATGCAAATGGTGTAGGAGACCAGGAAAAGGAGCTTGAATATTCATCTCTTCAACTCTCTCTTTGCTTATGAATGTCTTCTTCTTCTGGGTTGTAGATAAAGGATGGCATCCCTTGCTTGGTTCCAAGAGATGGAGAGATACTTGAAAATGATGATGGGTCTTCAAAACCTGATGGAGTTGTTGATTCATCTTCAAATACCAAACAGTAACAAACAACGAGGTGATCTTTAACAAGTTAAAAAGAATGGAGGATCTTGATCTTGTTCTGGATTGATGTGTGTTTATGTGTGTCTTGAGAAAATTGTCGTCTCCATCAGACTTGACTCTTGTATGAATGTGAGAAACAAATGCAAGGTCTCACATTTCAGCATCCAATTTAAGTTACAATTGAAGGGCCTACTGGGTAGCAATAACAGAACAGTGCTACTTTAGTGTTGCAGTTGGTGAAGAGATGCTCGTGTCTATTCTATTCAAATGAGTTTCCTTTGCTTCTAATACTCTACAGCCCGAGAGAAAATAGACAAATGTTTATTCATGGTATTTTTTAACTATTCCAACAATTTATGATTGGCAAATCCTTATCTAGTAATCATTTTTGCATGTATCAAAAGCTCATCTTACAGCACTATGCATTGGAAAATTAAGACCTCTTTTCTCAGTGCAACTCAACAGAGGATTGATTTTTTTTGTATGAAATTACTTGTATGTGAACAATGTTTCCCCTGAAATCTTTTTTTGGAGAAAAGTTAGTTTATCTTAAACTGATTTGAGACATCTTAAGAGTTCCCCTAGCCCCTCGCTGTTGGCAAACCCCAGTGGCTTAAAGTTAGTTGTGCATGATATTCTTGTTGAGAAGTTGCTAGCGTTTGGAATATCCAACGAAAGATTTATTAGAGTTTTGGTGCAGTGATTTGGTTGGCCACAAGTCAAGGTGTTGACGAACAGTTGGGGAATGGGAATAGTAGGTAGTGGGGTGGTGACTTTCTCAGTGAAACATAATTGCAATAGTTGTTACTAACTGTCAAATTCTGTTTTTTATCCATCTGTTATAAAACAAGTGAGGTGTGCGAAGAAATCCGTAAGCTTTTAGGGAATGTTGGATTCAGCTGTATGTAAGTTTGATTGAAGATGTCAAGGTCTCTTAGTTAAAATGCAGAAATTAAAGATCTGAGGCTTAAACTAGCATACATGTAAAAAACTCGTTTATGACAGTCCTGTGGTGCCTAGCTTAGTGCAAAATAAATGCAGTGAAGCATGAGTAGTCCATTGCTTATCTCTTAGTCTTACCACTCTTTTTGCATACAGGTGGCTGGCACAGTACGCAACTGCTGTTTTGAAGCTGAGAGTCAGTTACAGGATTTGCTTTTGATACCTGAGTTTCTTCATCACTTGCTTAAAACTTCCACGCATCCTGCATTGCCACCACCCGTCACCGCCTCGTCTCGTTTGTCGCTCCCAACTTTTCCGATCCAAAATTCAGACAAACTTATCAATTGGGTCCTCAATTTTCAATCCAAATCTTTGAACCTAGTGCTCTCCGGTGATCTCGCTCTCGCTCCTTCCGTCTCAGGTGAAGTCTGAAAACAACACCATTTTAGCTTGTGGCTGAAACTTGTTTATTCTTTGCTAAGTGTACTGATGAATTTCTCCATTTTTTTTTTGTCCTTGTTAAGACTAATTGAAAATGAAGCTAATCATTGTAGGAATTGGAGTTACTGAGGCAAAAGTTGGGGTAAACAAGCCTGACTTGCTGCCTAAAGAGTTTACAACTGTTATAGATGTGGCTGGATTTCTCTCTGATGGCCAGGTTAGGTTCCTTTCTTTTAACTTTTTCCTTTTTCCTTCTTTTGGTGTAGGTAAGTATGTAGAATTGTAGATAGTTAGTGGTGTTTGCTCATTTTTTCCAATTCCAAGTTTCATGAACCTACTCCCTTGAGGTTTCCATGTGGATCATTCTAGTTGGTTATGCAATTGAAAAACAACCTAGCTTTCCATGAGTATAGCTTCTCATTCTTGCACTCTGAACTATTGAGGTTTGTTCCTATAAACGAAACATGATGCTAGCGGTAGTCAAGCACGGTAAGCTCCCAATGGCTAAACAAAGAAATCTTTCCATGACTAGTTAGAGCTTTAGCTGTTAGTATCCCAAGTATGGGGGCAATGATTTTGTTTGTTTCCTTCAATAAGTGAGCAAGCAAAACAGTCTTGTTGCAAGCCATCCCCCAAATGGTGGGAACTGGCTCCGAATCCTGCAACTCAAATTCTTGACTCTAGATGGTCTTCAACTTGTCAATGTCCTAATGGTCCCCTTATGATCTCCGATGGTTTTGTCATCCTTGGAAGGAGATTTTTCTTCTTTGTAAGTCACTTCTAGACTTTTAGTTGATTTGAGTCACAATGAAACAGCCCCCCCTACATCCAAGTCCTGACCGTTTCGTGGTCTTTCAATTGAATGCATGAGAGTTATAAGTCGAATTTCTGGCAATGATAGGATTGTAGGAATTATACTAAATGGGAAATGCTGTCTGTTCCCAGGAGAAAAGACTTGCGCAGGAGATTGCAGATATTGAAGCACAGGCATGTCTACTCTACCGGCTCTTATCCTTCTCTTTTGCTTCTGATTCTGTCACCTATTTTTAAAGAATGTATGGGACTTCTCTTTACAGCGTCAGGCCTTGGATAATGAAATAGCTGCCCTGAGATCCATTTTGGATTGCATAGAAGATTACAAGCTTGAATCGAGACTTCCGACTATTAACATCAAGGAAATCAGGAATCGCATCTCTATCCTCGAGAAGGCAAAGGAAGACGGGACGAATCCTGCAGATCAACCGCAAGCACGAGGCGAAAACCATCATACCGTCACCTCTTCTGGCTCCAGAAATCGACTGACCCACGTGGCTCAAACGCAACAACAGAGTCCTAACCTCAAGGATCAACAACAGCTGTTGGCGAATAAAAACAAACGCCATAAGTTAGATGACCGTTAGGGAGATCCCTCTAATGTCTGAATTCTTGAAATGCAGCCCATCCAATTCCAAGACCAAAACTAGTTTTTAGGTGGCCTTCATGGGATACAAGGGAGCAATTGAGTTGCATTAATTCTGAACCTGGTGGCATATCTCAGATCTGTGATAGGCTTGGGAGGCTGCTAGATGATTCTGGAGGTTTGCTCTCACCAGGGCAGAAGAATCATATTCTTCATCAATGCGAGACATCAAACCTTATTTGGGTTGGCCCGAACAAACTCGCGCCCATGGAGCCTGAATGGTTGGAAAGCATTCTTGGATACCCTGTGGAGTGTGGATCACACTCGATGTGCTGAAATTAGTTTAATGGAAAGGCTAAAATCATTTTTTGTTCGTACATACAAATAAATATGTATACATCAAACACTAATAATCAAAAGAAATAGTTTTTATGAATAGCCACCATTTGAAGTTTAACATTAAACCATACTAAAAGAGTAGATGGGTTTCTGAAATTACTTCTTTGCCCTTACTATATCTGTTTCAAATATAGAGTTTGGTCATTTTGACCTACTATATCTAGTTGTCAATTGAGGAGTACATTTCATTTTAGTTAATTAAATTTACTCTAGAAAAAATTTCCCAAAGGTTCCTCATTAGAGTCAGTTTCTTGTAGTTAATTCAATATGACCATTTAAATCGAGGGCTTCAGAAATGACCATGTTGATCCCAAGTAGAAGGATAACAGTCAATTTCTAGAACTTTAAAAACTCCTTTTCAATTAGAGATTTATAGAAATGGACTATAAAAATTCCTACATAAAATAATTTTGATGGACTAATATACCCTTGTAATTTATACCCTTTACTCTAATTTTTTTTTAAATTACAACCGCATCAAATCTCAAGCGGAGTAAAATGACCATGATACTCATAATAAAATCTAATAAAACATGACCTTTAATGGGCATGTTTATAATTTTGATAATTATTATAAATGTCAAGAAAAATGGAAATTTTTATGAGAATTTAATGAGAAAATTTTCGATATAGAATTGTAATAAATATGGCCATTTTAGAATAATACCTTGAATTTATCCCAAGGGTATAAATATAACTAATATTTCTTATAACTCAAGGGTAACAAATTATACAAAATTATTGATGAGGGATTTCTATTAGAGACTTGAATATTAACCATGGCCATTTTATGGTTAATAAAATTCTAAAAAAAAATCAATTCATATGACCTCGTTTCTAGTTCATATAGAACTAAAAACGAGGTCATATGAATTAAAAATTTTATAGTTGAACATGAGATGAAATGAAATTTTAAAAAAGGGAATATATTAGAGATTTTGAAGAAATGACTATATAAAATTGACATTATATGAATTAAAATTTTTGATAAACAAAAATTATTTTCCATTTAAGATTAGGAAAAAAAATTAATTGAATTATAGAGATTAGAAGTAAAATTGCCCTTCAAAATTGATTATTAGAAGTAAAATTTTTCTGAAGGGTATAGAAGCCATTATATTGTAAAATAATGATTAATTGAAATGGATTAAATTTATTATACCGTCATTCAATATAGACTCTTTAATGATATGTATCTTCTAGACTTTTAAATATTTATACCTATGAAACATAAATCTATAGTCTTATTGCAAGTTTTGAAATTACTATAATTAATTTCTTAAATATGAGATGAAATGACCAAAATTTCCAAACCAATCACTTCATCACTTCTCATCACTTTAGGAAAAGAGGAAAAAAAGAAGAGGAAGGAAAAGGCTTCAATTCCGGATGGGAAAATGTATTTAATTTTGGAGGACCCCAGAAGATATTTCGTATGTGTAGTATAGACTATAGAGTCTATAGACGTTGGAGAGTGAAGAAAGGAAAAGGCAGAGCTGCAATGGGCAGTCACTTTCAAGAGGCATCCAAATATACTGTAACGAAAAAATTCAATTCATCCATCGGCACCGGTTCTAACTTCGAAAGTAACTATTATTCCCATTTAGTTTTTTTTGTTTTTTTATTTTTTTTAAAAATAAAATATTAAAAAATATATTGAAAGTACCAAGAGAGGGAAAAACTTGGAAAATGAGAAAAAGAAAGAGAAAAGATGGGTCATGCAGAAGAGCTTTTTTGTGGCTGTTTTTGGGGTAATTATATACTAAAAAATATTAAATTTAATGTTTGAAATAAATTGTGTCTTTTATAGTTAAAAGGTTAAAATTGGACCTTTTAGAAAATTATAATTAAATTATTTGTTTAGAAAAAAATATTGAATTAAATAATGTAAATAAATAATACTAAAAATGACTGATGCCCTTTATAGTCATTTTATACTCAAACCATAGTTTTAAAAGCAGTGTTTATCAAACACCAAAAACAACTTCTCGTTTTCCACAACACTTTTAAGAAATGTTTACCAAACAGGCACACTAGCTTTTCCAGAAGTGCTTTTCCCACAGCACTTTTCTCACAACACTTTTCGGACTAGAACTCGAACGCCAAACAGGTCCTTAGTAAATGTAAACCAATGTTGTGTTATTAATTACTCTCTCTCTAACACGGCGCAACAAATCTCTCCACCGTCCTCCGCCGTCCCCCAGTTTCTTTCTCTTTCTCTCTCTCCCTCTCTAGAAGGAAAAGAAATAGAAAAGGGAGGGATTCAGCTGACGCCTGGCCTTTTCCTTTCTTTTTCCCTCCAACATCTGTAACCCTAGCTTCCAAATCACTCTCTAGCTCTACGACTCTTATCTCCTGCACTGCACTCATCCATCAGAAAAATGCCGTTTGCTACCTCGTTGTTGCTTCGACATCTAGGGTTTTTCTGGGTTCTTTGATGTAGAAGACATGGAGCGATCCAATTCCCAAGGTTTCAAGGACATCACTGACACTTCTTCTTCTTCTGGTTTGTCTCCTCTTTCTCTTCTCCTATTGCTCTTCAGCTGGAATCTTGGTTGAATGTCGTTGTGCAGTTTCTGTAATCATTAATCATTATTTGATATGACTACTTGCCTTAACATTTCTGAGTTAGCTGGGCATTGATATGAAGAAGCTTACAAAGCAATATATTTCATGAGAGCTACTATATGTATAAACCTAAGGGTGCTTTTGTATTGGGGTTAAAAAATGGAGGTTAAGTGTTAAGGGATAAAGTTTTAAAGGTAAAAAAGTGTTACGGGGCTAAATGCCAAGAGTTAGGCAAAGATTAGTGGGTCGTAATATTGGGTCCTATTATTTGCTTAGTGAAAATTTGGATTCAGGTGATGGTTGCGATAGCCTTGGAAAGTTTTCAAATATAGAGACATTATTTAACTTTCATCTTCATTTATTACTGATGTTGCATAGTTTGGTAAGTATATTGATGGTACACATTATAGGGATTTAAATAAAATAAAATAAAATGTGTAAGCTTAAATCTCCCTTCTATCTAAAATTAAATAAATCAAATATATTCACAATGCAACAACCAAACATAAATGTAAGTATAGAGGTTGTTAGGAATCGATCTATAGATACCCAGAAGGTTTCTCTTAATTATGTTGACGAAATGCTGTCCCCTCTTGTTATGCAAATCTAATCTGAATTTGAACTTGGGTAGGACCTAAACTTGGATGGATTTGTTACAGAGTACCATTATCTGTAATTTATTAGTTTATGATTTCTCATGCATTTGTGCTTCTTGTCTGTGCTGCTGTTTCTGCAGTTCGTCTGTGCTGCTGTTTTCTGCAGTTTTCGTTCTTCTGCTGTTTTACTAATTGCAATGTTGGTTTTTTCCAGGTTGTTTCTGCTAAGGTTATTCGCAACGAGCAAACTGGTCACCCTGAGGTTTATGGTTTCATTGAGTTTGCAAGTAGTGCTGCAGCAGAGAGGGTCTTGAACACATAATGGAACCCCAATGCCTCAAAAATGAAAATGTTGGAAATGGAAAAGAAAAAGAAAGAAAGAAAGAAATTAAGGAATAAGAAAATAAGAAATGAAAATGGAAAAGAAAAAGAAAGAAAGAAATGAAAATGGAAAATGGAAAATGGAAAATTAAGGACGTTTTTATTTTTATTTTTGAATTTTATTTTTTAAAATTAATTATATTATTTTTCTGGATTTTTAAAATTAATTACAGTATTTTTTTGAATTTATAAAATTAATTAAAATATTTTTTTTAATTTTAAAAATTAATTATATTATTTTTCTGGATTTTTAAAATTAATTACAGTATTTTTTTAAATTTAAAAAATTAATTACAGTATTTTTTGAATTTTAAAAATTAATTATATTATTTTTTTGAATTTTTAAAGAAAAGAAAAGGAACAACCTGTTGCAAGGTTGCAGCAACCGGCAACAATAGGTCAAACTAACTGTCAGTTAGTTTGACTAACAGAATTGGACTCCGATTTCATTGAGCTTTAGTTCAGGGACCTCCATTTGAATTTTCTTAGTCCAAGGGAGGAGTCTGTTTTTTGGCCTAAGTTCAGGGGGGTTATAAACTATTGACCCTATTTTTTTTAATAAAAAATGAAGAATTTTATGGGCAGGCCCAAAACGGTGCCGTTCCAAAACGACGCCATTTTGGTTTTGGTTTTGGTTTTTTTTATTTATATTTTTTTGAAAATTTGATGGGCCGGCCCATTACAGGCATCAAAAATTAAAAACCAGCCGGTTCAATCCGGTGAAATTATCTAAGATTGAACGGTTCGATGTGTGTCCGATTCAAACTCTATCCCATAAGACTCATCATCTTGGTCATAATGCTCATGGAATGACTCCCATAGAATGGCGGTGGACAAATTCTCCTCTTGACTTAAATAGTCGTCACCATCTAAGTGTTGCAAATATTGTTCTATAGGAGTGATAGGGTGATTCATGGTCTGATTGGGCAGAAGTGTTGGAGCTAAAACTTTTGGTTCAAGTGCTGGGGCAACATCTAGGGCAAGCTGCTCGGGTATGCATGCAAAATTTGCTTCAATGGCCTCTTGGCGATCCTGCTCCCCTAATCTCCTGCATGGTTGTGGTCAGCTCTTTAATTTGACCAGCTATGTCAACTAGTGTCGCCATTAGCTCGGGAGACCAATGTTCTTGAGGTACCACTGCGTCTTGTGGAAGTTGTGGAGAAGGAAAACATTGATAGCTAGGTTCGGGTTGCACTCTATAGTTGGAATTTCCTTGATTCCACCACAGGGGGTTAGGAATAGATGCATAAGGATTGTAGTATGGGTCATAACATTTTTGCGGCGGACCGTGAGATGTATATGAATCATAATACGAATCAAAACTCCCCTGTAGCGGGTCATAGAATCCTCCATTGGCAGTCACGTTGCTGCCTGCATCAAAATACTAAGGAAAAGAGGGTGAGTGAGAAAAAGAATTAAAATAAGACATTAAAGAAAGAAATGATGCTTCCAGCGTTTAGGTCTTGGCGCGGAAAGAAGGTCGAGATTGTCCAGGGCAGAGAGGGTTCTTTCAAGGACTGGGGCAGAACTTCTCTGGTGTCAGTGGATGGTCTCCTCGCCTGTCTTCTGGGTCTGCTCTCTGTCCGCGGGGTGGGGGGTGGTGAGGTTGATGCTTTCAGTGTCTAGGTCTAGATATCCTGCTCACACAAACAAAAGAAAGAAATAAGTACCGTTAGTCCCCGGCAACGGCGCCATTTTGATGTGTTGTCGAGGCACATATAAATATAATAATAAAAACATGGGCAGAGAGGGTTCTTTCAAGGACTGGGGCAGAACTTCTCTGGTGTCAGTGGATGGTCTCCTCGCCTGTCTTCTGGGTCTGCTCTCTGTCCGCGGGGGGGGGGGGGGGGGGGGGGGGGGGGGGGGGGGGGAGGGGGAGGGGGGGGGGGTGGTGAGGTTGATGTTTTCAGTGTCTAGGTCTACATATCCTGCTCACACAAACAAAAGAAAGAAATAAGTACCGTTAGTCCCCGGCAACGGCGCCATTTTGATGTGTTGTCGAGGCACATATAAATATAATAATAAAAACATGCAGTCAAGTGCACAATAAATTGTGTATAGTGGCAGCAGGGTCGAACACAAGGACTAAGGGTAGATGCTGACTTTCGTGTGTGACTAGGGCAAACAGACCGAAACAGTAACAAGGGTGGGTGGGGGGGGGGGGGGGGTTTGAGAGTGTTGATTAATCTAATTATAAACTAAGAAAGTAATAACAAACAGTAAGCTGATTTCTCGTTGGTGAACCTGTCAGATCGTTAGCTGCCACTTACTGCACACATCCAGAGAAGTCCACTTTCTTCTCTTCCTCTTTAAATTTTTGTACAATCATTCTGCATTCATTCCCGCATTGGGGGCAATTCTTTTTACTTATTCATTAAATTTTGTGAATAGTCATACCCTCACATTTTTTTCTCTATAAAATTGCTAAAACTGTTAAAAACTGTGCATAAAATACTAAAATCCACACTATTTTCCTGAGATGGTTTCGTATGTAATTTAATTTTTCCAATAAAACAATGAGCAGTGCTTGATTGAGATGACTAACTGGAGGTAAGGTGCACAACGAGTATGAAAGAAGAAGAAATCTTTGAGGGAAACTGTACTTGCTCTGACCAAGAAAGAAGCAAAGTATCTCCAGTAAAAACCAAGAAACTTCGACACTACTGGTTTTCGTGATAGTCTAGAGAGTCTTTTGCATTATTTTTAAAAGGAAAAATCAGAGGACTCGTTGCTTGAAACCTTGCCATCTCACTCACATGAAGTGCAAAAATGCTTCAATTTTGACTTTATACCATACTAATGGGGCAAATTAATAGGGTTAACATGATCAATATTTGCAAGAGTACGACCCTGGTACTCTTTAAACATCCAATCTTTTATAAACCTAAAGTTTCAGTGCTTAATACCAGAATTTGCAAATGGAGCATTCACCTCTGTTGTTCTTGAAACATTCTTTGGTTTATGAGAACTGCTAAAGAGAAGAAAAAAGAGAAAGAAAAATGGTGCTAGCAACGCTTTGGTATTTTTGCCTCAATAAGTGAAAATATCCAAAGAACTATCTCTGAATAAAACCAGCCAAATGGACAAAACATGTCTTGATATCTTTGCCTCATCAAGCGAAAATATACAAGAAACTACATGTCAACAGACAAAATATGTCTTGATATTTTTGCCTCATCAAGCGAAAATATTCAAGAAACTACATGTCAACAGACAACACATGTCCTGATGTTTTTGCCTCAGCAAGTGGAAGCATTCAGGAAACTACATGTCCAAAATGCTGGTATAATAAAAAAAAAAAAAAAAAAAAAAAAAGAAAAGGAAAAACAAAAGGAGGCAGTCGATGAATAAAACAGAATGAAAGGTAAAACAGTTGTTGTTCTGTTTTAGTTTGCATGATTCTATCATGAAACATCTGAATTTTTGGTTTATATAAGCTTGGATGTTTGGGGTATTGGTTAGGCCTCAATAGTAAGGATTCAAAGTTACATGTTGAATCATTTAAAGTATTCTGTGTGAGTGAGATAATGGGTTTTCTTGCAAAGTATTCTCTGATTTTGCTTTTTCTGTATGTGGGAAATTGTCTCATCTAAATATTTGTATTTGGCCAAACGATCAAGAAAAAGTATCCCCAATGAAGATTCAAGAATCTAGGCGCTCTGAGTGATCAAGAAGAAGAAGCATCACCAACAAAACTGAAGAACCTGTGCACTTTGCCCTCGTCGCGGCCCAATCAACGGGCACTGTTCATTGGACAAGAAAAAAAACTATCAACTTCCTTGCATAAATTTGTTGAGCCTTCTCTTTAGGGAAGTTATTTTTATCTCAATAAAATACCTTAGGGTAGTGTGGGAATACTTTCATATACAGCATACTTGATTTGATCTCATTGTTTTTTTCCATTTATCAATTGATTTCTCTTTTTCCATCCATTACTGCTTCGTGTTTGTTTCCTCCCTATTTGCAGGCTACAGATATGCGTCAATGGAATCTCACACTGTGATCAATCTCCGCTAATGAATCCACCGTCCATCAATATTCGAATGGACCACGTTACCACTCCTCAAAATTTCGTGTGGCGGTTCAAAACCCCACCTTTCAAATTTTGCGTGGCTGTTCAAAACCCCACCTTTCAAAATTTTGCGTGGCGGTTCAAAACCCCACTTTCCAAGTTTTGTGTGGCGGTTCAAAGTCCCACTTTCCAAGTTTGGTGTGGCGGTCCACACCAATGTCGGGAGAGTGATGGTATCGCACGGAGGTGTATTTACATCTTCGGCACCTACCTCCAACGGGCAGCAGTGTCCGAGAGGAATTCAGCATTGACATCCAACTAGTAGCAGCGTCCGGAAGGATTTCTCATCAACCTCCAACAGGCAGCAACATTTTCCATTTCAATTTTCACATCAAGGTCTCAGGGGGCAACAACGCCTAAGTGAAGTTCACATCTACTTTATTTAAATTTTCGCCTAAGCTGAGTTTTAAACTTTTTGAGTCCTAAACTTAAGTTATCTTAAATCCTAAACTTCCAAGTCTTTTTCATTACATTTCTAACTCATTCCTTGAGTCTTTTACTTATTTAACCCATAATTTTCCAGCCTTCCTTTCCTCCAACGGAAATTCAAAATTTTTCCCCAAAAATTAAAATTTTGAATTTTCTTGGAATTCTGAAATTTTTTCAGCTTTCTCTTAAGTCTTTTTGAGATTCCAGGAGTAATAATTTTTATAACAACCAGGAGCTACTGAACTGAGTTGCAGAAAACAAGGATCTCGTTTTTCTGTTTCTGGCATAGATATGGGTTAAGGGTATATCTTAGGGTGATAAAGAATCCTGACAAGTGACAACCATAGTGATTGAGAGAATCCACTATGAAATCAATGATGCTTAAAATCGTACCATTATATGTTTGATAGGATTGTATATTGATGCCCTCCTGCTTGATGTGTATGTGACAGCATTCATGATATTGACATGGTAATACTTTTATACTTTTATTCGAGTATTAACATAGTTGTGTACATTTTGCAGCTCCTGCAGTGGGTAATTTCTACAGGGAAATGTGGTTATTCGGATCTTCTGGACTGTTCATCTTTCACCTTTTCTGTTGGCCACATTAACAATGCATTGCCAAAGCATGGTTCGGATACATTTGATACGCAGTTTTGTTCTTTGCGATTCGCTGGCGAGTTCACAAGTTTTCTTTTTTGATTCAGGCAATTGACAAATATGTACACGAAAACTGACAATACAAAATTGAGGGTCAAAGCCAAAAAGTGGCAGGCCTCTGATTCCAGTTCGAGTTCCAGGTTTCTGCCATCTTCCCGAAGGGGGACACAATGCCTGGAGAACGATCAACAGAGAAAAAAGAGTGAGAGTTTACAGAGATTCAAGAATCATCTTTCTTGCAAGTGTAATATACATAGGTTCCTTTTCTTTTTCCTTTTTTCTTTTTCCTTTTAAACAAGTACAATGTAGTGCAGAGTAAAAACAAAGAAAAGAGATGTAATGTAGAAGATAACTCGCATCGTATCTGATGGATCACAACATAGTTTACATTTCTCACACAACAAAATATGCATTGCCTCAAATTGTACTGTCCATATCCTGAAGTGGGTGGCTTTAGAATTTGATATTGTATTTCAGAAACAATGTGTATCCAATGCATCCGATCCAACTTCAATCAATTAGGCGACTTGTTTTCTAGATGCACTGAAAAAGCTATCCAGGTACTGTCATACATGTGATATGATGCTACATATAGGATTCCGTACGATACTTTACAACATGTTTGATAAAAGAGAGTTTGCAAAATGAAAACTGGCGAGAGCTTTAAAGTGTCGTGGAACAGGGTCTGCTCTGCTCCAACTACTATTTTGTCTTCCTCTGTGTCCCGTCAAGTCGCGTTGTGTCTAAGTTAGGGTAACTGCTGGAGAGAAACCTACAAGAGATGAAGCAGTCATCCGTACAAATTAGAAGCTCAACAGCAACAAAGTCTGGGTTGCTGAAACTGTAATGGAAAACGAAATATCATCAAATACTGAACATTTACCTGAAATTGTTTCCACTTCCCATTCCTACAAGCAACCAAAAAACTAGATTAACCTCCCGAACATTGTCCAGAAGTTAATTCAAAATGGCCGTGTCTTCAACCGTGGGAAATATCGAAACTTTCATGACAAAATTCTCTTTGTTGGTCAGCTCAAAGACGCATACGTCACCTTCCTTCAACTTATGATCCCTGGAGAATTGACGCCATCCCTTTCCTAGGTGCAACCGCCCATGCATACTCTTGCCAACTCGCACGGACCACTTTTGTCCATCAGAACCCTCGAGTGCTATAGACTGAGAAACTTCCTCCATGTACCTAGTAAATTTAGAAGGCACATTCTGCAGAAGAAAAGAATGGTTTGAGAGTAGGTTTCTTAAAACAAAAGGAACAATTCACAAGAGACTTACCACAAAATAGCCAAGGATATTATATTTTTGCAGAATAGCCATGAAAGACGGATTCTTAGACTTGAACATCATGGCAGCACGAACAGCGCTATTGCTTTCTTTTAACGCCTTACATTTTCCGTCATAAATGATCTCTACATATTCTTCACATTGCATCAAGAACTTAACTTGTTTCAGTCATTTCAATAAAACAGAAAATAAAGATCTCGAATCACAATTCTGCTACAGAGTCTAAGTATGAGTATTAAAATGAGAGCTTACCAACATTTACGTTAGAAATACTCTTCTCCTTAGCCATATTAAACATCGGAGCATGTCTGCTAGGCGTCCCATCGTTCCTCAGCAACTTCCCTTTCCTTGATTCATTAGCACAATCTACATTAGCTGGTACCTCGGTTTTCACTTCCCTCGTACATGTTTTGTGCCTTTCGATGGTTAACTGTCCCAACTTTTTTCTCTCTCGAGCATCGTCGACACTTCCAAGACACCTCTTCTTGCAGCTACTTTGCTCTGGTAATGGAGTATGCCTTTTTCCTGGCACCCTCTTACTTTCACTTCCAACAAAAGCTCCAAGTGAACAAGAGGGTGAAAATGTGGAACCCAAGATTCGAATGGAGTGGTGGTGGTGGCGCTCGGCGCCATCGCCATCGCCATCGCCATCGCCATCGCCATCGCCATCGCCATCGCCATCGCCATCGCCATCGCCATCGCCATCGCCATCGCCATCGCCATCGCCATCGCCATCGCCATCGCCATCGCCATCGCCATCGCCATCGCCATCGCCATCGCCATCGCCATCGCCATCGCCATCGCCATCGCCATCGCCATCGCCATCGCCATCGCCATCGCCATCGCCATCGCCATCGCCATCGCCATCGCCATCGCCATCGCCATCGCCATCGCCATCGCCATCGCCATCGCCATCGCCATCGCCATCGCCATCGCCATCGCCATCGCCATCGCCATCGCCATCGCCATCGCCATCGCCATCGCCATCGCCATCGCCATCGCCATCGCCATCGCCATCGCCATCGCCATCGCCATCGCCATCGCCACCGCCACCGCCATCGCCACCGCCACCGCCACCGCCACCGCCACCGCCACCGCCACCGCCACCGCCATCTATTTCGCAACCATCATGATCATTTGCTGATCTTTTCCCAACACCATCATCATCAGTGCTAGTAGGACCCCTACATGGGTATTCAATCTCGCAACCAGACCTGTCAAAGATACGAACACTAAAACTAGAGAAACCCTTGTAGTTGAACACTAAAACATGGCCATAAGCAATCGAGTGATGCTCCAAAAATGTCTGCCAACCATCATCAAACCAAACATTGTTGTTTTCTTTTGTTACACCCATTTCCCAAGCATTGCCATCAGGAACAATTACTTCAACAACATCAGAAAGTTCATCCAAGCATTTCGTAGCAAATCTACCAGGAATCATCTGCATGTAATCAAATTGAAGTAATTAGATGACTAGTTATGATTGCATGCACATACAAGAAACATAGATACTCGTTAGACAGGACTAATTCTATTCGTACTTGGCCATCAAACCTGAAATTAAACATGGAAAAAAGAGAAAAAGAAAGAAAGAGAAGGGGGGATTATGAATTTACCAGTTTCTTGTTTTGCAATGTGATGGGAAGGATTATCTTGAAGAAACGTTGAGATGGTGGTTGTTCTTGATTTGGAGAAGGAGAAGCTCCTAATTCTTCTAATTTCACCATTGTTGGGAGATGGTGGCTGTGGCATGCGAGTGAAAGAAAAAGCTAATTTTGGTATGAGTTCCTCAAGGCTTTGAGTGAGTGAAAAGACAGGAGCAGGACACCTGCTCACAATCCTGCCATCCAAGTGCCCACTCTACGGTCTACCACTCCAGTTCAATATTCTATTCAATCTATCAAAGCTGTTCCATTCTTTCTTGAAAAAAAATATTAATTCTGTGGAGCATTAAAATTTGATTTTGAGATGGTGACGACTAAAATATACTAAAATATTAAAAGTTATGGTTAAATTAATTTAATTATAACAAATTATCAATTTAAGTTAAATAATTACGATTTAATTAGTGACATATGTACACAAGACCAAAGGAATGGATTTTGTAAGGTGCTCGCGGCCCAAAACCAGCGTGCCCAGCCTGCGCCTTCTCGCCCACAGCCCGCCTCCCTTTCACCTGGGCCCATTTTATTAAGTTCGGCCCACAACCCGCTCCCGCATTATCCAGCCACCTCCCAAGCCGTGACTCCTCCCCTGCCGGCCCACCTGTACAACTTAGCCCAGCTGTCCCCAACCCGTCATTTTGGTCCCGCCCAGCCCTCCTTTCTCCTCCCTCCACATGGGATCCTGACCCACAAGCGCTCACTTTAAATCCCCCATCACCCTGCACCTCATTTAATATTATGAACAGAAGTAACACTTTATTTTTTTCATGAAAATTACTACAAAACCTATGAGCAAATTATAATCCAAAACAAATAAATCCCATCTCTAAAAATGTTATTTTTATTTCAATTGCACAAGTCATTTTCAATTTGGTCCTTAACTGGAAGAGAGAAGAAGTAGGTTTTTCTATGTAGTGGCAAAAGATGCAAATACTATGGAACAAAGGTGTAAACTTGTCAAAATAAAGTTAAGAGGACACAACTATTCAAATTTAATATCATTGAACTACATAATGCTTTTTGTAAAGGTCAAAATCAAAATGATGAGAATTCACTCGTATTTTTATTTTTTTTGAAGGGAATTCACTCGTATTATTTGAATGGACATGAAAGAAGCTTTTGGATGAACAACAAAACAAATAAATCTTGTAAGCACTTATTATTCCAAGAATATCGTTTGGATTCCATAAAACAATCATTGCGCATGACTAACAACCTTGGTAATCCAAGCATATAAATTTTTTACATCTAGAATTATAATTAAATTTTAACCGTAAAAGAAACATCTAGAATCTTTAGTAAAAATGTATAAAATCGTTAGTAATAGTGGCTTGATCAGAAAATAAAAATTGTTCTAAACTTTTTGTTTTGAAGGATGTGTTAATAAATAAATCCATGCAGAAAACACACAATGTTAAGAAGAAAATAAACACACAATGCAGAAATATGCACTTAGGTTGTGCAAATACCGACCGAACCGATTTATTGCTCAGGTGCTCGCGGCCCAAAACCAGTGTGTAAGAGAATTATGAATATTCATTAATCTAGTAATAGAACAATAATTAAATAATAGATGGACTAATTTTCTTGACTGTGATTGATGATAAGATGAATAAGTTATATGTAAGAATTGTGATTTTATTAGATCGTAACAGCTGGCTAACCATAGTTATCAGAACCGGACCGGACCAACCGGACATTTTTACCTTTTCGGTCCGATTCAACTTTCGGACCGGATCTGCCTCTGACCCGGGTCGGACCGGTCGACCCGGCCGGTTTTCTATCAAACGGACTGGTTTGATGACGTGTCAAAATGACGTCGTTTTGACACGGCCCATGGGCCCCAAACGACGCCGTTTTGACAAGACCCACAGGCCCATATCTGGGGCAAATCAAAACGGCGCCGTTTTGGCACTCAAAACGGCGCCGTTTTGATATGGACCAAAACGACACCGTTTTGAAAAATCCCAAAACGACGTCGTTTTTGCACTTTTTCAATTTTAATAATATTTTTTGATATATTATAAAATGCTACAGTAAAAACCAGCCGGTTCAATCCGGTTTAATCCGGTTTTATCGTCTAAGATTTACCGGTTTAATGTGTAAATGGTTCCGGACGGACCAGCATCTACAATCCGATCGAACCCAGTTCAACCACCAAATTTTTGAAAACGGTTCGCTGTCCGGTCCGGTTCTGATAACTATGTGGCTAACGCTTTCTAGAATTAGTTTAATTACTTGTTGCTTGCTCTGATTCTTGCTCTGTCCCCCTTTTCCTTCCATGTCTAATCGCTGGTCGGATTCATGTCCTAATTACTAATAGTGATCGGACAAACTCTAGAGTCTCTAGCTGAAAATAAAGATTTGAAAATAATTTAGTTCAACTAGAGTTTCACTTAAATACACTTTTAAAGTAAGATGATGTTAGTGTGGATCGTTATATACGTTTTACATGGTAGTTTCATAATTATCAAAACCAAACAAAATAGTTAACCGTTTGGTAGATGAACCTTGACTTCTCCTTTTGATTTTCTGGTTCGATCCGACGGTACGAGCAATTTCGCCTGAAAATGGATAAAACTCAAACCAAAAATGCTCAAACATAGAATAAAATAAGCTGAAATAATTAGCATACAGTGAGCGACGAAAAGTTCGTCGTATCCCTCGAAAGAAATTTGCTTATAAGCGATAAAAATTCGAACAAAAAAAATGTTAAAATAAAAATTGAACGAACGCAATGAGATAACGTGATTTAGAAAAATAATAACAAATAAGTAGCTGAAGAATGAAAATATTCGACCATTAGTTTCGATAATTTTACAAATGTTTCCAGTAGGGTGGAGCACGAAGGTTTAGTGGTTTGGGGTTTGAGTAGTAAGAATAGGAATAAGTAGTAATAGAACTCTTGAAAAGAAAAAAGAAAAAAAAAAGAGAGAAGATAGAATGATGGAGAGACACAAGAAGAAATACTGAATTAGTTTCGTGCCATCAATTATTAAATTGTGCTTATTCATGCCATAGTTCTTATTTAAAAAAATAAATACATAATCAAATACTAAATTTTCTTTTTGAAATCAAAATATACTACTAAAAAAATTAGTACCAAAAAAAACTTAATATTGTAAAAAAAATTACTCCTCAATTACTCCCTCCGGACACTTTTAAATGACGTTTTAGAATAGTAAAAATTCGTAAAACATTGTTCTTTAATCTTATTTTATTCCATATTGTTTCATTTTTACTTCTAATTTTTAATCAAATTATCACAACATCATCAAATTGGGTTGATTCATAAAAAAATTTGTCATTTGCACAAAATATATGTTTCGAAATGGATAAAATGATAAGTATTATGAACAGTAAAAATTCGTAGAAAAATGACAATTAAAAGTGTCCAGAGGGAGTATAATTTATTGGTTGTTTATAAGGTAAAATTAGACTCCCTTTAGGGTGCATTTGGTTAGCGGAATCAAGAAGAAAAGTGATTCGGGAATTTGAGATTCTGAGCTTTATTGCATTTGGTTGCGACAGAGAACCACTCTCTCCCGGAATCCAACTTTCCTTAACCGTTTTGACTTTCCAAAAATACGAGAAAGTGATTCCTTGGCTAGAGCGTGGGGAGAGTGATTCCCCGGAAAAGTTAATTTTTTATATTAAATGACATATTTATCAAAAACTAATTATAAAATATAACCTAATAAAGTGTCTTCTTCCTTCTCTGTTTCGAAAATTTCACCATGTAGTGCAGTATATATATATATATATATATATATATATATAAAATAATAATTAAACACCTAACAAAATAATAAAAAATACCTAACAGGATAACAAAGACACAAATATAGAAAATGATAAAGTAGTCATTTTTTCATGAGGATTCCCAAGTACAAAACAAACACAATAATGTTACTTTCTCAGGAATCTTAAATTTCAATCAAACACAAAAAATTAGCATTGTGTTGCTACCCGATTTTTAATTTTTAAAAATTTTCATCATAACGTTTTCGAAACATAAGACATGGATCTTTTTATATTGCTCTTCTGTATTTACCCATCGAAAAACCATTAATATGTGAATATCGTCAAACAAAACTGAACTATGTGCATGTCAAGGTCATCAAATTTGGGGCAGCTCATGAAAGCACAAAGAAGATGACATGATCCAAAAGATAAAAAAGAAACCAAAGGGTCAAAAGTGAAAAATCAACCAAACAAGTATAGAAGAAGAGGTAAAATATACTTCACATATAAAGGCAATTCTCTTCGGTTTAAAAAAAAATGTCAATACCAATTTACCATTGCTTCTCTTCAAACTTTTGAGACAAGTCGTTATTTTCGTAGAATAATAGTTAGGATCACAGAACTTAAAGTTTATTCTGCCAAATCCTATTATCATGCTTCCACAAAGCTTATTAAAGAGTTGCTGTCGAACACTCATCCACATGGTTGATAGCTGCCAAAAGCTAATAGCAAGTACAAATTTACACTATGTATACATATCCTCCTTTTTTTCTAAGCTTCACATTGATCATTTATGTTAGACAGCCAATCTATTTAAAAATTAGATGGATTATTCAAAGGTTTGACTAATGCAGAACAATTAAAACTAAATTTTATCAGTTAATGGACTTTTCATCCAATTAGATAATATTAATTAGCTCATGATTTGCTGATAACATTGGGAATTGTTAAATGCTAGGGACTAACATGGAACATTAAGTGGAAGACAAGGGAAATTTTGTCCTTTTAACTTTAACCCAAAAAATAACTAGGGCAGATGCATGCATATTCTGTGTGTTGCCACCATCTAGCTATTCATTGTGATAATACCAAGCTAGTAATAAAACTTACATGGCTTGCAAGTATGTAAAGAAATATATTAAATGCAGCTCCAGACCATGCTGTTTCGGTAAGTATGCCGGAAGTTCTTGTAACTTCCATATACAAGGGATATATCCGGATAAATCTAGGCACATACTGAAAGAAAACAACAAACTTCAACAAGTGCTTTGTGTTCAGAGATTTTGAGCCTTTCATTCTTGGAATGGTAATTCCGATCACCACCTGGAATAGAACAGCAAGTTAGAAGCCCACAGATACTATTAGTTTAAATCCTAAAAATCATGTTTGCACGCATGCCTCAACAGATAAAACACACGACTATATACACAAGGAAGAGAGTTCCATACCTGAGGAAGTGGAAGGACAGCAAGAATGTCGATTAAGAAAGAAGATGACAGATATCTCATAGCAATTGCCGAGGTATTTTCAACTAAAACTCCTCTTCCAAACACTCAAGAAGAAGGTGCTATAAAACCAGTACGAAACTGAAAAATAATGTGAAGAATGTAAAAGATGTCTGTTGAAAAGCGCAAAACACTAGCTGTTATATTTAAAGTCTACAAACTCCTTCCCAGGTCCATGAATTTCTTGATGCGGCAAGAATGTACTGAAATCGGTTAGAATCGGATGACAGACTTGACGATTGTGAGTTGTGACAACGGAGGAGAATGGGGAAGAGATTGAGCGAGAGAGCCGAGAGGTGACTGACTGGAGATTGAGAGTCACTGTTTGCTCACTAAAATTTTGTCCAGTCACTCTATTCCTGTTAAGCATTTTAACCAGACGTTATTTTGTTAGATAGCATTGCGGTTTGATATTGTTATTTCAGCAAATCAAGAAAGTAACATTTCTTGACTTAATACAAGTATACCACTATATATATATACTCTACTTATATTAATAAGTATACATGTATAATATCTATATATTCTAACACTCCCCCTCAAGCTGGAGTATAGATATTTATCATGCCCAGCTTGTTACAAAGATAATCCACTCGAGTTGTAGGCTTAAAAAAAAAAAACGAAATTAAAGAGCTAGAGTTGGAGTTTCAGAGCAACTGCTGGCGAGAGAGCAACTTTTAGAGCGAGTGTATGCTTGTTTCGTTCTTGAATTTGTCTGCACGAAAAATAATGCGACGGGCTGATTCAATGATGCGGGCTGGGCCAAACGAAACAGGCCCAGGTAGTTGGGCTGGCATATGGGCCAGCCCATCAGACCAGCTCAAGCCCACTCCCTCCTTTTGTCCTTCGATGGGCCAAAGCCCAAGGCCAACCAAAACATTTTAAAAAGAAACAAGCCCATTTCCCTTATATTTTAAAACAAGCCCAAGCTTTTTCTTTCCTCTCCCCTCCAGCATGGGCCGACTACTATTCATCCGGCGCAATTCCATTTCAAAAACAGCCCACACTCTCATTTGCAAAATTATTTTACTATTTATTTTGAATTTTTAACCACTAAAAATGTTAAAATTGCAACTTTAAAAGAACTATATGATTTCTATTGCAAGCTTTTCTTCTACCTCTTCCCTAAATTCAATTAATGTTGAACAAAAGCTTAATGATTTAACTGATATGATTAAAACCATTTCTGTTAATATTTCAGGTTCAATGCCCTCGGGAAATCAGATCCAAAAGCAAATAGCATCAATATGTGGGATATGCCAGTAGCAAGACCACTAGACCAATAATTGTTACATGGTGCAGCATCCAGATGACGTGAGTCAGGTTAGCGCAGCATACCCACAGAACCAAGGAAGCATGCAAAACTTTCCTCAATGGAGTAACCAATACGCATGGAGGGCACATCCAAATTTCAGATGGAGAGATCCAATCCCTCCAAACCAGAATCAGAATCAAGGTGTACCTCAACAGCAGCAACAACCTCCTATCAATTTCTAACATTTCGTGCCACGCCCCACAAATCAGAATCTTGGCCAGAGTCTAGGCCAAGCGCCAGGCCAAGCCTGTCCACTCTATCCTCCGTAACCGCGAATCTCTCTCGCTTTTCTCTCTCCAACAAAAAAGCAACCTAAAATTTGGCGGTAAATCAAGAGTGAAATACGTGTTCCTCTACAATTGGCTGCCCATGTATGTATCTCCTTCATGTCATGTATGCATGTATAAGACGCATGTGGGATTTTCCCGCGCTAAGCATAATAGAAAGAGGGACAGAGAAAGTGAGAAACAGAAACAACAAGCATATAGGGCTGTCAATTCGGGCCGAGACCCGAAGACCCAGTCCCGGGTTTTTTTCCAGGACCGGGACCAAAATTTTGGTCCCATATTTTTCCGAGACCGGGACTGGTCCCGGCCCGAATTATCTCGGGTTCGAACTAATCGGGACCAGGTCCCGTCGGGTCGGTCCCGCCTAAAAATGGTACCCATTTAGAATTAATTAGGTAGTTGTGAATTAGGGTAAGACTTATTTCTTTTGAGCAAAAGGGCAAAGCAACGCAGCAACAGCACAACCTTTCTCTCAAATCTCAATCCTTCCTCAATAGTCAATAGTCAATTCCCCTCACGCTCACTCTATCTCCCTCGCAACGCAAGTCACACAGCCATCATCACCACCCGTTCGAGTTTTTATGCATTTTGCAGGAGAAATTGCTCGTATCATCGGCTCGAGCTTAAAAAAATTTTAAAAAAAAATCAATTTTTCATTACAACCGTTGATCTGGTTGACCAAGCAAGTCAAACCAGATCAAACGGTCCCCTAATTTCCATGTCATTAACCCATCTTACCACCTTTGGTTCATGAACCAGAGCCTCGTCCACTGCTCCTCCCTTGCTACTCAAGTCTTTCCTCGATCGCCACCTTCCTTCCCTTGCCATTAATGCAGGGCCAGCTGCCTCGTCATCGCCCATCTTCGTCATCTTGTCGACATCACTCCTCAACCGACTTATGGATAGAAAGAAGCAAGATTCACTTCTTTTAAATACCAAGTTCTTTCCGTCAAATCAAATATCCTTTTTGGTCACAAACCAATTTTGCGCTTCCACATTTCTGCTCTAAGAAAACCCCCTCTTAAGCTAAAGCTTCTCCACCAAGCTAGTTTCACAAAATGGGTAGTCCGAATTCCGATGACAGATCCGCGATTGCATTCTTCGACGTAGAGACCACAGTTCCGACCCGGTCCGGACAGGGCTACGCTATCCTTGAATTCGGAGCCATCCTGGTTTGCCCTCGGAAGCTTGAGGAGCTCAGGAGCTACTCCACTTTGGTCCGACCAGCTAACCCGTCTCTCATCACTTCCTTATCTGCTCGGAGCAATGGCATCACTCCTGACGCCGTCGAATCTGGTCCTTCTTTCTCCGATATAGCCGACATCGTCTACGACATGCTTCATGGTAATTTATCGTGAACTGCTCTTTTATTTCCTCCATTTTTCTTAGTAAATGGCATGCCCTTTTTCTGACTCCCTTGTTCTTGGATAGGGAGGATATGGGCGGGGCATAATATTCTGAGATTGACTGTGCGAGGATAAAGGAAGCATTTTGTGAAATTGGAAGAGACCCACCAGAGCCCAAGGGCTTAATTGATTCGTTACCTTTGTTGACTGAAAAATTCGGAAGGAGAGCTGGTGACATGAAGGTGACTCTGTCATACACTTTATCAATTTGTTCCAGTTTTTAGTTTCTAGTGTTGATTTCCTTGTAATGCTGTTTTATGTAGATGGCTTCACTTGCAACCTATTTTGGGCCTCTGGGGGAAGCAGAAGCATAGGTAATGCTGGGAGTGAAGAAAGGGTGACTACATTGCTCCTCTTTGTTTTCGGGTTGTAATGTTTTATGTTTGCTGTTGTTTTGCAGGAGCTTGGATGATGTAAGGTTGAATCTTAAGGTTGTGAAAATGTGTGCCACAGTTTTGTTCCTGGTAGGTCCAGACCCGAACTTTTATTTGCATTTGATGTGAATTTTTGGCTATGGATGTAGAGGACGCCTTGGAAGTTCCATGCTTTTACTTCTTACCCCCATTGCTCGATTTACTTTTGGCAATTTTTTATAACATAGATTAAAATCTTTTGTTGGAGTGTTGTTTGATTGATATGATTGTCTGATCATGATATCTTAACTTGGTACCTCCATTTCTGTGAGTATTCACTGTACTCTTTATCAAAATGGAAATTGATACCTGGGTAGTATCTTAGTTGTTGTTGATGCTGTTGACATTACCAACAGAGATTTTGATTTCATTTCTATGCTGCACTCTTCCATGACCATAATACTAGTAGTCTGCATTAGGGACAGGAACAAAAATGGCAATCAACATCTTTCGGTGTGATGGTTCAAGCATTTTTTTTTTCAATTGTCTCATATAGTAGAAAATTTCATTTCTCATGGTTTCTTTTAATCCTATCTTGTAACCTCATTGCTGATGACATGTGTGAATGTTTTTGGCGCTAAACATTTGTTGAGGGCCACTTTGTCACATCAGTACATATGCAGAAAACCTTGATGTGGTTTATATATATTTAGATATTTTATTTCTTTAAGCAGAATTAATCCATGCAATTGTTCTGTGGTGAATTCAAGAATTTAGAGAGCCACTTCCCAACATTTAGTAAAAATATTTTTTCTTGATACAATTTTCCTTGGTGTTTTGGGGGGAAATCTGATATTTGAGGACGGAAATTGGGAAGTTATCAACTTCTACATGATGAGCCTAATTTTCTTATTGGTTGCTACTTCTCAACATTTTTGTTTCATGATTGCTCTATAGGCAGATCTTACTGGTTGCATGTCATGTGCTTTCATTCCTTGTTTGTACTTGTTGATAACTTATACTATTAAACCTTATTACTGGACAGGCCAGGAATGGTTGCCATTATCATCTTGAATGAGGTTGCACATGGTGTTGCTTCAAATTTCATGTTTTATTTAACAAATTGAAAATCAACTATAATTTGTTCATCTACAGGAATCTAGCCTCCCAGATATATTTACTGAAAAAAGTTGGGTATCACCAAATGCTACTACAAGAAGTGGTAGTAATGGGAAGTCACCTGTTGAGAGCCAAGAGTATGAGGATACATGCAGGATTGCCAAAGATGTTTTGGGCAGATGCAGTTAGTACAGCAGCATATCTCATTAACAGAGGACCCTTAGTTCCTTTGGGGTTCAAGATTCCAGAGGAAGAGTGGCAAGAAAAAGAGGTAAATCTCTCACACCCGAGAGTTTTTGGTTGTGTTTCTTATGTGCGGGTTAAAGATTCTGACAGGGATAAGCTTGATCCTAAAGCAAAGAAGGTTACTTTTATTGGATATGGCTCAGGTGAGATGGGATACCGTTTCTGGATGAGTTGAACAGGAAATTCTTACCCTTCGAGGGTTCTACCTCACCAAGGTCGAATGCCTCCTCATCCTCTCCAAGAATTTCAGCAAGACTTCCGAACCACATCCTTGCCTTCCACATCTTCCAAACAAGCAAGCGAAGTATTTTGCACTACATGTACGGGTAGAGGCCATTTGTATGACATTTACCCCAACACTAGAGTGAGCCAAGTGAGTGCAATGACCAAGCCACAAGAGAAGAATGATCATGTTAAGAAAGAAGAGAGTGGAAAGATAAAGAACAGTGATGAATTGCCGAGTGGTGTTAGGAATGATGCTTGGTGGGAAAATTTGTCCGAGTTAGTGAAGAATATTGCCAGACCTAAACGTGATAAGAATTCTTTCCTTCACTTCCCTTGAAGCAAGACAGCCACTCCTCCCAAGCTCGTCCAAGTCAACAACATCCTCAATCCACTATGGCATTCGAGTCCGAACCGGAAGTGGTGCAACCTACACAAGTCACTCCACGGCGACAATCCACACCATTTCAATCTTTTGAACTACCTTGTCAATCGATTGAAAGAGATGTGGCCGAGCTCAAAGCGATGGAAGCTAAAAAGAGTGAAAAATGTGAGGTTATGAATGAGAGAAAAGAGTGTGGAGAGAAGAAAGTAAGTGATGGGGAAAATACACGGCATGAAAAAAGTAAGCATGCCAATGAGAGTGAGTGCAACCACACTCGTGAGAATGAGTTGAGTGAGCTCATTGAGCCAAATCAATTTCAAGTTTTTGACAACCTATTGTTTGAATTGTATTTTGACAATCCGTTGTTTGAGCTTGAAATTGAGGAAAAAGAAAGTGAGCAAAACAGCCCCCATGAAAAAAGTGAGCATGGGTTAAAAGAAATTGAGCAAAACAGCCCGCATGAAAAAAGTGAGCATGCGAGAGAGATACACCACACGAGAGGAGTGAATATACAGAAAAATTTAGAGAAGAAAGCGAGGAAAAGAAGCAAACTGAAATTGTGGGAGCTATTGATCCAATGAGTGTGACTTTGTGCAATGAGGATCAATTAGCTCACTCTAACCTTGACCCTTCTTTTCCTACTATTTGTGTGCCTTTCTTGCAGGAGAATCCTTGGGCTTTTCAGGAAAACACACGTCGGAATGCTCCAAAGAGTGAGGATGGTTTTAAGCCATCAATCCTTGGAGGCATTGGAAGCGAAATTGCTCAACATTGGTGCTCCCGACGGCAAGGCCTTGAGGTAAACCGCCCTCATTTTTCCGCTTTGCCCGAAAGATACGTACCAAACCCTTCTTTGAATGCTCAATTGTTTGAGGTTGTTCAATTCACTCACCCTTATTCACATGATGAAATTTTGTATGACAACCATGTAGCATGTGATAAGGAATCATTCTTGCATTTCGTTGAGCATGACTGGTTAATCCGTGTATTTGAAAACCACTTGGGTACGACTTCGATGGCATGCACCAACATCCTTTCTGTACCCTTCGTCAACCATGATTCTCCTTGGTTTGAGCATGAGGATTACTTGCTTGAAAATTTTGTGAGATGTGTTAAAACTCCTCATTTACATTTCATCAAGTATGATCCTTTCTTGCTCAAGCGTGCTAATTTTTGTACTTTTTCGGATAGTATGTATGATTTGTTTACATGTTGTTTTCATTTGGAATCCATGATAGATTGGCATAAAGCGTGGAAACAATTCTTTTGCTTCAACTTGTTAGAATTTTCTTGGCCTAATTGTTGCAAGGAATTGTATTTCTTTTTGTGTCGGTTGCTTGGTAATGAATGGGCTGCCCAGAAATTCCATCCAATTTCCTCAAATCTGATTTGTTAAACAGTTGCATATCAAACAATTAATTACATCAAATCTCACTAAATATAATCCATCAAATTCTCACAAATCAACAATTAATATCCTAGAATGAACATTCAGTAGAACTACATTCAGTAGAACTATTAGAAATTCACTCCAAACATGATATACCACATCTTAAACAAACAATTAATTCCATCAAATCCCATCAAAAAATCCAATTAAAACATGCTAGATAGAAAATTCTCACAAACCAACAATTAATATAGTAGAATGAACATTCAGTAGATCTAGTAGAAATTCACCATCTATACAAAAAATAAAGAATTAACCAAACACACCTATTTTAAATCAGACCAAACAGACCTTACAAATCACATTAATGGACTACAGAATTAACCTCACAAATCACAGCATTCATTTTACTACAGATGCATAAAATGAGCAGCTAGAAAAAAAGTGAACCCTTACATTAATGGATTCACCGATTGCATCCATATTCTTCTTGGTTTTCTTTTGTTTAATACACGTGGCAGGAATATTAAAAACAATTTATTGGAAAAAGTGCAACAACATGAACATGCTGATCAGGACAATTGCTCCAGTATTTTAATAAAGTTACAAATACGTCTGCTTGAAAAGAAAAGTTACTTTTAAATTTTATGGAACTGAAAAGACAAGACAAATGGGGACTGTTGAGTTTCTTACTTTCTTAGTATATGGTCCACATGATCACATCAAGTAAGAAGGCAGGATATCGCCATGTAGCGATGATCATGTTATTGACCGGATTTCGGTGAGTGGTGGAGCACGTGCTGAGAGAGGGGGTGGTGGGTCCAGACGAGGGAGGGGTCTTTAAACTTTTTATTTGCAAACTGGAAGTGATCGAAGAGTGGCTTGTTTCCCACCTGTTTATAGCTTTAGTTTGCTATGGCCAATGGCAAACAAATTGTTTTACGTAAAAAAAAATAGTCCCGTTTTTTTTATTTATTTTTTCTTATGAACCTATATTATATGTTTGATTTTTATCATTTTTTATGGTGTTTAAAATTTATAAATTAAAAACTTGTTCTCTAATTTTAGTTTAATTTCTATCGTGAGAAAAATATATGAAAAGGAACACAAAAATTAATGCAAAACTTAAACGTTTTATGTCAGTTTTTTTTTCTTGAGTTACAATTTCCCCTAATTAAATTTCTTAGCTGATTTTTAAGTACCTATTTAAAAACGAAAGTATGTTTAGATTAAATAGTAGGTACAGACAAATAAATAGTAGGTAGAAATAAGAGTATGTATTGGAGTCGATTTAGGATTTATATTGATACTTTAAAATTTCGTGTTTGAATTTTGAAGTAGTACTAATTGCGCACTTTAAAATCTATGAGATTAGTTAATTAGGCCAGAATTTGAATTTTAACACAGTGAAGTTTTAAAAAAATAGTATGTACAGAAAAAACAAAAAAAAAGAAGAGGCAAGAGGCACTTTCTTTTAAATACTTGAAGATTCCAAGTTCCATCGATATTCGATACACTGTGTTTGCAGCTGCATATCCTTATATGAATAAACTTTTTTTTTTTTAAAACAAGTCCATAAATAAATGATTAAAAGACACAAAAGACACGCGCATGAGATGTTTCTTGGTTACCTTTTTGGTTGGGACTAAACGAGTGATTTCCAAAAAAACTCGGACCTATAATGCGCCCTATATATATATATAAAGGTAAATAATTTATATAATATTTCACTTAATTTTCGAAGTCTAAAAATTATAGCTTTAATATTTTAGTAGTTAAAAAATTCAAAATAAATGATAAAATAATTCAAAAAATTTTACAAATTTGAGAAAAAAATGTAACAAATGATAAGGTTCAGTGGACTTCTCGCGACGTCGCCGGCGGCGAACCGCCCACGTCGCCGCGATCCGAACACTTCACCGGACCATTCAATCGGTAGGAGCGACGGGCGGTGTGTACAAAGGGCAGGGACGTAGTCAACGCGAGCTGATGACTCGCGCTTACTAGGAATTCCTCGTTGAAGACCAACAATTGCAATGATCTATCCCCATCACGATGAAATTTCAAAGATTACCCGGACCTGTCGGCCAAGGCTATAGACTCGTTGAATACATCAGTGTAGCGCGCGTGCGTCTTCGATGAAGAAATAGTTGTAATGCTGACTCGCGCTCTTACTAGGAATTCCTCGTTGAAGACGCAACAATTGCAATGATCTATCCCCATCACGATGAAATTTCAAGAGTTACCCGGACCTGTCGGCCAAGGCTATAGACTCGTTGAATACATCAGTGTAAGCGCGCGTGCGTCTTCGATGAAGAAATAGTTGTAATGCCCTCGTCATGGATTTCCATCCACTGAGATCCAATCTACATCCGAATGAAGGTACGTTACCACTTCACTTTCCAACCTAGTTATGCGGTGACTTGGTCACCCACGTTGTGTGTGACGACTTGGTCGGTCCACTTTTATTTCAGTTTGTGCGGTGACTTGGTCACCCGCGTTGGTGTGATGACTTGGTCGTCCACTTTTATTTCAGGTTGTTCGGTGACTTGGTCACCCACGTTGGTGTGACGACTTGGTCGTCCACTTTTCGGTCTAGTTTGTCGCGGTGACTCTGGTCACCCCACGTTGGTGTGATGACTTGGTCGTCCACTTTTATTTCAGGTTGTGTGGTGACTTGGTCACCCACGTTGGTGTCAACGACTTGGTCGTCCACTTTTATTTCAGGTTGTGCGGTGACTTGGTCACCCACGTTGGTGGTAAACGACTTGGTCGTCCACTTTTATTTCAGGTTGTGTGGTGACTTGGTCACCCCACGATGGTGTGATGACTTGGTCGTCCACTTTTCTTTCAGGTTGTGTGGTGACTTGGTCACCCACGTTGGTGTAACGACTTGGTCGTCCACTTTTATTTCAGGTTTGTGTGGAGACTTGGTCACCCACGCTAGTGTGTGACGACTTGTATGTCCACTTTTATTTCCAGTTGTGCGGTGACTTGGTCACCCACGTAGGTGTGACAACTGGGTTGTCTACTTTTCTTTCTATGTGGCGCAGTGCACTTGGTCAACTCACTGTGGTGTGGCGACTTGATCCACCCACATCCTCTTCATGTCGTGGCGGTGACTTGGTTACCCACATTTTCTACTTACGTCTTGCGATGACTTGGTCACCCACATCCCCTCATGTTCATGAACGACTTGGTCACCCATATCAACCTTATTTCATACGGTTATGCTTCCAACACACTCTCCATTCCGATTCATACGGTAAGTTCAAGGTAAGACTTGTTTTCCCCTTTTACACCATCTGTCTAGCGTTGTAGTCGTCAGAGTCACGTCCCCCACGTCGTGTTTTTAATGTTGTGTCAGGTCACGTCCCCACGTCGTGTTTCTTAATGTTGTGTCAGGTCACGTCCCCACATCACATTTTTAATGTTGTGTCTGGTCATGTCCGTACATGTCATCTGTTAATGTTGTGTCAGGTCACGTCCCCACACCATATCTTGAAAATTCATAAACAGTCACCCCGAATATCAGATCAACATCAGGGCAAAGGTATGTTACTGTCAATCAATATCCGAAGCAAAGGATCAACAACCTATCTCCTCCCAGAGTGACATCAATCAATCTCCTTCCTCCCAGAGCGACATCAAGCAACTACCTCCTCCAGAGCGACCATCATCACTGTAAGTTTTGAGGATCAACAACCTATCTCCTCCCAGAGCGACCTCAAGCCACCACCTTTTATCCCCCAGTGACAGTATCAATCAATCTCCCTCCCTCCCAGAGCGACATCAAGCAACTACCTCCTCCCAGAGCGACATCATCACTGTAAGTTTGAGGTAAAGACCTGCCGTGGTCGCCAAAATTCGGATATCTAGGGGCAACTGTCTTTACCGCTTATCGAATACCTTCGAATAAGACGAGTTAAAGAGGGGGCAAGTTGATACTCGAAATTTTGACGCGCCATTTTTATCTTAATTTCTTAGCATTTCTGTTATTTAGTTAATTTACTGTCATTTTCAGTTTGATTTACTTGTCGCTAGCATTTTTTAGGTGTTTCGTTGCATTTTAGCAATCATCGTTTAGCATCGTCAGCTTTCGAAATCGCACTTTTTAATTTTTTCGGCATGTATTTTCATTATTATTATCATTAATATTTTTAGCCTTAAAAATCACATTTTTAATTATCCGTCAGTCAATTGCCAGTTTTTTCTTCGTTTTAGGTCATCACATGATTTTAAGATTTTTTTATGTTTTAGCGCATTTTTTAGTATTTTTATTATTTTATTATTATTTTCATTCGAGCTTTTATTGGACCCCGAGCAAGTTTGCTCGGACAATAGCTTGACTTTAAAATATATTTCCATCAACTAGTTGCTAGCTTTTTTCTTCTTGCAACGGTCTACAGCGTTTCGTGTAATTTTTGGTTGTGACGTCTTTTATTTTTTCTCGTTCAAAACGTTTTCACGTTTTCTGAACGCGAAAA
>OY829541.1:3310884-3323384 GCA_963691705.1 Viola odorata
GTTTGTACTTGTTGATAACTTATACTATTAAACCTTATTACTGGACAGGCCAGGAATGGTTGCATTATCATCTTGAATGAGTTGCACATGGTGTTGCTTCAAATTTCATGTTTTATTTAACAAATTGAAAATCAAACTATAATTTGTTCATCTACAGGAATCTAGCCTCCCAGATATATTTACTGAAAAAAGTTGGGTATCACCAAATGCTACTACAAGAAGTGGTAGTAATGGGAAGTCACCTGTTGAGAGCCAAGAGTATGAGGATACATGCAGGATTGCCAAAGATGTTTTGGGCAGATGCAGTTAGTACAAGCAGCATATCTCATTAACAGAGGACCCTTAGTTCCTTTGGGGTTCAAGATTCCAGAGGAAGAGTGGCAAGAAAAAGAGGTAAATCTCTCACACCCGAGAGTTTTTGGTTGTGTTTCTTATGTGCGGGTTAAAGATTCTGACAGGGATAAGCTTGATCCTAAAGCAAAGAAGGTTACTTTTATTGGATATGGCTCAGGTGAGATGGGATACCGTTTCTGGATGAGTTGAACAGGAAATTCTTACCCTTCGAGGGTTCTACCTCACAAGGTCGAATGCCTCCTCATCCTCTCCAAGAATTTCAGCAAGACTTCGAACCACATCCTTGCCTTCCACATCTTCCAAACAAGCAAGCGAAGTATTTTGCACTACATGTACGGGTAGAGGCCATTTGTATGACATTTACCCCAACACTAGAGTGAGCCAAGTGAGTGCAATGACCAAGCCACAAGAGAAGAATGATCATGTTAAGAAAGAAGAGAGTGGAAAGATAAAGAACAGTGATGAATTGCCGAGTGGTGTTAGGGAATGATGCTTGGTGGGAAAATTTGTCCGAGTTAGTGAAGAATATTGCCAGACTAACGTGATAAGAATTCTTTTCCTTCACTTCCTTGAAGCAAGACAGCCACTCCTCCCAAGCTCGTCCAAGTCAACAACATCCTCAATCCACTATGGCATTCGAGTCCGAACCGGAAGTGGTGCAACCTACACAAGTCACTCCACGGCGACAATCCACACCATTTCAATCTTTTGAACTACCTTGTCAATCGATTGAAAGAGATGTGGCCGGAGCTCAAAGCGATGGAAGCTAAAAAGAGTGAAAAATGTGAGGTTATGAATGAGAGAAAAGAGTGTGGAGAGAAGAAAGTAAGTGATGGGGAAAATACACGGCATGAAAAAGTAAGCATGCCAATGAGAGTGAGTGCAACCACACTCGTGAGAATGAGTTGAGTGAGCTCATTGAGCCAAATCAATTTCAAGTTTTTGACAACCTATTGTTTGAATTGTATTTTGACAATCCGTTGTTTGAGCTTGAAATTGAGGAAAAAGAAAGTGAGCAAAACAGCCCCATGAAAAAAGTGAGCATGGTTAAAAGAAATTGAGCAAAACAGCCCGCATGAAAAAAGTGAGCATGCGAGAGATACACACACGAGAGGAGTGAATATACAGAAAAATTTAGAGAAGAAAGCGAGGAAAAGAAGCAAACTGAAATTGTGGGAGCTATTGATCCAATGAGTGTGACTTTGTGCAATGAGGATCAATTAGCTCACTCTAACCTTGACCCTTCTTTTCCTACTATTTGTGTGCCTTTCTTGCAGGAGAATCCTTGGGCTTTTCAGGAAAACACACGTCGGAATGCTCCAAAGAGTGAGGATGGTTTTAAGCCATCAATCCTTGGAGGCATTGGAAGCGAAATTGCTCAACATTGGTGCTCCCGACGGCAAGGCCTTGAGGTAAACCGCCCTCATTTTTCGCTTTGCCCGAAAGATACGTACCAAACCCTTCTTTGAATGCTCAATTGTTTGAGGTGTTCAATTCACTCACCCTTATTCACATGATGAAATTTTGTATGACAACCATGTAGCATGTGATAAGGATCATTCTTGCATTTCGTTGAGCATGACTGGTTATCCGTGTATTTGAAAACCACTTGGGTACGACTTCGATGGAATGCACCAACATCCTTTCTGTACCCTTCGTCAACCATGATTCTCCTTGGTTTGAGCATGAGGATTACTTGCTTGAAAATTTTGTGAGATGTGTTAAAACTCCTCATTTACATTTCATCAAGTATGATCCTTTCTTGCTCAAGCGTGCTAATTTTTGTACTTTTTCGGATAGTATGTATGATTTGTTTACATGTTGTTTTCATTTGGAATCCATGATAGATTGGCATAAAGCGTGGAAACAATTCTTTTGCTTCAACTTGTTAGAATTTTCTTGGCCTAATTGTTGCAAGGAATTGTATTTCTTTTTGTGTCGGTTGCTTGGTAATGAATGGGCTGCCCAGAAATTCCATCCAATTTCCTCAAATCTGATTTGTTAAACAGTTGCATATCAAACAATTAATTACATCAAATCTCACTAAATATAATCCATCAAATTCTCACAAATCAACAATTAATATCCTAGAATGAACATTCAGTAGAACTACATTCAGTAGAACTATTAGAAATTCACTCCAAACATGATATACCACATCTTAAACAAACAATTAATTCCATCAAATCCCATCAAAAAATCCAATTAAAACATGCTAGATAGAAAATTCTCACAAACCAACAATTAATATAGTAGAATGAACATTCAGTAGATCTAGTAGAAATTCACCATCTATACAAAAAATAAAGAATTAACCAAACACACCTATTTTAAATCAGACCAAACAGACCTTACAAATCACATTAATGGACTACAGAATTAACCTCACAAATCACAGCATTCATTTTACTACAGATGCATAAAATGAGCAGCTAGAAAAAAAGTGAACCCTTACATTAATGGATTCACCGATTGCATCCATATTCTTCTTGGTTTTCTTTTGTTTAATACACGTGGCAGGAATATTAAAAACAATTTATTGGAAAAAGTGCAACAACATGAACATGCTGATCAGGACAATTGCTCCAGTATTTTAATAAAGTTACAAATACGTCTGCTTGAAAAGAAAAGTTACTTTTAAATTTTATGGAACTGAAAAGACAAGACAAATGGGGACTGTTGAGTTTCTTACTTTCTTAGTATATGGTCCACATGATCACATCAAGTAAGAAGGCAGGATATCGCCATGTAGCGATGATCATGTTATTGACCGGATTTCGGTGAGTGGTGGAGCACGTGCTGAGAGAGGGGGTGGTGGGTCCAGACGAGGGAGGGGTCTTTAAACTTTTTATTTGCAAACTGGAAGTGATCGAAGAGTGGCTTGTTTCCCACCTGTTTATAGCTTTAGTTTGCTATGGCCAATGGCAAACAAATTGTTTTACGTAAAAAAAAATAGTCCCGTTTTTTTTATTTATTTTTTCTTATGAACCTATATTATATGTTTGATTTTTATCATTTTTTATGGTGTTTAAAATTTATAAATTAAAAACTTGTTCTCTAATTTTAGTTTAATTTCTATCGTGAGAAAAATATATGAAAAGGAACACAAAAATTAATGCAAAACTTAAACGTTTTATGTCAGTTTTTTTTTCTTGAGTTACAATTTCCCCTAATTAAATTTCTTAGCTGATTTTTAAGTACCTATTTAAAAACGAAAGTATGTTTAGATTAAATAGTAGGTACAGACAAATAAATAGTAGGTAGAAATAAGAGTATGTATTGGAGTCGATTTAGGATTTATATTGATACTTTAAAATTTCGTGTTTGAATTTTGAAGTAGTACTAATTGCGCACTTTAAAATCTATGAGATTAGTTAATTAGGCCAGAATTTGAATTTTAACACAGTGAAGTTTTAAAAAAATAGTATGTACAGAAAAAACAAAAAAAAAGAAGAGGCAAGAGGCACTTTCTTTTAAATACTTGAAGATTCCAAGTTCCATCGATATTCGATACACTGTGTTTGCAGCTGCATATCCTTATATGAATAAACTTTTTTTTTTTTAAAACAAGTCCATAAATAAATGATTAAAAGACACAAAAGACACGCGCATGAGATGTTTCTTGGTTACCTTTTTGGTTGGGACTAAACGAGTGATTTCCAAAAAAACTCGGACCTATAATGCGCCCTATATATATATATAAAGGTAAATAATTTATATAATATTTCACTTAATTTTCGAAGTCTAAAAATTATAGCTTTAATATTTTAGTAGTTAAAAAATTCAAAATAAATGATAAAATAATTCAAAAAATTTTACAAATTTGAGAAAAAAATGTAACAAATGATAAGGTTCAGTGGACTTCTCGCGACGTCGCCGGCGGCGAACCGCCCACGTCGCCGCGATCCGAACACTTCACCGGACCATTCAATCGGTAGGAGCGACGGGCGGTGTGTACAAAGGGCAGGGACGTAGTCAACGCGAGCTGATGACTCGCGCTTACTAGGAATTCCTCGTTGAAGACCAACAATTGCAATGATCTATCCCCATCACGATGAAATTTCAAAGATTACCCGGACCTGTCGGCCAAGGCTATAGACTCGTTGAATACATCAGTGTAGCGCGCGTGCGTCTTCGATGAAGAAATAGTTGTAATGCCCTCGTCATGGATTTCCATCCACGAGATCCAATCTACATCCGAATGAAGGTACGTTACCACTTCACTTCCAACCTAGTTATGCGGTGACTTGGTCACCCACGTTGGTGTGACGACTTGGTCGTCCACTTTTATTTCAGTTTGTGCGGTGACTTGGTCACCCGCGTTGGTGTGATGACTTGGTCGTCCACTTTTATTTCAGGTTGTTCGGTGACTTGGTCACCCACGTTGGTGTGACGACTTGGTCGTCCACTTTTCGGTCTAGTTGTGCGGTGACTTGGTCACCCACGTTGGTGTGATGACTTGGTCGTCCACTTTTATTTCAGGTTGTGTGGTGACTTGGTCACCCACGTTGGTGTAACGACTTGGTCGTCCACTTTTATTTCAGGTTGTGCGGTGACTTGGTCACCCACGTTGGTGTAACGACTTGGTCGTCCACTTTTATTTCAGGTTGTGTGGTGACTTGGTCACCCACGATGGTGTGATGACTTGGTCGTCCACTTTTCTTTCAGGTTGTGTGGTGACTTGGTCACCCACGTTGGTGTAACGACTTGGTCGTCCACTTTTATTTCAGGTTGTGTGGAGACTTGGTCACCCACGCTAGTGTGACGACTTGTATGTCCACTTTTATTTCCAGTTGTGCGGTGACTTGGTCACCCACGTAGGTGTGACAACTGGGTTGTCTACTTTTCTTTCTATGTGGCGCAGTGACTTGGTCACTCACTGTGGTGTGGCGACTTGATCACCCACATCCTCTTCATGTCGTGCGGTGACTTGGTTACCCACATTTTCTTACTTACGTCTTGCGATGACTTGGTCACCCACATCCCCTCATGTTCATGAACGACTTGGTCACCCATATCAACCTTATTTCATACGGTAGCTTCCAACCACTCTCCATTCCGATTCATACGGTAAGTTCAAGGTAAGACTTGTTTTCCCTTTTACACCATCTGTCTAGCGTTGTGTCAAGTCACGTCCCCACGTCGTGTTTTTAATGTTGTGTCAGGTCACGTCCCCACGTCGTGTTTTTAATGTTGTGTCAGGTCACGTCCCCACATCACATTTTTAATGTTGTGTCTGGTCATGTCCGTACATGTCATCTGTTAATGTTGTGTCAGGTCACGTCCCCACACCATATCTTGAAAATTCATAAACAGTCACCCCGAATATCAGATCAACATCAGGGCAAAGGTATGTTACTGTCAATCAATATCCGAGCAAAGGATCAACAACCTATCTCCTCCCAGAGTGACATCAATCAATCTCCTCCTCCCAGAGCGACATCAAGCAACTACCTCCTCCCAGAGCGACATCATCACTGTAAGTTTGAGGATCAACAACCTATCTCCTCCCAGAGCGACCTCAAGCCACCACCTTTTATCCCCAGTGACAGTATCAATCAATCTCCTCCTCCCAGAGCGACATCAAGCAACTACCTCCTCCCAGAGCGACATCATCACTGTAAGTTTGAGGTAAGACCTGCCGTGTCGCCAAAATTCGGATATCTAGGGGCAACTGTCTTTACCGCTTATCGAATACTTCGATAAGACAGTAAAGAGGGGGCAACTGTTGATACTCGAATTTTGACGCCATTTTTATTTAATTTTAGCATTTCTGTTATTTAGTTAATTTACTGTCATTTTCAGTTGATTTACTGTCGCTAGCATTTTTAGGTGTTTCGTTGCATTTTAGCATCATCGTTAGCATCGTCAGCTTTCGAAATCGCATTTTTAATTTTTCGGCATGTATTTTCATTATTATTATCATTAATATTTTTAGCCTTAAAAATCACATTTTTAATTATCCGTCAGTCAATTGCCAGTTTTTTCTTCGTTTTAGGTCATCACATGATTTTTAAGATTTTTTATGTTTTAGCGCATTTTTTAGTATTTTTATTATTTTATTATTATTTTCATTCGAGCTTTTATTGGACCCGAGCAAGTTTGCTCGGACAATAGCTTGACTTTAAAATATTTTCCATCAACTAGTTGCTAGCTTTTTTTCTTCTTGCAACGGTCTACAGCGTTTCGTGTAATTTTTGGTGTGACGTCTTTATTTTTCCGTTCAAACGTTTCACGTTTTTGAACGCGAAAATAAACACGTTAAACGAGAAATTCTCGTCATTCACTGTAGACGGTTAAAACCGTCGTATTTTTCTTTACGCGCCGGTACTTTCGGCTCGAAAAGTCGAAACGTTTGCTCGCAGGATTCGGCTCGAGGTCATTTAAATAGGACTTAAAGGCCGTTGATCTGGTCAACCAAGGAAAGTCAACCAGATCAACGGTTGACAAATTAATGTGCATAATGCACATGCACAGTGCACGCACGAGGGAGGCAGCGAAGTCCTCGCCCGAACCAACTGCCCCGTAGCCCTCTACCCTCCGCCTAGCCCAGCCAGCTCACGCCCCCGGCCACCACGCGCAGCTCCCTCGCTGGCCATCCACGCATTTTTCGGCTATAAATAGCCACCCCTCCCCACGCGCAAAAGGCCCCAGAAAAAATTTCTGAAAAAAAGGACACTGCTCTCTCTACATTTCACACACACTTGCACCCCACTCAGGCACTCTCATTCCCACTCCTCGCCGTCGTCCGCCGGAGCACCACCACTGTAAGCGTTTTTACTCTTGTTTTTATTTATTTCGTTTAATACTTCGTCAATTAATTAAGCCTTAAAACTTGCTGCAAACACTTAGTTTTCAACTCAATTTCACCATACTAACACTTGTTTAAATTATCGTGGCTTAGTTTAATTGTTTCGTCAATTACTGTATATGTGCATTGTTTCTTTTTCTTCAAAAATCCTACTGTTTTCGTGCTTTGTTTCTTGCTGTGATTGCTTGCTTGCACCGAGGGAAAGGAGAGCTTCCTTTTGAGCCAAGAACCAGGCGAATTGATCGCCTGGTTCGTCACCTCCGTCGCCGGCAGTGGCGCCGGCGATGGGAGGTTGAAGATGATGATGCGGGCCGCATGGCCCTTCGCGCGAGGAAACAAGGGAAAGGTGATGGGCTTTAAATGAATTCTTCTTGGGCCAGGAGCAATTCCTGGCCCATTCCTCCAAATTTTTAAGTGGGGCCCAGCCCATTCACGTTTTTTTATGACTCCGGTTCGTTATTTTTTTTTTACGTAAAATGCTCGCATGCTTCACATAGTTGTCTTTTCGTGATATGTGCTGTTTTTCGTATGTGTTATATATGATTTGTTTCATTCACTTTTTCGTAAAATATTTCGTATGCTTATTTTCGAAACAAGTTAGTTCTTAAATTTTTATACGTGAATTGCTCATTTCTCATCGTGATATTTGTTTTCATATTATCTGACCTCATTCGTTTATATTTTTGCAGTTTAAGTTCAATCATTTAAAATACCGCCTATATGGTCGGTCGTTTTAAAATATCAACTGCTTTACTTTTCCGCACTTTACTTTTTGCAATTTAAATTCAATACCGCCTACATGGTCGGTCGCACTTATCAACTGTTTATTTTCTGCAAATATCAACTGTTTACTTTTCCGCACTTTATTTTTCCGCACTTTAAATTTCAGCAATTTAAATTCAATACCGCCTACATGGTCGGTCGCATTTTAATTATCGTAAATATTCAACTGCTTTACTTTTTCGCAAAACTGCTGGAAGTCATTCCGCAAATTATCAACTGTTTACTTTTCCGCACTTTAAATTTCAGCAATTTACTTTCAGCAATTTAAATTCAATACCGCCTACATGGTCGGTCGCATTTTAATTATCGTAAATATTCAACTGCTTTACTTTCTCGCAAAACTGCTGGAAGTCATTCCGCAAATTATCAACTGTTTACTTTTCCGCACTTTATTTTTCTGCACTTTAAATTTCAGCAATTTAAATTCAATACCGCCTACATGGTCGGTCGCATTTTAATATTCAACTGCTTTAATTTTTTGCAAACTGCTGGAAATTCTTCCGCAATTTATCAACTGTTTATTTTCTGCAATTTATCAACTGTTTATTTTCTGCAATTTATCAACTGCTATGTTTTTGCAAATATCAACTGTTTATTTTCCGCAAATATCCAACTGTCCATTCTCTACATTATCAATCTGTTTTATGTTCTGCAAATCATTAAACTTTTTCTTTATTCCCTGTAAATCGCCAATAGCATTTAATTTTTCTACACTTATCAAAACAGCATCTCATTTTCGTATGCGTTAAATTCATCATTTTTCGCATGCAATCAACACAGCATTTAATTTTCGTATGCGTTAAATCAATCATTTTTCGCATGCAATCAACTCAGCATCTAATTTTCGTATGCGTTAAATCCATCATTTTTCGCATGCAATCAACTCAGCATCTAATTTTCGTATACGTTAAATTCATCATTTTTCGCATGCAATCAACTCAGCATCTAATTTTCGTATGCGTTAAATTCATCATTTTTCGCATGCAATCAACTCAGCATTTAATTTTCGTATGCGTTAAATCCATCATTTTTCGCATGCAATCAACTCAGCATTTAATTTTCGTATGCGTTAAATCCATCATTTTTCGCATGCAATCAACTTAGCATTTAATTTCCGTATGCGTGAAATCCATCATTTCTCGTGTGCAATCAACTGTCATTTAAAATTTTCATTGCTTAGTTATTTCTCAAGCTATCACTAACACTCTCGTTTTGTAGGTTAATTTCAAGCTTCACTCGAAAGTACGCCTCACAAGTCCTTTTTATTTATTCAATGCTTTCTGCAAATATCCACTGTATGCATGATATATAGAACTGCTAGAATTAAAATCAACCCACATGAACAACGTGTTTAAAGACTCGCTTAAAATGCCATGTTCATCTGATTTCAAATTCTCGCTTGTATTGACTGCATGTACATGGGGACTTTCGATCCCACTTCAGTTTTTTCACTTCAAAAACTCATCATTTAAATTTGTACTTTGTTAGCAATCCATGTTAGAATCACGTAGTAATTAGGTTAATCATGCATGGCCCGATGATGAAAAAAAGAGGGCGCTCATTCAGTCTTACGGAAAATTCAGTCCCATCACGATCATAATAAAGACTAAAATGACGATTCCTCTGAGGGCCCCCTTTTTCAAAACGCATTTCTCAAACACCTTTTTAAACACCTCTCTCATCAACCGGTAACCATTTTCGGATGTGTCTCGGGTGCCTAACACCTTCCCGAGACCATAATACGACCCCGAACCTTTTGTCTGGGGTCCAGACCCCTTTTTTGTGCCTTTAGTTTTTTACTTATTATATTTCCTATGCCATGACGATTAGGGTTCCCTAAGCCTAGCAACCAAATTAGGGTGGCGACTTTATTGCATGCTGCTAGGCGTCCCTTTTACGCCGAGCATCTGAAGGTCTCAAATTTCGTTGCACACTCGTGAATTACCTTCACCCGTAATTTTCGTGGGGCGCGACACTTCCAAATCGGCCAGATGATCTCCGAAGCTTCGACTTTTTATCAAGATATCGTCCACGTAGGCTTCTATATTTTTCCCTATTTGTTTTTCGAAAATCTTATTCGCCATGCGCTGAAACGTTGCCCCGGCATTCTTCAGCCCAAACGGCATTGCGGTGTAGCAATATGTGGCCCTAGGGGTGATAAAGGCAGTTTTTTCTTCGTCCTCTGCAGCCATTGGGATTTGGTGATACCCGGAGTTAGCATCCAGAGAGCTTAAATAAGCGTAACCCGCAGTTTGGTCGACCAGCTGGTCAATTCGTGGGAGGGGATAGCAATCTTTGGGACAAGTATTATTTAGATCAGTGAAATCAATGCACATGCGCCAATCTCCGTTAGGCTTTGGAACTAGCACCGGGTTAGCCAGCCAGGTTGGGTACTGAACTTCTCGAATGAACCCCGCGTCCATGAGCTTCAGTAATTCCTTCTCGATAGCTGCTACTTTTTCTGATGAAAAGGCGCGTCATTTCTGCTGAATAGGCTTGGCCTCAGGGCTGACGTTTAGTCGATGCTCCGCGACTTCTCGCGAGATTCCAGGCGTGTCCGCTGGTTTCCATACGAATTCTCCCTTGTATTTTCTTAATAGTCGGGTTAGTTGCACGCTCTCTTCAGGGCTCAGTTTCTCACTGACCAAGAGATTTGCCTCATTGTCCCCAGCGATAGGTATTGACATCATCTGATCTAGTAGCTGAGTGCGTTTTTCTTCTTTATCGTTGAAAGGATCGTCTGCCACGCAAACGTAGCGGTCACAACTCCTCTGAGTCATAAGCAAATAACATTCGGCTGCTACTTTCTGGTCTCCTTTGATTGAGACCACTCCATCCCATGAGGGGTATTTCATCCGTAGGTGTTTTTGGGATATCGCTACCCCGAAATGATTGAGGAACGGTGGCCCCAGTATAGCGTTGTATGGTAACGTTAGGCCTACAACCAGAAATAATAGCTCTTCAGAGCGCTTGGATGTGTCTTCTCGGAAGTACACTGGCAAGGATGTTATTCCGGCTACCGGTATCGGTACGCCATCAATCCCGACAATTGGCCTCACGCATGGCGCTAGCTCACCATCAGGGCGTTTCATCAAGTTATACGCTTCCAGCGAAAATAGATTTACTGCGCTCCCATTGTCAACAAGGGTTCTCCTCACCCCGTGACTTCCTATGACAGGTGTGACTACCAACGCGTCGTTGTGTGGGAAAACAATGCCCTTTTCATCTTCTTCTGAGATGGACAATATCATTCTATCTAAGGCATTTATCGCCTCAATTTTTACCTGGGCGCTTTCTCGCTTGCGCTTTTCCCCAGTACCTGGGCGTTTGTGGTATGGCCTCCTCGAAGTAGGGTGTTCCCCCGGCAATAATATTAATCATAGGCATCTGATCGCTATGAACAACGAGAGCTTCTCTATTCTGTCCAAGGGGAATTGCGTTAGCCCCCGTGGCGCGTGAAGGCGTTTGTCTCTGATTAGTTGTCATTCCCGTTGGGTCGTTCCTGGCCTCTTCTCTTGCCTTGGTGGCAAATTCTCCTAGGTAGCCCTCTTCGACCAATCGCTCTATGGCCAATTTCAGTTCTCTGCATACATCTGTCGAATGTCCCTTGACCTTGTGGAACTTGCAATACGCGTTTTCCCTTCCTCCCATGATCACTCCTGGCTTCACAGGAGCTGGATATCCAATGGATAGATTTCGTTGTTGGACTATCGCTAGGATTTCAGCCCTTGGGAGTATAAGAGATTGAAGGTCAGGATCATATATCCGGCCTTTTGGCGGATCTGCTTGTTTCCGAGTGGGGGACCCTCCGGGTCTTCCTTTCGAGAAATTGCCTCTCTACCGGTTAGAGGCCTTGACAGTATGCTCTTTTCGTTGCCCATGATCATCAGTGGGTCGCGCGTCAGGGGCACTGCTATGCGGGGCGCTAGGGGCCACATATGGGTCCGTTGGCATGTCTCAGATCCATTCTCTATTTTCCTCCTCTTCCATTCTCGCATAACTATGCGCTTTCAGCCTCAGCGCATCCAGGGTCATCGGTGGGTCCACCGTTAGCGTGTATCTCAATTTTCCGTATCGGCAGTTGCGTTTTAGGGCCTCAACCGTAAAATCAATAGTGACCCCTGGCGTTAGGGACATTTCAAGATCAAATCGACCTAAAAAGTCGTTCAACGATTCCTGCGGTTTTCGATGGATATCGAACAGTGCAGCTGCTGACTTCCTGATAGGAATAGCCGTGCTAAACCGACTTTTGAATTTTTCTTCCAGTTGAGAAAAATTATCAATAGACCCGGCCGGGAGTCCCTCAAACCAAAGACGTGCCACGCCTGACAGCGTCATTACAAAGATCTGACACAATGCTGCGTCACTGCGCGTTTGGAATTGCACAAAATCTTTCACCTTATTGAGGTGAGAAATGGGGTCTTTCGTGCCATCATATAATTCTGCTGGGAGTTTCACATATCGATGGACTCTATGGTGCCTGACACGGTAACTGAACGGATGGCTAATGTTAATATCAGGGATCCCACGAGGCTGATGCGGGTGTGGAATT
>OY829541.1:3333384-3468384 GCA_963691705.1 Viola odorata
TTCATTTTTTTTGGATTTTTTTTTTTGAAATCTGTTTTAGGAGGTAATTTAACGAAATCGTTAGTCAAACTGGTCAAAAACTAACGGAGGGGAGGTGTTTGCACGGGAACATTAGTTCAGGGGGGTCTCATGGACGTTTTAAAGTACAGGGGAGGTATCTATTTTTCGGCGATAGTACAGGGGTATAAAATACTATTACCCCTTTAATTTATATCTAAAGATTACATTTTAAACCCTTAAAAAAAGAGATTACTTTTTAAATAAATAATTAGAATTATCATTTAGGAGTTTATTTTCTACAAGAATTAACATGAAAAAAGAAAATTTACGGATTGATGATACTCCTTCCATTTTGAATTTATATTAACGGTGATATTCTCAAATATTTATCATTTTTATATTATCTAAATAGTTTATATTTTTCAATAAAATATTAAATATTTTATCTTAATATATGACACTCTACCTACTTTGAATTAGTCAATTTAAAGTAAATTTATGAGATAAAATTCGTGAGAAATATAACCAATGACTTATATGTATATCTACTTTAAAATACCAATATTTCAGAACGAATGTAGTATAATATAATTAAACAACCAATAAAAACTATAAAAAATTACCGCCTTTAAGGGTTTTACTTGACTCGAGTTTTGAGTAATCAACATTTAATATGGTAATCGAATTATCGGATGATTTTAAAAAAAATAGTGATAAAAAAAGTTTAAGGATTAAAATAGTAACACAAGAATACCTACGGGACAAAATCTACCACTCTTTTTACTTACTAGTACTGTGGTATATAATGGGTGGAGAAGGAGAACTGGATATTTTGTCAGGAACTACTGCGCTCACGTCACGCCGAAAGTTCCCTTAGTTCTCTCACTTAACCCCTCTCCTTTCTCGGGCCTAAGCTGCGGTCTGCAGGGTAGCAAATTGCAAAATCTAGGATTATTACCCTACAAGCTGTATATATAGCCTTATAGGTAAGTGCCCTTTGAGTTTCCCTATATACTAGACTTACTAGTACGGATCGATCACTACCCTTTTCGATTTTGAGTATCTACTAAAGTACTCCCTCTAGTCCGAATTAAATGACTTTCTCGTATTCTAATATTTATTAGGTTTAACACTAAAAATATAAGTAAAATAAACAGTAAAAGTAAATTTTAAAACGTTGTTTAATTCGGATCAGAGGGAGTATTAATTATGATGCCTGCATCCCATCCATGGTTGAAAAATGAATGTAATCGGAATTTTTTTTTTTTTTTAATGAATGATAGTTTTAAATAATTCATATTTGTTGATAAAAGTTATAGAGTATATACAGGTGAAAAGAGCTGATATTCTGACAGAAAATTTAGGCAGAATATATGCAGAATTGCAGGGTTATTTTTTCGCTTTATCCTTTTTATAATATAATTAATTTTTAATTCTTAGATAAGGATAGTATAGTAAATTACTAAATATAATGGTAAGAGAATAATAATTTGAAACGCGAGAATTACGTTATGTTTATTTTAATACTAATAGTTTTACCATCTAACAGACGATTGTTATTTAAGGAGGTAAATAAATATAAAAGGCAAAATTCATTTTACATCTCTCCAAAATTTCATTCCCTTTTAAACGTTTTAATTTGTTGTAGGGTTTCGCTAGAGCACTTGTGAAGGATGTCGATTGATTTACTCTACGAAGTGAAGATTATTAGTGCGGTAAAATGATAATCAATAAACAAACAAAATTTTGACGACATGATTATTTTAAACATTTAATAGTATACGAAATAATCATTTTAAACATTTGAACACAAGCAAAACAATGATTTGAAGGTTTGAGCACAAGCAAGATAATCAATTAATTAAGCATTTGAACGCATGTAAAATAATTAATTCAACATTTGAACGCATGCAAAATAATTAATTAAACATGCAAAAGCGTACGAGAATAAATAATTACACAGTACAAATATAAGGAAATAAATAAATAGTACAAGTGCGGAAATAAATAAACAGCACAATTATACGACAAGATAAAACGACGGGCCAAAATTTGGGCCCGGCCACTGGGCCAAAAGTTGGGCCCAACAGCCGGGCCCATCAGACCAGCCCAGCTGGGCTGGCCTCTTTTCTTTCCTCCGCTTGTGGGCTGCGCCAACAGCCAGCCCTCCCATTTCTTCCTTGGGCTGGTAGCAGGCCCACTCCTTAATTTAAATGCATGGGTCTGTCTTGGTTAAAGCCCATGCGGGAAATGAAAACGGAAGCTGGGCTTGCTTGGCCCAAGCAAAGGAAAATTTTGGTGGAGAAATTTTCTGTTTTGGCTGAAGGTGGCCGGACCTTAATTTAACCATGCATCACAGTAATTAAATTAATTTAAAATAACCCTTAATTTAATTAAAACCATAATTAAATTAATTAACGAAAAGTTCAAAATTTGCCCGAATTGTCTAGAAATTCGTTGAAGCGAAGCAAGGTAATTAATCTAGAGACAAAATAGAAATTATTTGCAAGCAAACAACTATTAATTTCCTCAAAACACTAACAATCAATTCTTGGAAATAAATTGCATAAAAACGTTAAAAAGATAAAAAAAAAAACTTGAATATTGAAAATAGAGAAATTTTGGGCTTGATTTCGTTTGTGAATTGGTGAAGAAAAATGCTTGAAATTGCTTGGAAAGGTTACCGGATAAAAGAGGTGTTTTAATCATGCTTCAAAAATAAAAAAAAGTCCTAAATTATTTGATCATGCCCAATAGATAATTTGAATTTGTTAGGGAAGTCAAAGAAATCCCCATGTGCATGAATGTTTTGAATATATAGTATTGAGTTACCAACTATTATTTGCTTACACCTAATTTTGATCCTTCAGTTCTAAACTTTCAAACGGAGAACTGCCCTAGATCACCACCATTCCTAGTTACAGACAATGAAAACTAATTAGTTAATATGTTTTTATATTGTTGAAAGTTAGTGATATAAATGAAATAATTAATTATAGTAATTATAAGAGAGAATGAATTGAAAATGGTTACATCTAAATATTAGGAAGAAAAAAAACAAATAGACGTTGTATAAATTATTTTACTTTTTTTATTAATTAGTTAATAATTATAATTTATTTAATATTATTAATTAGATTAACTAGACGGTGGTACGACCTCAATTGAACTTTTAAACTTTGAACTTCTTGCCTTTTTAGTTCAATCTTTCTGTTTGATTTTTAAAATTTAGCTAAAATATCATTAATTTTAAAATGAAAGGAGTAATTATGGTCTCTATTAAATGAATGTTGTTCTATTAGTAGCTGCTAGGAAAGCGGATTCTTCAGCAAAGCGCAGGCGCAAATGTTAAGTTCTTGTTCTTGACCTTTTGCTTTCACTTTTTAACTTTTTGAAGGGAATAGTACAAAAATTCTTGAATTATCGAAAAATAGAAACTCTCCTGTATTAAAAAAATTTAAATTAAGATCCCTGAATTAAAAGTCAAAAAAATTTAAATCCATGCCATCACTCAAATTAACTTTCCGTTAGTTGTAACCTTTGACAGCAGGTTGCTTCAAAAAATTTCTTTCCTTTTTTCATTTCTTATTTTCTTATTCCTTAATTTATTTTTAAAAATTCAGAAAATAATATAATTAATTTTAAAAATTCAAAAAATAATGTAATTAATTTTAAAAATTCATAAAATAATTTAATTAATTTAAAAAATTCAGAAGTAATATAATTAATCCAAAAATTTAGAAAAATAATTTCTTTCTTTCTTTCGTTTTCTTTCTTCTTATTGTATCCTTCATCTTCCTCTCTTCTTTTCCAGCATCATCTACAACAACTAAATGTGAGAATTATTTGAATTTCCTTTTTAATGACATTAAAACTCTAAAAAGATAAACATTTTGAAGGATAAAAATTTCATCACCTCCTCATTTCTCTGCTCAAGAAACAACAAATTATTTTTGCTAAAAAACTGGAAAAAAAATTCCAGAGTCCATTTATAAAACATTTCTGAAGGGTATAATTTTTTATAAATGGACTCTGGAATTTTATAGTTCAATTATCAATTTTTTTAAGTAAAAATTTAATGTTTTTGGAGTGAATCATTAATATTTTTTACAATATTAATAAATTTACCCTAAAAAGATTCCATGGTCAGAATTATGAATGACAATAATAAGAGATTATTGTAAAATTTGGTTAATGATTCAGGGACCTAAGTCAATAAAAAATGTATATGAGAAATTCCCATTATGGTAAAATCCCAATAATTCATACTCTAATTTTTAGGGATTAGATATTTATTCCGTGGATAATTGACAGGGCCGTCGCATGCCCTGCACAAATAAAAGATTACAACCCAGTGTTGTTCTGTAAATTAATGCAGATAGTGGTAGGAGGTTCGAACACAGGGACAAGACCTTGACTGATTCGTAGTTTCTTTATGAATAACCAAGTAGAAAAACCAAGTTTTGGGTTGTAAATACGTGGGAACAGAAATGTAAATAAATTAAACGAAAGTTGCATACAGAAATACAGTTGAAATGAGATAGGAATCAGTAGGAGAAAGACATCCCCGGTAGAGATATTAACGAAGTGACAATTCCAAGATGTTGATCATTGACAAAAGATTTTCAAAACCAATTCATAGAGAAGTTATAGAGATACATCCAGGGGCGATCTCCAAGCCTCCTCCTACTCAAGTCACTCAAGGAGAAGCTCCTTTCGTGACCCTAACTCCCCTAACAATCAAGGATTGCTGGTTCATTGATATGATTAGGAAGTCCCTTCTCAAGACCTTGAGATGGACGCAACTGCAGTCCAGAATTCTCAAAACTCACTCTTTTCTTCTTCTAGTTTTAGAGAAAGTTTAATTATCCTATCACTAGTTGTCTACTCGGGTTCTCTATAGTACAGAAACGCGGCACTACAGGGATTCTACGGTAATCAATTGCACTGAAATCCAAGTTGATCAAGCTCAAACACAATACAATCAAGTTGTCATTAAATCAAGCAAGAAAAGTGATATGAAACGTTTTTAATTAAGATCAAAACAAGTCTCACAACGTTCCTGGAATTGCCAACCTCTAAATCTCTACCAGAGATGAAGGTTTTTAGTTACAAAACATAATGAAATGATAAAAGATGTTCAAAACAGAAAATAGGAAAATGCTGGAAATTCTGGAAAATAAGTGAAACAGTTAGTTTTCTCCTCTAACTCCTTGCTCTCGTTCTCCCCTTTCCTCTGCCGTTCTGATCAGTATTAATGGTCTTCTTTGGTGCCAAGATACTCCTCTCTAAGGTGAGACAGCTCCCACTAACAAATCTTCATCCTTGTGGTCTTCAATGCTTGCGGGAATATTCTTCCTAAACACAAGGGGAATGTTGATTTTTGTCTTCTATAAACTTGTTAGGAGTGGGAAGAATGTTATCTGAACCCAAGAAGCTTTGTGTCACTAAAAACGCCACCCAAGAAGACAAGAACCGCACTCATGAGAAAATAATTGCGGCGCGCATAATCATGGTGAGTGCTGTCCAGATCTAGAAACGTCACGGCAGCCTCATCTCAGGGCCTTGAGATGAGTCGGAATTCATCAGCAGAAAAACTGCACAGCCAGCTTGATCGATTGAGCTCTATTCTTTGACCTTTTCGTTCCTTCTCCTACTTCTGGTCATTCAAGTGTAATTCTGGAAAAAGGAAGGAAAAAGGATCAAAGCAGCATGTTTATTGCTTCAAAAGCTAAGTAAAGAAGCAACAAAACTAAGTGGAATAACAATCAATCAAATCCCCCCACATTTGAACTACGCTTGCCCTCAAGCGCACAAACAGACTCAAAACACAAAGAAAAACACGAAGACAACACAGACACAACACAGAAACAGCACCCCTTAGAACAGAACATCAACCCCTGGACTGATCTTCACACAAACACTTCAAAAATCAGCTCAATCAAGCAATGCTAAATACTCAAAACATCACAATTGTGCACATATTCAAACAGAGGGATGACAGCATGCTGATCACAAGGAAATAAAATCCTAGGGCCTATGTCTTCTCTTCCTCTGACTCAAAATCCAATCACTGCTGCTGGACACTCAAGCAAAATTATTAAAAGCACAAACAATAACAGAAATTGAAACACAAAGCGAGCCAAAGGCTTCTTTTATTCTATTTTTTTCCTTTTTTTTTTTTTTTTTTTTTCTTCAACCTTCTTTCCGCAATCTTTCAGCTTCTTTTCTTTCTTTTTCAAAATCATCCTCCATCCACAAACCCTTTTTTCTTTTTTCTTTTTTTTTTTTTTTTTTCAAAACACACACGCATGCAGACCTTGATTTCTCACCAATGGCGCTATGATCGGCCCAACAAAAGGGGTTAGCACACGACCGACTGGAAGTTTTTCCATGATGGGGTGATGGTGCCGAACCACCAACACCGTGCAATCCAGAGGGCATGATGAGAAATCCGCACAAAAGAAAATTAAAGGTACACAAGCTAACAGAAAATAAAGGACTTAGCAGCAGTAGGAGGATAGGATGATCTTGAGATGAGAAGACAGATCAGCTCTAGCAAGACATTTTCTAGGATCAGCAAAACTAATCATACATCTATGCAAACAAATGCACAAGTTGTAATGCCAGGAGGACTTAAAATTGCAAGATGGAGCTGATAAATCAAGTGTTCACATGAGGATCAGATCAGAGGTTTCAATTTTATTCAAAGGGGGCTGAAACACTTCACAAAGAGCAAACGACTCACGCAAAAATAAAAACAAGCAGAAGCGCATGCAACACTATCAGAAATAAACATGCAGAGGGAAGAAAGTACAGAAAAACCAACAACAGAAAATACATGCAACAAAATTTTAAAAACAGACATGTAAAAGAACAATAAAAACACAAACAAATACAAAACAAACACGAAAGTGTCTCCCCCCCACATTTGAAGAACACATTGTCCTCAATGTGAAAGAAAAACACATACTACAAACAAACAGACAAACAAACAAAAAGAAATAAAAAAGAAAAGGGAAAAAGAAGATAGAACCCGGGGCAAGATTCAAGATTTGGGAGGTACTGGTGGTGGGAAAGCACGCGTCAAAACCTCCAGGATGTTTTCCTGGGTGCGCTGGGTGGCACTCTGCTGTCGGATCAATTGGCGAAGGAGGGTGTTTTGATTCCTAAGGAGGATCGAAATCTGGGAGTTGAGAGAAGGGGCACTGGCGGAGGTACTGGTCTGAAGGTTTGGACGGCTCGTCTCAGGGCCTCGACATGGGCCGGCAGCATCAGGATTGTTTTCGGGAGCAGGGCCAGAAATATCATCTTGCCTATCCAGTCGTCTGAGTTTGAAATCACCCTGGTGCTTGGCCCCGAAGATGTGGTCTGGAGCTGGAGTGAATCCTGTATTGTAACACACAAAACGATCCTGGTCTAGATGGACAAAACCCATCTGATCAAGCGCCATAATATTCATAATTTTCAAGGAAGCACAATTAAACAACTTGGCAGATTTAAGGTCCAGATCGCAAACTTTCAAGGCAATATGAGTAATGAGCGATCCCATAATAAGCTTATCCTTGTCCCTATAATAATGCAACTGAGCAGCAATCCAATAGCCTAAATTAATGGGCTTTTTATTGACCATGCCCCACAAAATGAAAAGCTCTTGTTTGGAAAGAACACCAGCGATGTGATCTTTCCCAGCGAAATTAGTGGAAAGGACTCTATGCAAAATCCTAAGGGCAGGGTCTAGAATCTGGTGTGCCTTAGCCTTTTTGTCATCAAATTTTAATTTTGGCTTTCCAGTGAGTTGTTGATAGGCAGATTGCGTGTCAAAATCATCAGGATAATCGCTTAAAGTATTAACATACCAGTCAGCATGCAATTCATTTTCTTTCACAAAGCCTAAAACAACATTAAATTGATTCAAGGAATAGCGACAGGATTTCCCACATATTCTGAAGTTAATGTCATTAGGCCTAGCAAGTCTTAACCCATCTGTTTCCCTATCCCTAGCTGATCTATACCAAAAAGTGGTATGCAATTCAAGGCACAGCTCAAGGTACGCGGGATGGTCAAGAAAAAAGAGAGGTTCCCAGCCCACATTCCTAACATACTGACGCAATCTAGACTCAATTCCCCAAGTGTCAAGGAGTTCAAAATATAGCTTAGCACAAGGTGGAATAGTTGATTTATATTTAAGGTGCAGTTTTTCTTCTTGATCAAAAACATCAAAATCCAACCAACCATTAAGGAGTTCTAGGTCTGGAATGACTTGCCTTTTTTTACTGCTGGTTCTTGCTCGTTTGGAGCTCCTTGCACTGCCATGTTTCTCGACTGGTGCAGAGGAAGGCATAGGAAAAGCTGAAGGACCTGCTGGCGCTTTGGAAGATGGAGTTTTTGCTACCTTTTTGGCCACTATTTTGGTGCGCTTGGGCCTCGGCTCTTCTGGAGTAGATTCTTCTGATCTTTCCTCGTTTGTTTGGGTTGCCCCGTCATGCTCATCCGATTCATCGTCACTGCCTTCAGAGGCAGGATCAGCAGGGGTCTCAGGCATTTTCCCCTTGCCTTTGTCCTTCTCATGGCCCTGAGAGGTCTGAACAGTAGGGCGCTGAGGAATGGGCTGAGGCTCTCTTATTTCAATGCCCTTCCTCTTGAGGGATTTTGCAGCAGGGGCGACCTGAGCTTTCCCGGCCACTTGCTTGGCCCGAATAATATCTGCTGCTGCAGCAATCGAGGGGACAGGGATCCCTTTGCGCTTCAAGCGGCGCTCTGGCCTGTCATCAATCTTCGGATGGTGCTGCTTGGGTTTTCGCATGAAAGCCTTGAGAGGCCTCTCTTCAGTGCCGGAGCTGGACTCAATGGTGATGTCCTGCGGCTTAGAAGTGAAAGTAGGATCGCTGGCGTTGTCGGAATCGCCGGAATCGGAGTGAGTTGATTCCGTCTGCTGCTTAGAAGGTGACTCTGATCTGGGAAGAATGACTGGTCCCTTTTTGGGTCTTGGGACGAAGGTGGGTGAAGGTATTTTTGTGGGTTGCTGGGTTGAGGGAGTGTTGACTTTAGAACCACCAGCAGCGACAGCTGGTTGAACGGCTGTCGGAGACGTTGGGTTTGGAGGTTTCTCTGCCTCTAATGGGTCCTGGGTGGTGGAGGGAGCGGGCTGCTCTGCTGCTTTCGGCTGGGCTGAGGTGACCGGATTTTCTGGGAAAATGGTCACCAAAGGACTCGGCGGCGGCGAAGCGGAGGCGACCACTGCGAGGGCAAGCGGCTGGGGCGGAGATTCGAATGAGTCCGAATCCGAATCAGTTGGAGGAGTGTTTCTGCTTGTTCCACGGCGAGCTTCGGATTTCTTGAGCGGCATGGTGGTGGTTAGGTTTTTGGAGAGGGATGTGGAAGTGAGAGAGATAGGGAGATTGTGGTAGACGAGGAGAGTGAGTGCAGCTTTTTGATAGAGGGTGGTATTATGATCATGGGGGGAAACTGAAGAGGTAATGGAAAAAGTGGGTTTAACGGGAGTTTTATCCAGGTGGACATGATGACATGGAAAGTGATTTTTCAGGGCCTTGAATGAAAGTGCTTTCTTCTTACTGCGAGTCTGGCTCATCTCAGGGCCTTGAGATGAACTAAGCACAGCTGAATTGAAATGGCCTTGTCTGGAGTTGAATGATACAAATGCTGGAAGGTACTGATTGCCGCCCAAAAGTTGTCCCCTTTTAAAGTCTTGGACCGGACTATGACATTGTTCATGCTGTATCATTAGGAACTTCCAGTGTGGTGCTCTCCACATTTTGCTCTCGAAAACCTTCATAAAAGGGCTTCAGGCGCTGCCCATTGACCTTGAACACTTTGCCCGTCTGCAAACTCTGTATATCTACTGCACTATGGGGGTAAACATTAGTAATAACGTATGGACCAGTCCAACGAGTTCTGAGTTTACCTGCCATGGTGTGAAATCTCGAGCTATAGAGGAGTACTTTCTGCCCAGCTCTCAAGGTCCTGGGATGAATGTTCCTGTCATGGTACATTTTCGCCTTGGCCTTGATGATGGCTGAATTCTCATATGCTTCGTTTCTCAACTCTTCAAGCTCCTGCATTTGCAATCTCCTATGCGTTCCGGCAGCAGTAAGGTTCATGTTACATTGCTTGATTGCCCAAAAGGCTTTGTGTTGCACTCCAACGGGCAAATGGCAAGTTTTACCATAAACCAACTTGTAAGGTGTGGTCCCGATAGGAGTTTTGTATGCTGTTCTGTAAGCCCACAAGGCATCATCAAGCCTTTGACTCCAATCTTTTCTCTCTGGCCCAACCGTTTTGGCCAAAATGGATTTAATCTCTCGATTTGATAGCTCCGCTAACCCATTGGTTTGACGATGGTATGCTGTGGACACACGGTGAGTGATATTGTACTTGGAAAAGAGAGATGCTACCACTCGGTTGCAAAAATGTGTGCCTCTATCACTGATTATAGCTCTTGGAATTCCAAATCTGCTCAAAATCTGAGATTTAAGGAATTTCACCACTGTTTTCGCATCATCAGCCCTTGTGGCTTTGGCTTCCACCCATTTTGACAAGTAATCTACTGCCAAAATTATGTAGGTGTTCCCATCTGAGTTAGGGAACGGTCCCATGAAGTCTAATCCCCACACATCAAAGATTTCACACACTAAAATAGGTGTGAGAGGCAGCTGATTTTTGGATGTGATATTTCCAGTTTTTTGGCAATTTTCGCAAGTCTTGCAAAAATAGTAGGCGTCTTTGAACAAAGTGGGCCAGAAAAATCCTGACTCCAGTACCTTAGAAGCTGTCCTCCTAGGTCCGAAGTGTCCTCCGCAAGCGAAAGAGTGGCTGAATTTAAGAACGGATGGAATTTCGTTCTCGAGAATGCATCTTCGGAGGATCTGATCTTTCCCCATGTTCCAAAGGTAAGGATCATCCCAAATATAATGCCTGGAATCCCTCCTGATCTTCTCCTTCTCAGCTGTGGAGTAATCGCCATGAAACTTTCCAGTTGCCAAGAAATTGGCAATATCAGAATACCACGGCCTCATCTCAAGGCCTAGAAATAAGCTTTCGTCTGGAAAATTTTCTCTAACGGGTTCTGTTTGCGCATCCACCAACATTCTGCTCAAATGATCAGCTACGAGATTTTCCTTGCCCTTCTTATCTTTGATCTCAAGGTCGAATTCTTGCAAGAGAAGAATCCACCTAATCAGCCTCGGCTTAGTTTCCTTCTTGGCCAAAAGGTACCTCAAGGCTGCATGATCAGAGTAAATTATCACTTTAGTTCCAAGAAGATAAGAACGAAATTTATCTAATGCAAAAACAATAGCAAAAAGTTCTTTTTCTGTGGTGGTGTAGTTTCTCTGAGCATCATCAAGCATTCTTGAAGCATAATAAATCACGTACGGATCTTTGTCAATTTTCTGCCCAAGGACAGCTCCAACGGCTGCATCACTTGCGTCACACATGATTTCAAAGGGTTTGGTCCAATCTGGAGGTTGTATTACTGGCGCAGTAATCAGCTTTTGTTTCAAGGCTTCAAACGCCTTCTTGCAATCATCATTGAAGTCGAATTTGATGTCCTTTTGGAGCAGCCTGCACATAGGCTCCGCAATCTTCGAAAAGTCCTTCATAAAACGCCTATAAAAACCTGCAAGGCCTAGAAATGAACGCACATCTCGCACGCAAGATGGGTAAGGCAGCGATTCAATGACATCAATTTTAGCTTTGTCTACTTCCAATCCTTTTTGGGAAATAATATGTCCTAAAATTAATCCTTGATTTACCATAAAATGGCATTTCTCATAATTAAGAACCAAATCAGTCTCAATACACCTTTGTAAGATTTTTTTCAAGCTTTCCAAACATTGGTCAAAGGAGTCTCCATAAACAGTGAAATCATCCATGAAAACTTCCATTCCTTTTTCCACAAAGTCTGAAAAAATACTTACCATGCACCTTTGAAAGGTAGCAGGTGCATTACACAACCCAAAAGGCATTCTCTTGTAGGCAAACGTGCCAAACGGGCAGGTGAACGTGGTCTTTTCTTGGTCTTCAATGGCCACGGGTATTTGATGGAATCCTGAAAATCCATCAAGACAACAGTAATGTGATTTACCTGCCAATCTTTCAAGCATTTGATCGATGAATGGGAGAGGGAAATGATCCTTCCTTGTGGCGTTGTTCAACTTTCTATAGTCAATGCACACTCTCCAACTGTTTTGCTCTCTAGTGGGTACGGGTTGTCCTTCTTCATTTGTCACCACTGTGATTCCTGATTTCTTGGGAACTACCTGCACTGGACTCACCCAAGAACTATCAGAAATAGGATAAATGACACCAGCAGCAAGGAGCTTTAAAATCTCCTTTTTTACAACTTCCATCATTGGAGGGTTAAGCCTCCTTTGTGGCTGTCTTGTGGTCTTGCTGTCGGGTTCAAGGTGGATTTTGTGAGTGCAAATGGTAGGTGATATCCCTTTGATGTCAGCAATAGTCCAACCTATTGCTCCCTTGAATTCCTTCAATACTTCCAAAAGTCTCTCCTCTTCTGATTTTGTCAAGCTGCTAGATATGATCACTGGAAGGCTCATCTCAGGGCCTAGAAATGAGTACTTCAGGTGGTCTGGTAGCTTTTTAAGTTCCAAGTTTGGTGCCTGCAAAATTGAAGGTTGGAGTTTAATGCCTGATTCTGGAGTATCAAAGGTTTGTTCCATACCTGCACATGCTTGGTGTTCTCCCAATTCTTGGATAACGCTTTGAATTTCTGGACTGATAGTGTAATTGCTTTCCAACTCCTCCATTTCATCCTTATACAATCCATTCTTAATGACATATTCAAAAGGGTCTGAATTTTTTATTTCAGAAACATTATCAACAAAAGGGTCAATAATATCTAAGAAATTAACAGAGTGTATGTCATTTGGGTACTTCATAGCATCATACATATTAAAATTAATTGTTTCCTCACCAAACTCAAGAGTTAGACAACCATCATAAACATCAATTTTGGCACGAGCTGTTCTTAAAAATGGTCTACCCAATATTACATCAGTAGTTTTAGAGACATCCTCATTTTGCATATCTACCACATAAAAATCCACAGGGAAAACAAAGTCTTTTACCTGCACCAAAAAGTCCTCAACCACCCCTACGGGGTAGATGATTGATCTATCGGCAAGTTGAATGACTACTCTTGTCTCCTTGAGGTTTCCTATATTCAGAGTTTCAAAAATAGAAAGGGACATGACGTTTATACCTGCTCCCAGATCACACAAAGCTTTGTCGATCTGTTTGCTGCCAATTTGACAAGGTATTGCGAAAGTTCCTTGATCTTTGCATTTTGTAGAAAGCATGGCAGCTACGTGCTCACTGAAATTTACCCGTTCGATTCCAGCTAGTTTCTTCTTGTTGGAGCAGAGCTCCTTCAGGAATTTAGCGTACTTGGGTACCTGCGAAATCATGTCTAACAAAGGCACGTTAATAGCAACTTTTCGGAAAACTTCAAGTATTTTCTTTTCATCTTGTTCCTTTTGGGCTTTCAAGGACCTTTCGGGAAAAGGAGGAGGGATGTCCTGAACTTCTGGGAGTTTTTCCTGAGTTGCTGGAGTCTCTTTTGCTGGAGTAGGTACTGGTGCACGAACTTCTGATTCAAGAGTGATTTCAGCTTCAGCTTCTAGTTGCGTTTCTGGTCGTCTCATCTCAGGGTCTTTAGATGGACCAGTTCTGGGTGGTAAGTCTCTACCACTTCTCAAAGTTATGGCATTGAGGTGCTTGGGATTATCTACTGTGTTCGAGGGTAGCTGGCCTGAATTGTTTTGCTGGCTCATGGTGAGCTGTGCCATCTGTTTTTGTAGGTCAGCTATAGCTCCCTGGGTAGTTTGGATGAATGGTTGTAGGATTTGTTTGAGTGTGTCTTCAAGTGGTGGTGGAGGTGGTGCAGTAAGTTGTAATGGTTGTTGAGGTGCTGGTAATTGTGGAGGTTGAGGTTGAGTTGGGGGCTGATTTGTTGGGAAGTTTTGCTGGTTTTGTTGAGGTCTGGACTTGAAATTTCTCCATTCAAATGGAGGTTGCTGCTGATTTGGTCCCCACCCATAGTGAGGGTAGTTTTTCCAGCCTGGATTATTGTTGTTATTGTACGAATGGCCTTGATGAGGCATGGCTGCATTGGCTTGCTCGACTGGTTCAGCTATAAGTGGACAATCATGGGTCATGTGACCGATTTGGCAACAAACTCCACAAGGTGTTACTTGTTGAGGTGGAATCTGTTGTAATTGTGCAATGGTGGCTGGGAAATTTTTCAGAAAACTAGACACTTCTTCCATGTGTCTCTCAAGAGCAGCCACGTTCAGGTTGTGAGCAGCTGATGTGCGGTCACAGGTTCCGTTTTGTTGGCAATTATCCGCCAAGGTCTGAATAAGGGCTCTTGCTCGACTTGGAGTTAAGTCTAACAAGGCTCCACCAGCAGCTGAATCTAACTTCTCTTTGTCCTTTATGCACATGCCATCATAAAAGTATTGTATCAAAGATTGTTCAGGTACACCATGCGTTGGGCATACTTCTTGGAGGTCCTTAAACCTCTGATGGTATTCACCAAAAGATTCATCCCCTCGTTGCTGGATAGCAACAAGGCACTTCCTTGCAACTCCTGCTTTGGTAGCCGACCAGTATTTTTTTAGAAAAGTGGCCGCCATTTCAGCCCAAGTGTTGATTGAATTATGCGGAAGGCTGAAAAACCAGTTCTTTGCCGAGTCTTCTAAAGACCATGGAAAGGCTCTCAATTTAGCTCTCTCAAGTGTGACACCAGTTGGTTTTAAAGCATCACATTCGAATTGGAATTTTTGTAGGTGCTTGTAGGGATTTTCGGATGCATGACCTCTGAACTTGCTGAGGTTGTGCATGACATTTGACTTCACGGCCCAGTCCTGTGGTACTGGACGGTAGTTGATACACAGGAAAGACTCCTGCTCTGCTCCTTGGTTGAGCTCCCTTAGAGTAGGTTCTGCTGGATCTGCCATTTCTGGTTCCGCAGGTTGGTCTATCTCGGGGTCCTGAGATGGATCAACTTCGGATTCTGAGTTTGAACCTGATGAAGAAAGTTCGGAAAACTTCCTCTTCGAAAGTCTGAACGTCGTTTCTGTTCTGGAAATTTCTGAAATGAAAGGTAGCGGTTGTGGATTTGACGACCTGGTCATGAACAAGAAAACAAAAAATCAGTACACGTTGTCCCCGGCAACGACGCCAATTTATGACAGGGCCGTCGCATGCCCTGCACAAATAAAAGATTACAACCCAGTGCTGTTCTGTAAATTAATGCAGATAGTGGTAGGAGGTTCGAACACAGGGACAAGACCTTGACTGATTCGTAGTTTCTTTATGAATAACCAAGTAGAAAAACCAAGTTTTGGGTTGTAAATACGTGGGAACAGAAATGTAAATAAATTAAACGAAAGTTGCATACAAAAATACAGTTGAAATGAGATAGGAATCAGTAGGAGAAAGACATCCCCGGTAGAGATATTAACGAAGTGACAATTCCAAGATGTTGATCATTGACAAAAGATTTTCAAAACCAATTCATAGAGAAGTTATAGAGATACATCCAGGGGCGATCTCCAAGCCTCCTCCTACTCAAGTCACTCAAGGAGAAGCTCCTTTCGTGACCCTAACTCCCCTAACAATCAAGGATTGCTGGTTCATTGATATGATTAGGAAGGCCCTTCTCAAGACCTTGAGATGGACGCAACTGCAGTCCAGAATTCTCAAAACTCACTCTTTTCTTCTTCTAGTTTTAGAGAAAGTTTAATTATCCTATCACTAGTTGTCTACTCGGGTTCTCTATAGTACAGAAACGCGGCACTACAGGGATTCTACGGTAATCAATTGCACTGAAATCCAAGTTGATCAAGCTCAAACACAATACAATCAAGTTGTCATTAAATCAAGCAAGAAAAGTGATATGAAACGTTTTTAATTAAGATCAAAACAAGTCTCACAACGTTCCTGGAATTTCCAACCTCTAAATCTCTACCAGAGATGAAGGTTTTTAGTTACAAAACATAATGAAATGATAAAAGATGTTCAAAACAGAAAATAGGAAAATGCTGGAAATTCTGGAAAATAAGTGAAACAGTTGGTTTTCTCCTCTAACTCCTTGCTCTCGTTCTCCCCTTTCCTCTGCCGTTTTGATCAGTATTAATGGTCTTCTTTGGTGCCAAGATACTCCTCTCTAAGGTGAGACAGCTCCCACTAACAAATCTTCATCCTTGTGGTCTTCAATGCTTGCGGGAATATTCTTCCTAAACACAAGGGGAATGTTGATTTTTGTCTTCTATAAACTTGTTAGGAGTGGGAAGAATGTTATCTGAACCCAAGAAGCTTTGTGTCACTAAAAACGCCACCCAAGAAGACAAGAACCGCACTCATGAGAAAATAATTGCGGCGCGCATAATCATGGTGAGTGCTGTCCAGATCTGGAAACGTCACGGCAGCCTCATCTCAGGGCCTTGAGATGAGTCGGAATTCATCAGCAGAAAAACTGCACAGCCAGCTTGATCGATTGAGCTCTATTCTTTGGTCTTTTCGTTCCTTCTCCTACTTCTGGTCATTCAAGTGTAATTCTGGAAAAAGGAAGGAAAAAGGATCAAAGCAGCATGTTTATTGCTTCAAAAGCTAAGTAAAGAAGCAACAAAACTAAGTGGAATAACAATCAATCAATAATTTTTATCTATTACAGTTCTATCTAAACCCTAAACCCATTATCAATTAAATGGGTATTTCTCGAAATACCCAATGGTCATTTTGAGAATAATTACATTAACTAAATTAGGTTATTAAACTAAATGTCATTATTACCATGAATACAATTATATTCATTGAAATTTTGAACAATTGAGAAAGAGTTTATGGTTATTAAATTTCTAATCTTATAAATATAGTGTGTTTATAATAATTGTTATTGATTACTCGATAATTTTTTTAAATATGATGATTTATCATATTTTTAACAATCTTAATTGGTATACCCATAAACTCTTTCTCAATTGTTTATTCCTACCTTTGTATCATTTTTGAAATTTATGGTCATGTTAAAATTTCCATAATTAACAATTAATATCAATTTTAAATTTTCTAAATAATTTAAATTATTTAGTCCATCTTAAATATTAGTCATTTAAGATAGAAAATGATTTTTCTGAATTTCCATTAATTTTAAAATGGCCATAGAAATTATATGGTCATAGACATATATTAGGTATTATAAAACTCATATTTTACTCTATGGCCATTTTTTCCCATTTTATCATGTTAATTGTAATAAAATTTTATAAATAATACTTAAATTTTGGAGGTACTCTAAATGTGGAACAAGTCTGACATAAATTTTATTAGACTTACAAGCTTAAATTCTAAATCAAGATTTAGATATAAAAATAGGTTAATTTAAAAAAAAAACGTAAATTCCCTTTGAATCTACCCTAGATATTCATCAAAATCTATGAAATTTTTCTTGACTAATACCTTAAGATGAGATGTATTAGAAAATGGAAGCATGAATCCCAATAAAAAAGATTGGGATTCAAAGGGAATAGTTAGTGATAACGAATTCACTTATCAAAAATATTCTACAAATAATTGACTTTCTGTTGGGATTCATGCTTCCATTTTCTAATACATCTCATCTTAAGGTAATTAACTATTACCATAATTTCCATTTTTGATAAGTGAATTCGGATATCATTTTAGTCAGTTTAAGAGTATAGTTTAGCATCTTGAAGTTGTTACAATAATTTCCAAAAACTTAATCCTCTTCATGATAATATTCTAGAAAATGGCCATTTTGTTCTAATTCAAAATGGATTACTACACGTTATTTTACTCTTAAATCAGCGAAATTTAAATCAAATAGTGTAGATCAAAATGTACATTATAATTTTACTCTTTAAATTAAATGAATCTCTAATTTTATAAAGGGTCATTATCCTTTTCCTGTAAATCATATACTTAATTTTAAAATTAGAAGATTAAATTGGGAAAACGGATTGAAAAATAGAGTCAGTTTCGACATAATCAATTTTTAGTAAGGGATAGTTTTCCCTTACTATCTCATTATCAATTCTTAATGGGCAATTTAGGAAATTATAATTGACCGTGTAATCTCAATTGTCGATAAAGGAAAATAGACAAAAATTCCAAGGGTAAAAACTTCAGTGAAAAGGCCATTTACTCTAATATTTAAGATACCAAAAACTTTATAGAAATTGAATGAATATCCAAGGGAATAATAGGTTAAACCTTAGATATATCATTAAAAATTTATATTTAATCATAGACAAAAATATAGAAGGGTAATTTAGAGAAAATGGGAATTATAAGAAAAACTAAAATATTAGTAATAAACTGATGAGATGGACTCTAGAATATTAGGGATAAAATATTTGATTAAAAAAATTCCCAAGGGTATAAATTTAAAGTTTAATTTACTTCAACAGAATTTTTTATAGAAAATTTACAATAAATTTTAGAAATGAAAAAATTCTCAATTTTAAAAAGAGTAATTTCAAGATTTATCTTGACCGATAAATGGAAATTTTTTTTATCCATTTTTCGAAAGATTTAGAAAAATTCTATTTCTCAAATTTTTTATCTCTAATTTTCTCTATATTGAGAATTTTACCATCTCTATGAAATATTGTAAAATTCTCCATCTCTTTTACTTCACTTTAAATTTTTTCGAGGAAAGTTCTAAATTACTAAATATGATGAACTCATATGCAGTATATACCATTTCATGTTACCCTTAGTATGAAATGGACTCTAGAATATTAATTCAGATAAAAATTTCAATTAGCAGAATTGAAATATGACTCTCCAATTCAATTTATCTCTACCCAATGGTATGAAATTTCTTAATCCCTATATATTTCATTTGAGATGGTATAAACATATTCATCTTCATCTCAAACAATGAATATGTTTATACCATCTCAAATGAAATATTAGAATATTAGAATATTAGAATATTTTCTAATATTCTAGAATACATTACAATAAATATTATTTGTTTGACCTATAAATAAGATGGTGTTTTAATACCATCTTAAATGGTTTCAAGAACTGAAATTTCCCAAGGGTATAAATTTTTAGAAATAAACTCTAAAATATTAAAAAATATTCTAATATTTCGATGGTATAGAAATTATAGAATTGACAATAAATGATACAATTTATTATGAATTTTTTTAATTAAGAGACTTTCGATCTTAATGAGATTAGCAAAATAATTCCATAAAATTTATAAATGAGACACTAAATTTTTAAAACTATTGAAAATTTCTTTAGAAAATACGGACCTAATTTTACTCTACTTCATATAGAAATCACTATAAGTTTAATTTCTTGAATTTATTTTTAAAGAGAATTTTGAAACTAGATATTTACCTAGAAAACAGGCCATTTTATTCTAACGGGAAATTTTACTGATTTATAGTATTAACCTATAACTATTCATTTTATATTTCTCATTTATTTCACTCGACAATTATTTCAACAAATTAGTTTTAATTTTTACCATAAAATGGCCATTGATTTATCTTACTCTAATTTACCTAAATGAAATTAATTTAGGAAATAGTAATTCTTAATTAATGAATGTACTCATTAATTAATTTTATAATAGATATTCTAGAGTCCATTTATACCAGAGTCAAAATAACTGTTTAGTAGTAATTTTTAGCCCTCTTAACTTGTCAAATTGGATTGACAAGGGTCCAGAGAGGAGCATTAACCTTTGACCTTATGGGTAGGGACAAAATGGTAAAAAAAATTGGTTTAAAGTTTTTGTACATAATGGACAAATCGGGGGAAGTATATAGAGGAAGTAAACAAGAAAATCAACTCGATGACTTCACGTTCTTCTTTAAATGAAAATTTTGAAATTCGATAGAATGTTGTTTGGTATGCAAATTATGAAAAAAAAAAACTTATTTTTATTAGTAGAGTTTAATTAGAATTTATTTTAAGTAAAAATTTGGTATGTTTTGAAAATGAAATTTTTACTTAATTGAATTGTTACTAAAAAATTAAACCAATAAAAAGTTTCAAAAAATGTTATAATTCAATTTTGAAAGAATTGAACTTTTTTTATTTGACCACGTAAATAATCTTCACAAGACCCCAACTAGAACAAAGTCATAGAAAAGGTCAGGAATTTGAAGTTTGAAAATATTTTAAAATCATAAAGAATAGATACTTTTGTATTTAATTTTTGAGAGCTTTTAAATTTTATTCTTTGATATATTAAAATGTACTGTACCAAATAGAATTTTTATCTTCACCTTCCATGATGCATTAAAAAAAATTCAGAAGACATCTACTGTCAAACTCAAACTGTCTCCCAAATATTTCTTTGACAAACTGTCATCTCTCTCTTCATTCTTTTAAATTTTATTCTTTGATATATTAAAATGTACTGTACCAAATAGAATTTTTATCTTCACCTTCCATGATGCATTAAAAAAAATTCAGAAGACATCTACTGTCAAACACAAACTGTCATCTTTCTCTTGATCTTCTCATCTCCCAAATATTTCTTTGATTTGCCTGTCGTCAAACTGTGATCTCTCTCTTCATCTCCTCATCTCCCATAACCACACCCACCCCACACACACATTCTCCAATTGTCTTGTGCCCTTCTTCAACCAACCAACCAACCAACATGGACCCTTTTCACCAAAACCAACCAGCAATTGGCCAAACAGTGGTGGAGAATAACGGCGGTGGCGGTGGCGGCGGAGGAGCGAAAGGAGGAGGAGGAGGAGGAAGCGGCAGCACAAGGTGGAAACCAACGACTGACCAGATTACGATACTGAAAAAGCTTTACAACGCTGAGATTCAGTCCCCAAATTTAGATCAGATTAACAAGATCTCTGCTAACCTCAGAAAGTATGGCAAAATTGAAAGCAAGAATGTGTTCTACTGGTTTCAGAACCGCAAGGCTCGTGAAAGACAAAAAAAAAAAATCACCACCACCAACACCAGCACTGCTAGTGCTACTACAGGTGTGCTTCCTTATTTTTTCTCTCATTTCTATATCTTTATATATAAGTACATGAACTTTGCTTGTTTTTTCTCTCAGTTATGGCTAAAAAGGTTGCATCTTTTTCTCTTTTTCTTCCAAAATGTGGTAATTACTTGCAGGGTTCTCTTCTACAACTCCATGTGCAACTGGGTTTGTTCCTGCAAATGGTCAGATGGGAAGCTATGGATATGGGTCATCAACAATGGAAAAGAGCTTTAGGGTATAAAGCTTCAAACTTTCTGAGAAAAAAACATGTTTCATATAATATGGGTTTTTTCCTTTTATTAATATGATGGAAGTTTTGGGGAATTGTATGTGAATGTGTTCTACTGGTTTCAGAGACGAAAAAAAAGATTCACCACCACCATCACCAGCACTGCTGGGTTCTCTTCTACAACTCCATGTGCAACTGGGTTTGTTCCTGCAAATGGTCAGATGGGAAGCTATGGATATGGGTCATCAACAATGGAAAAGAGCTTTAGGGTATAAAGCTTCAAACTTTCTGAGAAAAAAACATGTTTCATATAATATGGGTTTTTTCCTTTTATTAATATGATGGAAGTTCTGGGGAATTTCATGTGTTCTTTCTCTGACTATCTTGTTGTAGCTCTAAAATGGTGAAAAGAAGGCAGAGATGAGAGTCTTATGCTCTACTAAAATAAGATCTTTCCAAGAAAAATCTTCCTTCAAATAGGTTAAAGACAGAAACTTTTTTGTTCCCTTTTGATGAGAAAAAATAAAATAAACAGAATAGAAACAAGTTAAATTTTGTTTTCCTGCTTCTTACCTTCTCTTTTCTTTTTCCCCTTTTTGCTGCTGTAGAATTATTGGATATCATCAGCCGGAGGAGAAGGGAGCAGTGGTGGATCCATAAGCTACAAGTATGGATCATCATGGGCACCGAGTCTTGATCACCATCATCAACCCTACAGTAACTACAAACGAGATCAAGATTTGCAAGCAGATCAGATTGAAACTCTGCCTCTCTTCCCTGTCCATAGAGTCTTAGAGAGGACATGAATAATGGATTCTGCAACTTGAAGCACCAAACCCAAACCAATTAATTAGGCCTCCTAGCTAGTACTACTAATCATTAGTGTTAATTAAGCTTTATCTCTTGTTGTCCATTTCTAGTTGTTGATCATATCTACTAGTCATTAGTGTTAATTAAGTTTTGTAACAAGACTTGACCACATCTACTGGTCATTAGTGTTAATTAAGCTGGTTGTTGACCATAACATTTCTAATTATATGGAGTAAATTTGCTAGTTCAGAAAATTAAGAGGGAAAATAATTTTTAATGTTAATCATTACTAAATAGTAAATAACAGTATATTTTGTATTTACCGGCTTAGGTTATTTTCTAGATGTTCCTAATGTTTAAGGTTATATAATTGTGACCTATCACTCAATTATAGTGTGAATAATTTATACACTATAATTGACAAATTATTCTTACAAAAATAAAATTACCTCTTCAGATTCGTAATTTTTCCAAGTTAAATAGAGTTAAAGCTATAACAAATGTTTTTCACAAGTTTAAAGTACTAAATATAATTATATTAAATGTTTTTCACAAGTTTAAAGTACTAAATATAATTATATTTAGTTTATAGTTAAATAATGCGAGCTTTTAAATAGAAATATGCTCCAACAAAATCTCTTGATATTAAAATTTTAATCTATAGCTTATAGCTAGAATTTTAATTTAGCTATAAATTGGTAAGTATTACTTCAAAATCATGTGACTTCAACTGAATTCTAAAATTTAGTTGAAAATAATTAAAATTTCACTCTAAATAAATTGATAATTGAATTCTAAAATTTTATTTAAAATTTTATCTCTAATAACATGATTTTATTGCCATTGTCAAAGAATTTTGTATGGTCAATTCTTATTGGAGTAAGAATTTATATTGAAGAATTTTTATGAACTCTGTGAATGAAAATTCTTCAATATAAATTAATTAAATTGAAGTTTTATAAATAATTCAAATTCTTCAGTATTTAGTTGTAATGTTTGAAGGGTAATATGTTTGAAAAAAGAGTATTAATTGAATATTTAAGAAAATAAATATATGAAACCTCAAATTAACTTTAGATTCAATATCATGTTAAATTATATTTTAATCTATTTCAATAAGATTTTTTTTTGTACTTCAATATAAACATTTTCAAAGAAATTATTAAAATTTCACTCTAAATAAGTTGATAATTGAATTCTAAAATTTTAGGGTCCATTTTCACAAATTTATACCATTGACAAAAAAAATTAGCCATAAACGGGAGAAATTTTGAAGGAGAAATGACTTTTCAAACCTATAACCAGTATCATTTATAGGTTAGAATGGATCAGATAATTTTAATTCGATTGAATACTAGTAAAATTGGTGGAAATAGAAAGCAAAGCAGTGGGGGAAAAAATATTAGAACAAACCAAAGCCTCGAATTTATTTTCTGCTGTGACAAATGGTAGGCTTGTTTCTTCAGCCACCGCGCCAGCCGCCAGCTATCTTGACATCAAATGAAGGATCCGTGGAATGACTAAAATGGAAAGAATTTTGTCAATTTACATTATTAAGGATTACCGGGAATGCAAGTGAACAGGAGCACATGGAATGTTGCAGAATCTGGATGCTTCGACAGCACCATGTAACTGAATATGCTCCTACTATTCTTATGAGTTATGAATATTAGAGTGAGGATCCTTCAAAAAAAAAAAAATCTAGAGTGAGGAAATAAGATTTGGAAATTGAATTTCTCATTATTATTTTTTTAGTTTTATGGGCCTACCAACTTCTCTATTCCTATTTCTAATAAAAAAAAGGGCTCAATCTTCATTTCCCCTATTTTCTTATTAACTTTCTGATTTTTTAATTTAAAAATGACAAAATGAAATGCCATGGGAATTGATAATTAGTTGCAGAACGAAGACCCTCCACACTCCAGACTCAGTCACTGTACGCTGTCCACTCCAGACTCAGTCGGACAGTGTAATCATTCAGAATGACATAATTGCAAGAAGCTTGTTCTTTTTCTTGATAAACTTTTTTTTTGGTATGAGATTGGCTCATAAAAATGAAAAATCTCAACTATTTTTTAAGAGTTTTAAGGAAAAAGCCACCTGGTGAGTGGATATATAGGGAACATGCAAAGTTACAGAAACATACACAACCTGAAAAGGAACGCCAAGAAAGCTGAGTACTACATTGCTGTACAAACACGACCTTTTCATCTCCAACAGGTCAACCCAAATATTAATCAGAAATAAACCATAAAAAGAGTACCTATGGCTATGGATTGTACGTCCAAAAAGCAAGAAGGAAAAACCTACCGAGCCAAAAAGAGAAAAGCAAGTAACCGACAATAGAGTTGGATTGATTATACTATTTTTAATAATTTATAATTATACTACAGTCTACAGTACATCATCAGTGATTCGATTTATTATAATTTATCCCCCCTGTGTTGGCCAATTATCTCGTTTTTATTAATTTTACATCCTGTTAAACATAGAAGTAGATTTTAAAATTTGTATTAAATAATAGTGGTACAGCAGACATGTAATCTAAGAAGATTCAAACTTTATGCACGAATGAGAAAGGAGTAGCGGCAGTCGGCAGACGTATACTAAGTCTCAAGACAAAAAAAATAAAATAAGAGGGAGCTCAAAATGGCCATTAGATCGAAGAAAAACTGGGTTTGATCAAAGTATATAAGTAGTACTGCAGTGCTCCTTCAAGTTGTGGTTCGGTAAGGTTTTGTTTGGATTGAATTGGAGGTTGGTCAAAGCAAAATTAAAAAACGCCAGCTAAATTGCACTTAAACAAGCAAGATTTGACAACCAGACGCAAATAGAACAGCACAAAACACAGACACGTGAAATGAAATGAAGTCTGGTAAACAGATATCACAAACACAAAATGGCTCAAGATATGGAGCCACCAAGACAGACACGTACACAAAATTGCATATCTTCTCCTTGAAGATATGCACAGATATGTAATCTTAGAATTATGTATAAATAGGTAATAGATGGATGTAAATGACTAAATCAATTAAGCTTAACATTGGCTCATCTTTTTTTTTTCCTTTCCCTTTTGGGGTTTGAGAAAGGAAGGAGTAAGAAGTTGCTAGGAAAGTAGAAATTCGGGGGGGGGGGGGGGGGGGGGGGGGGGTGGGGGGGAGGGGGGTTATCATTTCTTATGATTTCAGAATGTCCATATTTTAGGTTAGGATTTTAGTTTCCTATTTTGCAACAGTTTGAGCCAACCTCATCAGCAAAACAAGTTGATGCTGCAGTGGTGCCTCCTAGATCTGGAGCACCATCATCAGATATCCAAAGCACCTGTGGAATGAGCATCTTAGATTATAAGCTTCAAAAATACCAAAACAACTTAAACGTGCAAACCTGTTGCTGATCACGTAAGGTTCTTGAAAAGAAAATCTCTGTTGTAAATATAAGCCAGTCAAGCTCAAAATTTCCCAAGGGTACCTGCCAAGAAGAATTAAAAGGTTCATCTTTCCCTAAACACACAGATTGACTAACATTGGTCCAGAAGCAAATAACAAATTGCACGGGCATTTTAAATAATAAATTACATGGGCATATCTTGATAGAGAGATTCTTTCATCCAACCACGTGTTGATGCAGCACAACGCTGCATTCCAATTTTTGCAGCTGCATGTTGCCACCCAAGGACCTTTATAACACAGTATAAGAATGAAGAAGTAAGATTTTGGATAGCTGCATCAATGGAATTATTCTTGTGAAACACCCAATGATTCAGGATCCTCTTACCTGATATTGACTGTCGCGAGCATTGGAAGGTATGTTAACACATGGGAAATTATTAAGAACTGTTATGCTTGACTTCATCAAATGAGCATTTGGGCATTCAATGACAGCCAGTGTAGGTCCATGATGCCTGTCTCTGTCACTCCAAAGAAAATAATTAGCGAGACTGAGAAAATAGGTACACTGCTAGACTTTCAGTATACATATTTGTTCACCTTCTAAACATGAATAGCAATTGCATGCTTTTGCAAGGTAAAGTGATGCATAGGTAAATATGGTGTTCTTACAATACATATGTGCTCATATGGCACCAATTATACAACTAGGGTGTTTTGGTAATGCAGTTTGTAGAATAGCAAGAGAACTCTCAAATTATCATCACACTATTAACATAAATAGAAACATCCATAAACGTTGGGTGTGGAATTGTTTGTAGTTGTTAAAATTTAGAAGCTACTATGATTGCTAGATGTCTGTTTAAACATATTTTTTCTATAGAAATCTACAAAAAATATTATTAGTGCTATTTCCGTGTATTTTATTTAATATTATGAACAGCAGTAACACTTTATTTTTTTCATAAAGATTACTACAAAACCTATGAGCAAATTATAATCCAAAACAAATAAATCCCATCTCTAAAAATGTTATTTTTATTTCAATTGCACAAGTCATTTTCAATTGGGTCCTTAACTGGAAGAGAGAAGAAGTAGGTTTTTCTGTGTAGTGACACATCTAGTAGTATTAACGTCAGTTCACCGTACCACTGCAACAGTAGTTTCAAGTTCAACGAAAGAAAATAATATTAATGCTACCCTATAATATATTTAACCTGAGTTCACTTATTGTTGCTTGCAAAACCTTTTCGGCATCTTTCACATGTCCAACATAGTCCACCTGAACCCAGCATGCATGACAACAGCAATCAGAAATGCCAGAGAGGAAAGAAAGCTTATGGAATATGAGAGAAAGAAAAGACCACTAATTCACCTTGAAAACAACACCATTCCTTGGAGGGGGCTCAATAGACAATGCCTGGCAAGCTTCACGGAATTGTCGTTCAAGAAAAGATGGTGATATATCCTTATTTTGGAAGGGATTAACTACCACAACAGATACCACCCTCAAGACAGGCAAATAGATGGCATAGATAGCATGTCCTTCAGAGAAACTGTAATACGTTGACATGATAGCATTAATGCTTGAGTTCAACATAAGAAAAACGTGCATTGCAAAGGAACTCAAGCATTATACAATTTTAAATTTGGCTACTGTAGTTGAAAAATAGCAAACATGAAAGTGAAATGTCACAACTATGCGCACCATGAAACTCAGAAAAGGTTAATTGCTGATGCTTTGCAGCACACAAGAAAGAGACAGTTCGGTTACCTCAAATCCAAAAGAAAGCAAAAATACAAGGGTTCAGAGTAGAATTATATAAATTTTCAATAACAAGTATCTACTCAAATTTTATGGGAGGTGCAATTTTTTTGGGTTTGCAAGGATTGATCCCCTCGACCACCTCTTAAAAGATCCCCTGACCCTCATTACTGGCCCAACCCCTATGGCTTAAGGAAAAAAGTGGCATCTGCATTTAGTCTGGTGCTTTCAAATCCTGGATCCCTATTCAAAGGTAGAAAATACTGCCCCCGAAGATCTCAACGAAAAGTTTATGTGGTACCTTTTAGGTTCTAAACCACAAGTATCCCTAAGCCCACTGGGTTAAGACTAATCATGTTCACACCAGGTTCGCTTAGTAAGGGTAAATTGCTCCCAACAAGTAATTTTTTAATACACAAGTACTGAACCAGCAACCTCTTGCAGTAAGAGTGTCAAACCACTCACCCCAATAACTTGTTGGTAGCTTATGTGGTACTTGAGACAAACAAAGGCTTCCAACTTAAAGTTTAACTTGTGAATCATTGTCCATGTAGTACGAGGACTCTCAGAAAAGAAGAAGAAAGTAGCGTAGTGCATTTACCTATGATACAGGTAAAAGAAAGCGATTGGTTGCTTCAAATAATATTCTGGTCTAGTCTCCATATGAAGTTCACTCAAACTCCAGCTATCCTGAACACTTCGTCTCTTGGCTGTTTTATCCACTTTACAGACACAGCCAATCTGAAGGATGGCATTAAACTCCAATGGTATCTTCGTTTCATATATTCCCTGAAGAAGATGTTAAATATGCATTAAAGAAAAATCAAAAGAAACATGGTCACTCAAACATTCAAATCCAATGTCATAACTCTTGCATTTAAAAACTTCCATCAGACTGTCTTTACTGCACAAGTTTCCAATGCTTTTTGTAAAGGTCAAAATCAAAATGATGAGAAAAATTTCAGCATCACTCATGTAATTTGAATGGACAGGATAAATAGCCACTAAACAGCAATATGAAAGAAGCATTTGGATGAACAACAAAACAAATAAATCTTGTAAGCACTTGTTATTCCAGGAATATTGTTTGGATTCCATAAAACAATATTGCGCATGACTAACAACCTTGGTAATCCAAGCATATAATTTTTTTACAATGGAGTAAATAGAATATGCTAACCTCGACTTCTGGATCTGCAAGAAGAGCTGCTAGCTTTTTGCTTTCTTTCCTAAACTTGTCTTCCTCTATAGTTACCTATTAAGAAACCAGACCAAAAGAAAATGAAAAAGAAGAACGTCTTATCAAACAACAGAATGTAACAGGATCAGAAATCAAAGTTAAGCAGATAGAACACCATACCTCAACTAGGTTATAACTCGGCCTTCCATGAGGAAGGGTCTTGTTCACTCGGCCTTCCAGGAAAATTCTCTGTTGCTTTAGAGTTAATATAAAATACTCTTGGAACAGTAATAGGAATCTTCAGCATGATTCCTTCTACAACAATCCAAGCCAAAAGCTGTCCACATTGTGCACTTGGAAGTAGCTGTATTATCTGAACAAGATTTTCTGCAGTCAGAATGTAATCATTGCAGCCAAATGTCCTTCCTTACATTTAAACATCGGCTCATCTAAACCAAATGGTTTAACAAATGAAAACTACATGCCTGCCAATCGCATCGTGTTAGGGCTGCTTCATGCGTTGTAAAATATGAACCAACTCCAACTCTTCTCTGCACTTCTTTAAGATTTCTCAGACTAACTTGCATGTGGGAGGCACCATTAACATGTTCTGAAGTTCTTAAATTTCCCAACCTATCAAAGCATATAAACCAATGGTTAGCAAAATGAGTGGAAAAAAGTATATTGTTATTATAGAATAAATACAAAACCATGGACACACAGGGAGTGGTATGAACATGTAATGCAATTGGTTGTCTAGACAAATATTTATGTATTAAACAGTATAACCAGAAATCAAAGAGGTAACTAGGCAAAGTTGGTGAAACCAGGCCTTTTTCCAAAGTAAAAATATCATTATAGAGGTAGCTGACGAAACTTTTAGGTCATCTGTAGAGCCTTTATTCTTTTTAATGACAATTGAGTTCCCCTGTCGACAATGGCATATCCATACCACCACTCCATCATAATAGTCTACCAATCCCACTCATGAGCAAATAAAAGGTACTTGCTCTGGCCTCCTAATCTTCCACAATTATGCATAGGGGATTTTCAATTTGAGATTTACTTGAACTGCTTCCCCCAAATGCACAGAATAGACCACGTGTGCATATAAAATCTCAATAAATTTGCAGGAGTAAGAGTCATCCAAATAAAGCTTTTAACAGTTTTACAAGTAACAACGCACCTTTGCCTCTTCCTCCGGTTAAGTGTTTCCTTCCATTTTCTCTTCTTCAATTCAAGCCATCCTTGATAATCTACGTCTCTATCTATATTTTCAGGAGCGGAAACATTAAGCTCCAGCAGTGAGGATGACTCTTGCACACTTTCACTGTGATCAGTTTTCTGTTGTTCGGGATATTCTTGTCCATTTTTTGTGACTGATTGTTCCTCATTGTTGACTTCATAGCATCGGACAATTGGTCTAGGAACATTGGTGGAACTGTTTTTCTTTTGGAAATCTTCTAAATCTCCAACACCACCATGCATTGCATGATTGGGTATAGAAGAATCACTAGCCTTAAAGATGTCAACCAATTTCTTTTGACGTAACTTGTCATTCTTCTCACGAACTTTTTTGTGCAGCCAATCAGGATGAACCACCCTAGGTACAGGGTTTGAAACCTAAAAAGATAAAATATCATCTCCAAAAGGCTGAACAGTAGACCAGTTATATTCCTTAAAAGAAATGGGATGAGGGAGTATAACCATTTGCATTGCAGCAGGAATTGTAATGATTTTTTGAATTGCCGAACTTAGTCGCTGCTTGTGATAGGACCAGTCGATGATTGATCTGATACCAACATCTGACGAAGTATTGCACCATTTTCGTAAATAAAACCTCAGAATATCTGCGAAAAGAACAAATAAAATTTTAACTCTGTATAGAACACAAAAGAGAGATTTATAATGAAACCTGGATAGATGTTTACCAACATCAGTTTCAAATATCGCAACAGGAACAGGCTCACTCACAGGAGTTCCCTGCCCACATCATAATTACAAGAATTTCTAACCCAACCATGCAAATTAAATCATAAGTAAAATATAAACCAAAGACGATTTAGGTATACTTGAGAAAAGTATCCGATACATATTGCAACAACATAACAACAAAGCAAATTGCAAAAGAACACCAATTAGCTACATCGTTGTCTTTGTAATTCCCTCCAAAAAGAAAGGGTGTCTTTGAAATACTTATAAGTAAATTCAATTGAGTTGCAGCTGGTGCAATAAATTCCAACCACATGCACTCACTTCATACTTTAAAAGATCAAATCAGTTTGCTGTAAAAGTAGAAAAATAATTGTAATAAACCCCAATGCTTGCAGCTCAATAAGTGAATTCATGACAGTAGCATAGCCTATAGTAGATAGTAGAAAATATAATTTCTTTAGCAAGGAAAATGCGTATATTAAATGCAATAAAGAATGCATCACAAGACTGAAACAAAAGGCATACTTTTGGTTCACATGCAACTATATACTGGCAACGCAATCGCTTATCTTTCACCATTGTGTCACCAAGAAAATCAGCAAGGCGTCTTGCAGTTGTTACTGCACAGGATTTCTGTTCTCCATAGTCTGCCAAGGACTTGCTCATTGTGCTTGACTTGGATATGTAATCAAGCAACTCACTATCATTGATTGTTGTTCCACCTTAGGTAGGTCAAGAAATGATTTTGACAACTGACCATCCGCTACAGCAACAAATTCGGACTCAAGGTGCTTCTTCAAATGATAATAGTCACTGAAATTTCCGTAAGTGATGCCCATGAACAATTAGTAACAATCAGGATTACTGCTGATGTCCCAGGAAAAAAACCACAGAAAGAAAAGGAGAGAGAAAATGAACCTTCTCTTTGCCATGAATATTTCTCCACGCCAAACCCATTCTAGAACAATTTTTGCTAGGCGGTTGAAGTCACATGCCGTACAGATCTCATCGGTAACTATAGATGGGGGCTGAAATTGAAAGACCCCACTAAGTACTGGTTGCAAAAGAATCAATTGCATAAAGAAAGAGGAAAACAACAAAATATACGCTATCTAGATGAAGATAGTTACTTAAATAAACTAACTAGAGGATAGACTTCAGCAAGTGAAAAAGGTGACATACCACAAGACCTGTAATGAAAATTCAACAACTCTTTTGAAAAGTAGAATCCTTACACTGGCACTGAGGTGATTGATAATATCAAAATGGAAGAGGACAAAGAAAATGATCCCATGGCATGTGATTAGGTCTGACAAATATAAGGAATTCATCTAATGCTTGAATATGAAAACCAGCAATTTCCCATCAAGGAATAAGTACCCACAGAGCTGCAGTGAAATGGTACTACTTTTAACATTATCCTTTATTCTTCCAGTCTTACTAGGCTTAATTAAAGAGAGAAAGATACTTTCTCATACCCTGTTCAAGCCAGCCCAAAGCTCTACAAATTCTTTATTTGAAAACTATTGAATATAGGAAAAAACATAAAAAGGTAAAAGTTACTGCACTCCTTTAGGGTCAATTTTTTATGTTTTTCATCTAGAGTCTGCAAGTCTGGCTAGCTAAGGTCTCTTTACAATATTTATTTGAAAAGAAAAAAAGGCAAGAGAGAAACATAGAGAGATGTATGCTTTTACTGTAAGAGTGTCTTGTTTAGTGCCTCAACATGATATAAGCACAAAAGACCTAGAGAGCATATTACCCTAGCATTTGACTGATAAGCACAAATGAACACTAGCCCAAAACTACAGAAGAATGCATCTACAAGACAATATAAAAGAAAAGTTAAGGTTTATGAAAGGCATAAGACATCCCCCTTCTACTTGAGATAAATGCTCAGAACAATCGCAGCAAACAAGTTATACTTTGGCTGTATAAGGTATGGCTAGTTTTTTTTCTGATAAGCTAAGATATGGCCAGTTAAACTGCACAGTGTCTCGCATAAAGAATATCAGCGCTGACCTAGAACATCATAATAAATACCTTCTAGCGTAATCATGCTAGCTTACTAAATGCAAATAGCAACTCCATATATTCTCAGCATTTTCTAAAAACTCTAACACATAGCTCGATCATTTTAAACGACTATAAATATACATTGGTGGACAGACATGGCACACCTCCAAATTCAAGCAGACTGTGTCAGTAACATCACCTTCCAACTATATGGACTTCTCCCTTCGAAAAAAAAAAAAAACTATATGGACTTCTAAGTGGTAAAACTTAACCTTAGGTCATATCCGGTTCTAACAATAAGAATCATGCCACCTTGCACTTACAATAACAAAGATATCATATCTTAACACTGGATAATGGATACTATATTGCCACTCACTCAACTGGTTCATTCCAAGCACGACTTTTATACCAATCAAACAATAAACAAATCATAATAATAACAACCAAAAATAACAAAACTGCAGTCATTAACATGCCACTTCAAGCAGCTTATTATCAACCATACCTGAAGCCTGTTTGTTAAAATAATGTTAGGATACATTGCAGCCACATCAAGATGGTAAATGAGGGGGCATTCTTCACGTATGGGTTTGTCTCTCAACGTCACAAGCTGCACAAGAAGGAACAAGTTGTAGAATACATGATTCCCTTTCTATTTCATTTATCATCTTATTTTTATATATTAATTTCAGCAGAGACCCTTTCACCCCCACTATCTATATCAACATCCAGAAACTCGATACAACTTAAATTGATGCCACAATACTTCCACAATCTTTAGATTATTGAGCTCACTGCTAACAGTTTAGCAATGACAACTATGGTTTATGAAAAAATCCATGTAGTAGAAATCATATTGCACTCCAGAAACCCCAGGAACAAAGTATAGAACTTTTTACTGGAAGAATGAAAAGAAAGACTACATAAAGGAGAATGGGGCACACTCGAAAGAGAAAACTGGAAAGGAAAGTGAACAACCAAGATAAAGAAGCAAAACAACTTGAGAACAAAAAAATCAATATGCGAGACGTAAACGCCATCATTGTCACATCAACCAATGTTGAGAATGAAAGAGGCATTAGCATGAATCCATAAACTTAGGCGTGAAGTGCCAGCACCTTTTCCATTATAGCATTCTTTACGTCATCATAATTGGATATCAAATCCAAGTCCATCTTGCCCTCTACTCTTATAGAATATTGCAAATCTTGATCAAGGTTTTTGATTAGTTGCTGCAAATACAAATCACCATACCATCAGCTGAGTAAACGCTAAATTGTTAATATGAAATCATTGTAAAAAAAGTCTTATATCCAATCTCCTCGATATAAAGACAATGTCCAGGCCCTACCTCCTACTTTTTTATGAGTAAAGCCAAATGACTTATACAGCAACGAATTATATAACGATGTCATTCCACGCATAAAACAAAACCACAAAGAACAACCACACTGCAGAATAGACTGCAAACCTCAGTCATGTTAGAGAGCATATTTTTCCACAAAGTAGTTTAAGGTCTTCCAGCATGGGCCTCATGGACAGATCCATCCAGCCGCAAATATGTCACGCTGCTTTGAGACACAAGTAAACTTATCAAAAGCATGAAATAGTGTAAGAGAAAACAACCTCATATATACTTTAGTCATATTCACAAGCAAACTGCTTGCTTATAAGGGTCTGTTAAGCAACCATGTATGGCATCTAAAATGGCAATGACAGCCCCTAAACTAAACCACAACACTTTGAAGTTGCAAACCGGTTACACTTACAAGAACAATCCCCCTCCCAACCTTCCCACCACAGCGGAAAGATCTAGGAAGGAAAATGCTCAGAAGTACTTTTGTCAAAATTTCCAACCATGTTATTTCTGGACCTTCATTGACATGGGGCTACATGACCAATCTTCCAACCATCATATACCAGAATTCTGAGCATAATTAATTATCAAAATAAAACATACATTGGGCAGGCTTGATGACAATGTTCAATTTTATAGACTTTGCAATACATGCTCTCAAGAGCTATAGCAATTATATTCTGAGGTCATTTATTAGCAATAATCTAAACAATGTAATTTTTTTTGCATGGTGGCCCCATTGGAGGTATATAAATGAACCATATAAACACTCAGGGAATAGGAGCTCACCTTTTCATGATGGAGTGAAACAAGTCTCTTTCAATAATGTCGAGAAGGGCCTACACAACATGTAATTAATGAGCAACAAATAAGTGATTATAGAAGTTAACTTGCCAAGGCATAAGTAAAAGAAAATGTATTCATTACTTTGTGCTGAGCAAATATCAAAACTCTGTGCTGCCCAGCAGTGACAGGAGTCTCAGAACTGGATGCATCCAGACCAATTCCACACTCTTCCAAAATTTCATGGAGAGCAACTAATTTTGGAGAATGGTGCAATTTATGAAGTTCTGATATTATGTCAGAGTTTGCAGGTAAGAGACCACATAATCGGGTGCAAGCATTTCAGTCAACTTGTCGCCAACAACAAGCAACGGATGACTGCAAAGTTTTAGTAAGTACTAGCATGGGCCGACTACTATTCATCCGGCCCAAATTCATTTCAAAAACAGCCCACACTCTCATTTGCAAAATTAAAAACATCGGATAATAAAGCTGTTTAAAATCATACGTGAAAAAAGAATCCCAATTAAGTGGTCATGCCAAATGAATTAAATTCTAACAAATCTATATATTTATGCATATGAGAGTATTTGTGTAAAAAGCATGAAATAAATAAATAAAGAGGCGAAAAACGTTTACTTGTGAAGAACACTGGTTGATTTACCCAACAAAATCGAAACTATTAGTGCGAGTAAATGGTAACCGATAAGCAACTAAATATTTAACGACTTATCACAATCAAAATAATTAATTTTATCAATAAAATGCGAGTAGAATAATTATTGAAGCGTGCAAAAAATAATTAATTAAGTAGCACGAGCATGAAGATTATTGTATGCAAATGACATAATTAATTTTGATGATCAAACGTAAATGGAATAATTAAACATGAAAAAGCGTACGAAAATAAATAATTAAACATGCAAGCATACCAAAATATTACGACCCACATATTCAGCTGAATCCAAATTTTCACTAAGCAAATAATAGGACCCAATATTACGACCCACTAATCTTTGCCTAACTCTTGGCATTTAGCCCCGTAACACTTTTTTACCTTTAAAACTTTATCCCTTAACACTTAACCTCCATTTTTTAACCCCAATACAAAAGCACCCTTAGGTTTGTACATATAATAGCTCTCATGAAATATATTGCTTTGTAAGCTTCTTCATATCAATGCCCAGCCAACTCAGAAATGTTAAGGCAAGTAGTCATATCAAATGAATAACATGATTTGTGTAATGTACAAATTTTCATCAAACTATACGATGACAATTTCAAAAACAAAATCAGTTAGCAGCTCATTAGTCAAGTTGTCTCAGCTACACAAGTGGCTTGGGATGAAAAACTTACATCATAAACGAGTGGATCAAGCTTAAAACTGGTAGGGAGGTCTGATCTGAAAACTCCACTCTCAAGGCATTCGACATGCCCACCTATGTAGGTCTCACTATCAAGAAGGTGATTCTTATGGAACTTTTCAGAATCAGATTGGTGTTTGTTAGGGCAGATAACATTTGCCTTGTACGCCTGTGGCAAATAAAAAATACAATGTAAAATGGAAAGAGAGTTGCACTAGGAAATGTTGTCAAAGGTTCCTTTAGATATACACATAACCCACCTACACCATAAGCAGCATTTCACAAAGTGTCCCACTACCTTTGCGCAAAACCTCATCTGGTGACATGGGAATTATAGTTGCCAGTGAAAAAATAAATGGGTGAACATGTCATATATAAATAATAAGTTGCGACAGCATCGGAAACTGAATAGGAGGCCATCATCTGTCATTAAATTTGCATAAACAAAAAGAAATATTAGGTTTCTTACAGCATAATTGGGGAAGAAAAAAGAAATATAAGCACTAGTTTTAATTGAAGGAAATATACAATTAGGGTGGAAAAAATGGCAATCCGCATAGTAGAGCAAAAAAGTGTCCCACAAAAGATAAATGTATCTGGCATGGCCTCTTTGGATAACAACTAACACATACCTGTGGCTTTTCTTTTGCAAAGCGAACCATGTCCTCTGGATTCACCTCTAGCGGATCATAACCCAGTTTTGCCTTTGTAACCGCCTGATGCATGAAAGTTGAAATAAATCAATTTTAGGGGCAAAGAATGTAGAACTACACAAAGCTAGCAGCACACTTACATGCAAAAGAAGTAAATTTTCCCTGAAAAATATGCCAGTGAGAGGTGCAGAATACACTGACTAGAGTAGAAAAGAGTTGGTTTGAATGTTCTTATTTCTCATGAAATTTAACATGAAAAGTATTGTGCAATTTATTACTCACTATTTACTGGACATCTTTTGGTGGGAAATGTTCTGCATTATGCCTATTCAAAAGAGGCTTTTCAACCAACAAGTGGACAACAATATGAGCTATATTTAAAATATTATAGTAGTTGTCCCATTTTAAACACTGAATTCACTGAAGTTAAGAGGAACTATAAATTTCATGTATTAAAACACAATCCTTTCTTGCTTTCTTTTCAGAAAACCTTTGTATACTGTGGCAAATTGGAAAAACTAAATTTGCCGTTATGCATACTAATCTGTAAAGATTGAGGGGACACATAATCAGGATAACCAATCTACTCAGCTAATTTCTCTCTTTTTTTACTATTATTATTGTCACTGAATTCATGAATTCAAACAATGTCCCATGATTTGACCCAAAAAAGTCCCATGCAAGATAATAGTATATCAAGCAATTTTCCTCTTCATTTTTTCCAATGAAAAAATCATAAAATATTTTTCATGCATAAAGCTATCTTGAACCAGAGACAAAGGAGTCAGTGGAAGCAACAGACAGGCTGATGACAGTAATAAGAAAAGATTAAGTAACAAACAAGGAAAGACTGTGTTCGTGAGACTTAATTTTAATTAACAAGGGTAGACTGTGCTCATACCACTAGTGAAATCGCATGTGGAAAACCTTATATCCTGTAATTTACATTTTAAAGCCCCAGTAAAGAAGAACAGCTCTTAAAATAATAATAAACAATGAACTCAAAAGCAAGGTTAGGACCTTAAGGTCTTGGCTTCCTTGAGGCAAATAACTATCACGTTTGACCCATGCATAACAATCCAAGTGGCAAGCAAATTTGAAACGGCACTCCCCCTGAATCTTGTCGCACAAGAATCCAACCTCCTGAAATCTCATACATTAAAAGCAAACAACATATGAGTAAGTAATACATACAAGTTCCTGAATAAATGGATTTAAAATCAAATAATCATAATAGTATCATCCCTTGGATAGTAAATGAAAAATGCTAGCCTCAAATTCTCAAGGAAAACTTATCGTCTTAGATACCAGAAAGTTTAACTAACAATGCTTTTAGGAAAAAGAGAGCTTATTACAGCCATGAGGAAAGTGTGGCACAAGCTCAACTAACAGGGAAGTGTAATTATCTTTAAAGAGTAGTTGTCCACTACTGAATTTCCAACAAAAAAATCAAATAGCTATACCAATTTGTGTAGCTGTTTTTTCCATTTCAAAGAGTTGAATGCATGGTGTTTATGAGTGCAACGACTGGAAAGGGGAGAGGACCAATCTCTAAAGCTGCATATGCACACTTCTGTGAGTTTCATTTTCTTTTCCTTTGTTTTCTTTTCCTTTGTTTTTCTTTTTGGTTATCCATGAATGCCTAAACCTTAAAAACCTGAGCCAAATATGTATTAGCCAAGAGTCTTAGGAACTGCTCATCACAGTGGTGTACAACATATTGAAGAAAATTCTTAAAACCAGGGGAAACTATCTCTGAATTACAGAAACATGCAGTGGCATTTCCTACTTTTTATTTACATTCTGGACTGTAAAGAAAACAATCCACGAAGCCCAAACACAAATGAGTTCAAAACTAAAATCAACAAGATTAGGAAGCATACGTCGCTCATCTTGAGTCCATGATACGCTGCTCTGCTTTCCAGGAATGGCCAATCAAAATAATCACCATTGTATGTGACATAAATACCAGGCTTCAGCTCTCGCATGTGGGCAAACCACCTTTGAAGAAGTTCCACCTGCCAGAAACATAAGACCAAGCACCAAGAAGAGGATGTCCATCAGCATCCTGAAATCATCCAAGGTGAAAAAAATTGTAAAACCATAATTACCTCATTTTGTACATTTGTCACTTTGAAAAATCCTTCAAATTCTGGTTTTGGAGTGTACTCCAAGTCCTCTATATCCTCCCCTACACACTGAAGTTAAGTATAAGAATGATTACTTTGTATATGGAGAAAAGGAGTTTTTAAATTAAAGAAACAGAGGGACTGATAGCCAGAAAGATGGAAGGAGGCGAGGAGAAGGTAACTTCTCTCCCAATGGCATTTGCATTCCAATTTAATGAGGAAAAGCAGAGAACCACTAAACCACTTCAATCCATCGAGTGAAAGAGATATTAAGGGTGGTGGACATTAACAGAGGAACTAGTCACTCTATTCAAGCATGTAAATCAGAACAATCAAAGGAGTCCTCAATGCTCCTTGAAGCACCAACGGAAAAACCCTAGCAATCCCCTCAATTCCCAAAGCAGTATACCATAATGGGGTAGGGAAAAATACCATCTGACGTATTCAAGGTCTATTTGTGGAACTTTCACCCATAAATAACACGCAAATTGATCTTGAAACAAGCTTTAAAACCCCCCAGACAGGGTGCAATAGAACTGCTTTCTCTCATTCAAACAAAAGGTAGGATGAGTTGAGGATATAATGGAATCCTACGCCCAGAAAGACAACACTAAAGCATCTATGAGTCTTCAACCAAAGGTCCTCCTTAGTTTTACCCTCTTATCATTCTTCTCATCCATCAAAAGTATCAGTTATATGGACTAGTTCAACAAAAGATTCCACAGAGAGCAGACGCAGTTGCACACACACATTGTTAATTTAATGGCACCAAGTACCAGCTATTTCAACAAGGACAGTACGGAACAACCACTTTATTGGCTATAGATGTCAAAGAGTGGAAACCTATTACTAGTAGAACATGTGCCACATAATAGAAATTCGAATATTCATTTCTAGATAAGATAAAAGTAAAGGTATAGCAAACTCATAACTATGTTACCTCTCTGTTAATTATCAGGTATCCTTGCCCATCAACCATGTACGATATCATCATAATCAAATCATAGTCAGCATCTGGAAATTTCAAAGGAAGCTTGGTGGTTTCTATATCAAATGCACAAACGTGAACCTCAGCACGTTGAAGAAGATCAGCCCTCTTCTCAAGAATAACACCAGCACTGGAGACACTAACATCATACCACTGCCCACATTGAATATCTGAGCAGCATGAAATTCTAGGATGTCATAATCAATATAAAATCTCATATAAACTCGGAAACAATATAATAGTAAAATGAGTTTCAAAACAAAAAGGTTTGCATACAAACTTACCATTGTCAATGGCAAAGCAGACATGGTAAGGAACATCATACTCCCGGAGGTCAATGATACAATCTAGAAAATCTTGAGGTCTTTGTTCTCTGTTAGTCAAGCATCAAAACATTACAGGACTTGAGCAAAATGTACCCACTAAAAATAAGATACAAATGCTAAAGGCAAATGAAGAAAAGATAGGAAGATGTTGACTTAAGAATGGTCCTAAGTAGAACTTCAAGCTAAAGCTGCTTCAAGCAGACAAGACTCGTAAGCCTTACCTTTTCACTGTTAATATGGACTGATATGCTTCTGCTGCATCAAACTTTGCCAGGTTTCTTTCAACAACGTGCATTAAATCTCTATTCACATCCATTAATTGTTGGACAGTATCAAAAGATATTTTCAAATATAATTTGCGCAATCCAGACAAATGGTTTTTTTGTACAACAATATAGATAATCAGAACACATAACATCTTTAGTGCATTTATGTAAGTCAACACGATTGAGGCACCAACATCAGAAAATAAAAGTAGTGAGTGACCACACAGAACCACAGATGACTTACAAGATCTAGGTCCTCCTTATCGACAATTTCAATATCAGCAATTTGAGCTTTGTAGTGTCGCCGCAAATACGCCTCAACATCCATTTCCATTTTTGCCTATATGAATACATCACACAAGATTATCAATAAGAGGATAGCATAGTGGCAGCTACGAACCAAGAAAAACTACTAATTATACCTTTGTGGCGGCGTAAAAATAGGGCCGGAACCTGTACTTGGACTTGAAAGCAGAACCATCCTATAATTATCACAGAAAACCAATTTTGACTAATTTTGAGATTAAAAAAAAACCCTCATAAGAAAATAAAACAACAATAAATTAAACACCTGAAGAAATTCACCTGTGTAACAAAATAAAGATCAACGCAACTATGAACTTTGCCTGTCTCTTGCTCCTCCAAAGATGACTGGAAATAAATAAAAAATAGCTTAAGAATTAAATTAACGTTTATTTCCGAACAACAAAAAGAAAATACCGAATACTAATACAGAAAAAATAACCCACTAAAGCTGAGTAAACTAAGACCCATGAACACCCAAATTGCCAAAATATCTCTTTTCAGCTATTCCAATTCCAATATAAGAATAGCTAAAATGCTACAACCATTGAAAATTAAGCAAGAAAAACACCGTGAATGACTTACGGAAGCGAAAGTGAGGAGCCAACCGAGCCGTTTTTCGCCCCTTGCAGATGAAAACTCTACGCCCAGCTACAAGTTCTGGAACTTCTTCAAATTGCAACTTCAAATAATAGATAGCTTAGACAGCAGACCATATGCAAGCCACTCTTCCCTCACCAATTTTAAACATTCCATAGAAACTGCTCCAGAACGTTCAGCAAGTCCTCGTTGAAGAACTAACGTCCTCTGCTTTATGCTAATAAACCAAAAAGAAAATCCCATTGGTGAACATTAGAATCTTTGAAGTAGTTCCTTCTCGCTCAGCATCAGATAATCCAGGCTGGAGAATGGTTAAGCCACAGAACTAAATACCAGCCAGCTAGTAAATCACATAACTTCCCTTACTGGTTAAACAAGTAAAAATCAACTTATGAAGATGCTGTACCCTCGGCAATAAAAAAGAAGAGGCCACAGCGAAGGATAAAAAGTTATAGAACAATTTAGAAACTACATCAATTCACCTGAGACTTTGAAGAGGAAACTTTTTAGCCAGAACACAATAGGCAGCTTTGCGAACAGACTCACTCACATCCTTGGTGCAACCAATAATGGCTGCTGAGGTTGCATTTGTAGGTGGCAAAGCCAATACAATCGTTTTACGAACCTCCTGAAGAAATGCCACAGCTCAGATGCAAGCAGATCTCCACACATCAAATTAAATGGCTTATACTAGTACTTGTCATCTTGTGTGACAAATACTACATTAACGGAATATATCACAAATGCGCATCCCATTCAACCCTTTACGGTAGAAAATAGCTCATTTCTCAAAAGTAATTATGAGTGCATCTAACACTTCACAACATGAAGAAAGGATTCAAACAACTTGCCATGAGTGTGGTTTATGAGCTGCCAGAACAAGCAACATATTATGAGATGGGAAGAGGTTTGAAAGGGGAATGCCCTAAAACATGTTTGCATTTACAGAAAAATAAATATGCCTGCATTCTATTTTCCACAAACATACTTGATTAAATGGACAAAAAAAAATCCAAACTACTGTCAGATGGTTCTATGCTGAAGAATGTTAACACATTTACGAACACAGTTTGTAGGATTCATCAAAGTACAAACAAAAGCTCTCTAAATGATACACATGAAATAAGCACCAAACAAGCAGTTTCAATTTCCAGGGGAAATTGGAATAAAGAAGATTGTATCAATTTGAAGTTATAGGGATACTGACAACATTTTGCTCCAGGGGAAGCACTTCAAGAAATAAATCAAGGATGTCACTGTTTTCTGAATCATTCACAAAGCGGGAAAGGGCTCTGACTGCAAATGAACGGATAGCTGGAATCTTGTCTCCCACCCGTAACTTCATGCCATCTATTACATCATCCCAGATCTCATCGTTTACTTGTGCATCATCAGGCAACCGCATTATGATCTGCAAAAGCAAGAAAGTCTTCTATAAAGAAGGAAACTGCAGAAATAACTATGCTGATAAAAGTGCATAAGGTATGCTTTCTAACAATAAAACTTCATAGTGAATGTTGGAACAAACATCACATACATAGTGGCTTGGTAAATTGGTGCTTGATAATTTTTTTTTTTAAAAAAGTTTAATTTGCTTAGGAACAGAACATTAGGAGAGAATTTTCTCTCTAACAAGTTACATAACAATCTTCAAATCAAAACAGATAGATATAAATCCAAACAAGATTCTGTTGACAGCATCTTAGAAGACAAATATTAAGAATTGTGTTCCGTGAACTCCTTCCTAAGAAGTTCAGTGTGTTGGACTAAGCACAAGCATGAAGGAGTTTACACAGTAAACAGACTATGGGGGTTTTAATCGTCTTCCGAACGCACCCTAATAATAATTTAAGTTTAACCAAAAAGAAATAAACTTTTGTATGATGTAACACCTCAGAGATGATCTGGCAAGCCCTAAGTCTGGCAGTTCTGTTGGCAGCCGCGGCCGCCACTAGGAGAAACTTCAAGAACTCTTCCAGAAACTGAAAATTGTCGCAATCGTTGGAATTAGAATGAGGGGTGGTGGCAAAGGCGGAGACAAAGCGGACGATACGGTCGGCGGATGGGGTGCGGCGTTGGATGAGGAAGATGGGGGTTAGGGTTTTGGTGAAGACGGAGGTGAAATGGTGAAGGGGAAGGGATTTTGATCGGAGGGTGGAGAGTTCTTTGAGCTTCCGGATATGTGTAGCATTTGAGGTCTTCACTTCTTCCATGATTTTAGCAATCCTCTGTTGAAGAAGAAGGACTTGCTGTTGCCGGTTGTCCGGGGTCTTCTGATCTGCCCCAGTTCCGTTCTCCATTTCTACCATCTCTCCCGTTACTCAACACGGCGACGTTGTTCTCTCACCGTCTCTTCTCTTTTCTCTCTCTCTCTGACAAAGATGCTAATGTAGTGCGACTCTCTCCCTCATTCTCCTCTCTTTTGTGGGAAATTTTGCTTTTTGAATTGGGGTAATGAAAAAAATGACACCTGCACTGCACTCATTTTTACTTTTAAAAGGTATTCGAATTGTTCACATTTGGTATCTCACCCTAACGCTGTTTATCCAACTCCATTATTTATCTGACGTGGCATGACACATCAGCTGCCATGTGTGTGCTTGCTTGCGTGGCATGCCACATATGCACAATTGTACCCGTTTAAAAATCTGGTCGGGTTAAAATTCGACCAATGGATCCTTGCCAAAACTACGTCGTTTTGGCAAGGATTATAATTTACCAACCAAAGCCTTTTTTCCACGCTCAACCAACGCCTGTCTTTCACCCATCCTCTCGATTTTCCTTTCCCCTTCATTTCCTCCATCCCCTCAACATCCACTCCAATTTCTTTATCCAATTCCAAAATTGAGTAATCCAAATCCTCAAATTTCTAACCCTAACTCCGATTACTCTAATCGGTTACTCCAATTTCACTAATCGATTACTCATTTCTACCATTGTCCATCCAAATCCCTAACCCTAACTCATTCAATTCAATCGATTACCTCACTCCATCATTCCCGCATCTGGTTGTGTCGCTCCAATCGTGCGACGTCGACTTCATTGGAGGAACATCATCTGTCTCTCTTCATTGGCACTTAAATCCGTACGATTCCTCTCTTTATCACTCTCTCGTGCTATTTACAGGGTTTTTTTTCGCAATAAAGGAAGTGTTCTTTTTAATTTTAAGATAGTTATTCAAGTTTCTTGTTCTCCTGTATGCTTCCTTATTGTTGTGTTTTTTTAACAGAAATTTAGCACATCCTAGTCATAATGATTCTGTGTTTTTGTTGTTGTTTAGTATTTCTTTCCTGGAGCATGTTAACATTTAGATTGAATTTGGTTCAATTTCTGTTTGTATTTGTTAAATTGATGTCGTTATTGTCTTTAACTGCAGTGACATTATCTGTGATTTTTATGCTTGGAGATTGATATTACCTCTCCTCTAAACCTGATTACTCTTTTTCTACCTTTTTTCAGGTTTGTTGAGATGTGAAAAAAGTTGTAGGCTACGGTGGACGAATTATCTCCGGCCAGACATTAAACGAGGGAATTTCACCCCTCAAGAGGAAGCCAACGTCATCCAACTACATCAAATGTTAGGAAATAGGTATGCCCATCGTCCATCCTTAATTTCAATTTCATCAAATTAGGATTGATGTATATTGTTGTTTTATTTTATCTTAATTAGAACAAAATTAAATAAAATCGGAGATGTGGATCTGAAAGATTCCGGTGTGCTAACAAACAAAACCATGTGCATACTTCTCTATTCAAAAAACACTTTTTGATTTTTTTAAATCATTCAACAATGAGGGACGTGTAACTTGCAAGCAGATGGTCAGTCCACGTGAATAAGCATTCAATTCATGAGTGGTGAATTAAATAGATTTAACACAACACAATTAGCTTAATTAATCAGTTTTATCTGATTTTTAGCATTTTTTTAAAATTTTGCTAAACGAGTTTATCGAGAGCTAGCGATCGAATATAATCTCATTCATATTTTCTAATCTTTTTTTGTTTCAGATGGTCTGCAATTGCAGCGAGACTACCGGGACGGACAGACAACGAAATTAAAAATGTGTGGCATACCCACTTAAAAAAAAGTGACCACTTAAAAAACAGTGACCAGAAACTGAGTTTGATATTAGCCATTTTGTCATGTGTTGGGTTTATAATTGGATATTTGATTTTATTGAATTAAGATAAAAAATGGTGTTGTATTAGTTTTATCGATTGTAATGAAGAAGATTTTCAGTTTATAGATTTGTTATATTCTCTATTGTTTGAAATTCATTGATCAGTTCATAGATCATTGTCATAAACATGCATCAAGATTACATTACTGCTTCCAAGGCAAGGACTAATGCTTACTGTTGATCATTGTCATAAACATGCTTCAGGAGAAGCTGTGGAATGGTGCTGAGCCATTGGTTTATAATATGTTCTAGCCTTTTGTGTGGTTATAATCCATTTGGTCCAAACTCACTGCAGATTTGTATTTTAATTGACAATGTTGTGCATTGCTGATGCAATATGCTGACTCTTTGCAAAATCTTCTACCTGCAAAGATTCTTTTCTGGGTATGAACAAACTCCAGCACAGGATGGAAGAGCGCGCAAACAATAGCAAAACATGCCAATATAATTTCAGAGTTACAACAAGAAAGACACAATGTGTCAACTATCCACGCAATTATTTGCTTAAACACATACGGAATCACTCATAGGAAACTGCATTGACACATTCTTAAGTTCAACGGACAAAAGGACAAAGGCCACATCGGAAACAGAGGCACCATCAAGTTTCTCCCAAACTACATTGGTGTAATAACCATCACGTGGTTGACTCAATATTCCTATTAACCAAGACAAACATTAAACTGACAGGCACAGCGAGGTTCCATTTTAAATTTGAATTATCATCAAATCTCAAATTAAACATAAAAAAGTAACAAACTAAACTCAAATATAGCATTCAACTAATCCCTTAACGATTAGTTGAATGCTACTCCCTCTGGTCTCCATAAAATGTCTTCCTCGCATCCCAATATTCAGTAGGGAATGCATATCGAGGAGGCCGGATGAGGCACTATTTGACCCCAAAAAAATCCGAAATTTTTTGTGAACGTACGTTAATCCTTAACGTACGTCCCAGAAAAAATTAGGGGCAAAATTGTCTCAAATAGGTCGTCTACCGGCCGTTTTAAGATACGTGCCGAAACAGTAAAAGCAAAAGCTAAAACGACATTTTATGGAGACCGGAGGGAGTATATTGGAATGAGTACAAAGGCTCTTGGGCCTATCTTGGCCTTGCTTGCATCTTGGGCCGTATGCATCTTGGCCTTCGGCCTTGGCCTTGCTTGCACTTGGGCCTTCGACATCTCAGTGTCCTCGGGAGCCCGAGCCCTGGCTCGCACTCTCGCCGCATCATCGAGCGCCCGAGCCCGAGCTCACCGAGCCCTTACCCGAGGCCGAGCTCCCGCCCCCACCTTATCCTCGAGAGCCCGCGCTCGCGACATGCTCTCGCACGCGTGTGTCCCACTTAGCCATCGCACGCCCTCGCGTGCCCGAGCCCATCCATGGCACGCCCGTGCCCCACCTTCCCATCGCACGCCCCCGCGTGCCCATGCCTATCTCTTGCACGCCCGTGCCGTCCCTGGCCATCGCATGCCCTCGCGGGCCCGAGCCCAGCCATGGCACGCCCGTGCCTATCCCTGCGCCCGAGCGCCCGACCCGACAATGAAAACTAATTAGTTAATATGTTTTTATGTTGTTGAAAGTTAGTGATATAAATGAAATAATTAATTATAGTAATTATAAGAGAAAATGAATTGAAAATGGTTACATCTAAATATTAGGAAAAAAAAACAAATAGACGTTGTATAAATTATTTTACTTTTTTATTAATTAGTTAATAATTTATAATTTATTTAATATTATTAATTAGATTAACTAGACGGTGGTACGACTAGGGCTGTTCAAATTTCCCGTTTCCTGAATTTCCGGAATTTCCGACCCGAAATTTTGCAATTCGGGTTCGGGTAATTCGGGTATCGGAAATTCGGGTTCGGGTACCACATACCCGAAGTTTATTTCGGGTCGGGATCGGGATCCACCCCTGAAATTTCGGATACCCGAATTTCCGAAATTGCAGGGTATTAATAGGTATTTTCCGATTTCTTCTTCATTTTCTCATCTCTTCTCTCTCACTCTTCTCTCTCACATAGCCGAAACCCTCTGCTCTCCTTCTCCTCCTCTGTTCTCTCTTCCTCTCTTTCACTTTCTTTTCTAGATCTGCAACCACACAAAAAATTGGTTGTTTCTAGATCCCAAAAATTGGTTGTCGGTTTGGCTGCTGTGTTCATGTTTGATTTGCAGGATGATTCGGGTTGGAGGCGGAGATGAAGGGATTTGATTTGTACGGGTTTGGGTATGGATTTGTATGGGTATGGGTTCTTCTGGGTTTATGATGATGAGAAGTGAGTGGGTGAGCAGATCTGGTTCTTTTCATTGGTACAACAGCTTCTTCATCTTCGATAATGTGGGCATGTTTTGATGAAGAAGCCAAAGTGGGTTTTCTGGGTTTATGATGATGAGAAGAAGTGAGTGCGTGAGCAGATCTGGTTGTTTTGGTTGGTACAAGCCTTCAAGCTAAAAAAATGAAGGCAAAAAATGGTTATGATTAATTTGCTGGAAAATTGTTGGAAAAAATGGTCTGAATTCATAATTTCGGAAGTTTCGGATACCCGAAAATTTCAGAAATTATGATTTCGGAAAGTCAGGATCGGGACAGCAAAAAATAAGTTCGGGGTCGGGAACAATTATTTGGATTTCGGAATACCCGAAATTTTGCACTTCGGGTCTCGGAATTTCCCCGATTGAACACCCCTAGGTACGACCTCAATTGAACTATTAAACTTTGAACTTCTTGCCTTTTTAGTTCAATCTTCCTGTTCGATTTTTTAAAATTTTGCTAAAATATCATTAATTTTAAAATGAAATGAGTAATTATGGTCTCTATTAAATGAATGTTGTTCTATTAGTAGCTGGCAGCTGCTAGGAAAGCGGATTCTTCAGCAAAGCGCAGGCGCAGGAAGCGAAGAGATTGATGTTAAGTTCTTGTTCTTGACCTTTGGCCTTCACTTTTTAAACTTTTTAAGGGGAATAGTGCAATAATCTCTCAACTATCAAAAAAATAGAAACTTCTCCTGTACTAAAAAAATTCAAATCAAGATCCCTAAACTAAAAGTCAAGAAAATTCAAATCCCTGCCATCGGTCAAAGTAACTTTCCGTTAGTTGTAACCTTTGATAGTAGGTTGCTTCAAAACAATTCTTTCCTTTTTTCATTTCTTATTTTCTTATTCCTTAATTTATTTTTAAAAATTCAAAAAATAATGTAATTAATTTAAAAAATTCATAAAATAATTTAATTAATTTAAAAAATTCAGAAGTAATATAATTAATCTAAAAATTCAGAAAAATAATTTCTTTCTTTCGTTTTCTTTCTTCTTATTGTATCCTTCATCTTCCTCTCTTCTTTTCCAGCATCATCTACAACAACTAAATGTGAGTATTATTTCAATTTCTTTTTTAATGACATCAGAACTCTAAAAAGAAAACTTTTTTAAGGGTAAAAACTTTATCACCTCCTCATCTCTCTACTCAAGAAACAACAAATTATTTTTGCTAAAAAACTGGAAAAAATCTAGAGTCCATTTATAAAACATTTCTGAAGGGTATAAATTTTTATAAATGGACTCTGGAATTTTATAGTTCAATTATCAATTTTTTTTTGGAATGAATCATTAAGATTTTTTACAATATTAATAAATTTATCCTAAAAAAGATTCCATGGTCAGAATTATGAATGACAATAATAAGAGATTATTGTAAAATTTGGTTAATGATTCAGGGACCTAAGTCAATAAAAACTGTATATGAAAAATTCCGGTTCGTAAAAAACTTATGTGTAAAAAAAGTGAAATATTTTTTTTAAAAAAAGAGAAAAACAGAACTGGACATCATTTTTAATTTTTACTAAAGTTCAATAAAAAAGTTTTTAAGATTTTCTGAGATTGGGGAGATTAGTTTTAAAATTTTCTAGAAGTTTATTTTGCGTGTGTTTTAGTATATTTTTAATATTTTTAATATTTTCCATTTTTAATTTTATTTTATATTTTCTTTAAAGTTCTATGTGACGTGCCACAATTATTACAAGTTGCTCACCTACTAATAAATTAAGGGTTAATGAAAAATTTGGCACATGTACTCGAATTGAATGATTGATTTGGCACCTCTTCTTGTTTTCGCTCTTAAGTGGTACCTGTACTCAACAAGAATGTCACATTTGGTACCTGCCTCTAACACCGTCAACGGAGAGCCGTTAACCCGCCTACGTGGCATGCCACGTCATACGACACGTCATCCAAACTCAAAAAATCCAAAAACATTAAAAAATCTATAAAAAATTAAAATAAAAATCCAGAAAAATGTAAAAATTCCAAATAAATATTTAATTAATCTAAAAATTAAAAAAATCCAAAAAAATATTAAAAAATATAAAAATTTTGAAAAAAATCCAAAAAAATGTAAAAATTCTATAAAAAATTGAATTAACCTAAAAATAAATAAAAAATGTAAAGATTCTAAAAAAATGTAAAAAATCCAAAACAAATGTAAAAATTCCCAAAAAAATGTAAAATTCTATAATTTTTTTGAATTAACCTAAAACTCCAGAAAAAAATGTAAAAAATCTATAAAAAATATTTAATTAATCTAAAAATCTAGAAAATTTGTAAGAAATCCAAAAAAATGTAAAAATATTTTTTTACATTTGTTTTGTGAATTTTTATATTTTTTTGGAATTTTAACATTTTTCTGAATTTTTACATTAATTAAATATTTGTTTGGAATTTTTACATTTTTTCTGGATTTTTAGGTTAATTCAATTTTTTTATAGAATTTTTATATTTTTTTATATTTTTGGAATTTTTTTCTGAATTTTTAGATTAATTAAATTTTTATTTGTAATTTTTATGTTAATTCAAATTTTTTATTGAATTTTTACATTTTTTAACAATTTTTTGGAATTTTTAGATTAATTAAATATTTGTTTGGAATTTTTACATTTTTTCTTTATTTTTAGGTTAATTCAAATTTTTTATAGAATTTTTACATTTTTTTTGGGAATTTTTTTATATTTTTTTGGATTTTTAGATTAATTAAATATTTATTTGGAATTTTTACATTTTTCTGAATTTTAATTTTAATTTTTTATTGAATTTTTTAATTTTTTTTGGATTTTTTGAATTTGGATGACGTGGCATGCCACGTCAGCCGTTGCTGACGTGTCGTACGATGTGGCATGCCACGTAGGCGGGTTAACGGCTCTTCGTTGACGGTGTTAGAGGGAGGTACCAAATTTGACATTCATCTTAGTTTGATGTGAATTATCGCATGGAGTGGATGGTCTTGAAGCAAAGCATCTTGCATGCGGCCATGATATGAGTGGAATGTTAATTTGGGCTCCTGCAAAATTAAGAGGAAAAAATTGTTATGAGTGGAAGGTGATTCAAGAAAAGGATCAATATAATCAAAAAGTTTTAAAATCTCCCTTTCACCCATAACGACTTTTGATTGAGGGCACGATGAGAAGCTCAAGTCCTCAATTTTCTCCTCCTCAATCTCACTTAAATCCTCATCCTCAGTCACCCTTGAATCCTCATTCACAATCTCTCCCGGCTGAAAAATGGTTTCTGCCCCTGAATCTGCTTCGAGGTCTCGAAGCTCATCATAAAAATCAGGCAGATTTTTGTTGCTCAAATTCGGGACCTCGAAGTCTGTGTAGTCCATATTGGCTCTCGACTCCAAAGGAGAGCATCCTGAATCCTCCAATTTTAGCTCATCCGAAGGCATGAAAATGTCCTCTATCCCATAAGACTCATCATCTTGGTCATGACGCTCATATGGTGACTCCCATAGGGTGGTGGTGGAGAAATTCTCCTGTTCACTTAAATAGTCATCACTATCTAAGTGCTGCAAATGTTGTTCTATAGGAGTGATAGGGTGATCCAACGTCTGATTGGGCAAGAGAGCTAAAATTTTTGGTTCGGGAGCTGAAACTTCTTCGGGGTCCCGAGGATCTGGGATCTGTTCGGGAGCAGCAGAAGTGGCAGCGTCGGGGTCTTGAATTTGGGAGAGGCATGCGGAGTCTTCTTCAAAGTCCTCTTGACGCCACTGCTCCTTAAGCTCCTGTATTTCCAAAGTTAGCTCTTTTAATTGATTTTCCATGTTAATCAACCTCATATTATTTGATTCGGGAGCTGGGGCAGCGTCGAGGGCAAGATGATAGGGCAAGGATGTGAAGTTTTCTTCAATATACTCTTGGCGCCTCTGCTCCTGAAAGGTCTCTTTAAATTGATTAACCATGCCAATTAATGCAGCCAGATTTCCTTGAGAGAACCCCGTGTCTTGAGGAGGTTGTGGAGGCTGAAAATATTGATATCGAGGTCTCGACTGCACTCCATAGTTGAAATTTCCTTGATTCCAGCATGGGGGGTTGGGAGTAAAATGCTGAGGAAAAGAGGGTGAATGAGAATAAGAATTAAAATAAGACATTTAAAGAAAGAAATAAAATAAAACAAAAATCTGGACTTGTCTAGGGCAAGACTTAACACCAATCCCCGGCAACGGCGCCATTTTGATATGCGCGCTTGTCGAGGGCACGATCAAACAAATTATTACAACTTATCACATGCAACAAAATAGATTGAAGACAGTGGCAAGAGGATCGATCCACAGAGATTGGTGAAGACTTACACTAGACAAGGCCAGATTATAAAATAAAACAATAAAAGAAACAAAACAGAATTCAAGGGCTGGATGGAGAGAAACTGGGTCTTGAATGTATTCGGGGGAGAAAAGCACAAAACAAAAACACGAAAAGTAACACTCGGGGGGTTTTACTTGACTAAAACGAGTTGGTCAAGAGGTATTTTGAGCTAACAAGTTTATCTAAGAAAACAGTATTCGGGGTCCCGAATGTCACGTTCGAGGTCCCGAATGGTAAAATAAGCAAGTCAGCAAATAATTTCAGAAATAATAAAACAAGTCAGCAACAAGTGCAGAAATATTGACACAGGCGTGAAACAGAACAAGGGTGAAATAAACACAGATAATCAGATGGAGAAAGTGTTCTCGGCAAAGGCATTCTGGGTTGCATTCGGGACCAGATCGTCATCAGCTCAAGGGTATTCCATTCGAGATGTCATAGAAATGACATGGGGACCTGTCGCGCCCCACGAAAATTACGAAAAAGGTAATTCACGAGTGTGCAACGAAATTTGAGACCTTCAGATGCTCGGCGTAAAAAGACGCCTCGCAGCATGCAATGAAGTCGCCACCCTAATTTGGTTGCTAGGTTTAGGGAACCCTAATCGTCATGGCATAGGAAATATAATAAGTAAAAAAACTAAAGGCACAAAAAAGGGGTCTGGACCCCAGACAAAAGGTTCGGGGTCGTATTATGGTCTCGGGAAGGTGTTAGGCACCCGAGACACATTTAAGGTAAATTAGAGTTATTAGATTGACTTAATTGAGAAAATACCTGATCTCATTACAATAAATAAGATGAGGATTTATAGCTTAATGAGAAATTGTTTTGAAGTAAACTATATTCAAGTTTACAAAACACTATTACAATTAATACTTGATCCTTACTAATAGATATGGTCACTTTGTCATTTCTATTCCACTATAATAGATTATCCAGAGTCAATTGTCTAATTTGAACTCATTGAAACAATTTTTAATTGACTGAGTAAATTCAATTATCTCTATTAATGTTTCAAAAAACAATTATACTCTATTGATGGAAATTGATGTAATCCTGACTAACATTTTAGTGATCATTTGTAAAGAGATTCTATAATTAATTGAGTAATTAAAAAATTCAATTCAATAAATTCTAAATGAATGGAGATTTATTAAAAGTCATTTTAATTCAATATAATTAAAATTTATGATAGTCCAATTTATGTAATTTTTAAAATGAGGACCCCTTAATATATGATAATTTTTTATGAATTATATGAATTAATAGAGATTTTCAAGAATTATATTCTACTCTTTTAGAATATACCATTTTCATATAATCTTATTACTAAATATTCAATCAACCGGATATAAACAATTTTAGAATTATTCTAGAATATAATTCAAGAAAATTATTTTATTAAAAAATGACTGTCATTTGTAAAGTTTTTGAACTTTACAAATGGACTCTATCATAAACAGTTAATTTATCATAGCTTTTTGAATTATCAGTCCAATGAGATGGATTCTAGAGGATACCAAGCTAAATTCTAGACCATTCTAAAAAATTTATATAAGAATTTTTACTCTAGAGTCTATGGCCTTTTATTGTAACAAGGTCATTTCCACAATATGAAATTCAAAACCATTATTTTCCCAAGAGATAACATAGAATTTTATAATTATAGAAGAGAAATTTATGGATAAATTTAAAATGTTAGAATATCCTTAAATTTACCATATTTTAAATTTAAATTTCACTAGAAAATTTTGCTACTCTCAGAAAACTATACTCTTTTTCTTTTAAGACTTCCCTTTATAAAATTAGAAATTGACTCATCTCAAACAATGAATATGTTTATACCATCTCAAATGAAATATTAGAATATTTTCTAATATTCTAGAGTCCATATTTCAAAAACTAAATATACCCTTAGAAAAATTCTTAAGATAAAATTGAGAAATTTTGAAGGAAAAGAGTAAAATGGTCATTTTCTTAAACTATTACTTATTTCAAGAGTAATAGAGTAAAATATTATCGTAAGGTATATTTTAAAATTCATAATTAATCTAGATTCCTATTCAATAGGGATTCAAGAATATTTTATACATTTAAAATATGACAATTTTGCCATATCTAAAATTAGAAATCTAGATTAATTTTTTAAATCCTCAAGGAAAAATTAGAAATGATATTGAAATATATAAATTGTTACTGGCATAATACTCTATTAGGAATGTTTTTAATATGTTTTAAATATGTTTTAAATTTTTTATTAATAATAAAAATGATTAGAAGTTCTACTAAAAGTTTCAATAAATTTTAACTATTCTTAAAAATGAAGCTGTGTTTGGTCAGAAAAAAATAAAGATTTCTGTGATCTCATCACCATCACTGCGTCGTCGTCTCTTGCTGCATCTGCATCTGCTGCTGCTGCCGCCGTACTAGCACTACACAACACAAAATGCACACAAAACAACAAATCCAAGAACATTACCCCAAAAACAGCCACTAAAGCTCTTCTGCATGACCCATCTTTTCTCTTTCTTTTTCTCATTTTCCAAGTTTTTCCCTCTCTTGGTACTTTCAATATATTTTTTAATATTTTATTTTTTAGAAAAATAAAAAAAAACTAAATGGGAATAATAGTTACTTTCGAAGTTAGAACCGGTGCCGATGGATGAATTGAATTTTTTCGTTACAGTATATTTGGATGCCTCTTGAAAGTGACTGCCCATTGCAGCTTTGCCTTTTCCTTTCTTCACTCTCCAACGTCTATAGACTCTATACTACACATACGAAATATCTTCTGGGGTCCTCCAAAATTAAATACATTTTCCCATCCGGAATTGAAGCCTTTTCCTTCCTCTTCTTTTTTTCCTCTTTTCCTAAAGTGATGAGAAGTGATGAAGTGATTGGTTTGGAAATTTTGGAATCTAGGGTAGAAAATCTCTCTCTCTCTCTCTATATATATATATATTTGAAGGATCTATATATATATCAACAACTCGTCGACAGTCTCATTTTTTAAATAAAAACACTCCGATTCGATTATTATAGTATAATATAATTATATTTACTGTCAATATTTTAATTCTTATAAATACACGATGAGATACAAATAAGATTAATTACAAAGAAGAGATGTTCATATACTAATTAAGAAAAAAATAGTCCATATTCTTTTTAGTGAGCTTATTATTTTAGTTGGAATTCAACTACCCTGTATGATTTTCTCAATTAATTAAGTCTCTACATTTATAAAATCTTACGTTATTCCTTATATTTAATTGGTTAATTTGTCAGATTAGTTAAAATTTTCAAGGGTATAAATTTTATGGATTTTCAAGTCTAAAGTCTTAAATGGTAAGAAGGTAAAATTGAGAAATTAAAAAATTGGAGAGATTATAATTTAGTTATGTACTCTAAATTAGAACATGGTCAATATCATTTATATAGAATTGGTTATAGACATTGAAAAATTTTCTTGAGAAAATGACAATCTTACTCTTTTTCTCTATAAATGGGATAGACTCGATGAGATGAACTCTAGAAATTTATTTGATAAGGATCTAATATGAGATGAACATAGCCATAAAATTTAATGATAGAAAAAGAGTAAAATTGTAATAATTACTATTACCATAAAAAATAAATTCTACTGTTACAAAAAAGCTTGGTTATTAACTAGAATAAAAGAATATTCTATAATAAAATAATAAAATGGCCGACATTTAAAGAATCCCATATTAGTAAAATTTAATAGTATTAATATATTTCAAAACTACAGATTCCTGAATAATTTAAAATTCCAAGAAAAATATTTCAGCATTATATTGTTACCCTTAATAATAGAAATATTCATATAAAAATAAAACGGTCAATTTTATATAAATATACAAATGACAAATAAATTAATGCTTAATTGAATGAAGGGTATATAAGTTACCCTCTAACTTATATTTCTGTAATAATATGGTCATTTACTCTCATTTTTTAATAATTCAAGGGTAACATGCTCCAATTTTATACTTGGTTTAATCTGGACTTATATGGCCATTATTTAGGCTATATAATATATATAAGACAATCTTTAATTTTAACTGACTCCTATCATGGAAAAAATAGGGTATTTGATTTTTCTAGGTATAAGTCTAGGGTATTATAGGGTATTACTTTTTTTTTTGAAGTTTTTATAGGGTATTACTAGGTTATAGACTTGATGAGATGTAATTCTACTTGCCCTTTGTAACGACTTCTTTAATCAATATTTCTAAGCCAGTTATAAATTTTGTAAATTATAACAATTTTGAATGGATATAGTCACGTGATCAAACTTGCCGTACTAGTACATGACCAGGTTTGTACCAATCAATTAAATGAACTAGATCATTTTGTCTTGTTGAATCAATATGGTAGAGTCTAACCGAAAAGAATAATGTTGAGGCCCTGCATATTTTATTACATTTTACTTACCATTTTCAAAAAAAATCTTACAATTCTTATCACTTTTTGAAAAAAAATCTTTTGAAAGGTGTACAAGATTCACCATTGCGATTTCTTTTTAATTTTTTGGGTATATTTTTAACTGAAATTAATGCGGTTCAAATTTTATAGGGCTCTAAGTTTAAAATATGCATAACAACAGATGAATCATAACCCTAGAGTCTTTACCAAGAATAAGAAAATTTAGCACGACATAATTAAATCAAAAAGAAGAAAGAAAAGTACGATAGAAATCGAAACAGTAGCAGTGTGGCCAGGAAGAAGAGACAGACCCTCTTCTGTCCAGTTAAGTTTATTTTATAAAATCCTAATCCAACTGCAACTCTTAAAGATAGGATAAAATCTAATTTGAATTGTTTGAATATCCTAAATAGTCCAAAATAAATTCTAGGAAGTTTTAAATCAGACGTGGAGTGCTCAAAATAAGCCTTCTAGAAGCAGTAATGCACAGGCGAGCGTCCTCAATGTATGCAGCCTAAGTCCAGGCCCAAGTTTCTGGTGACCTTTGACTCTCTCAGAAGCAATCTATCTAACTCTTCCCTACACTTGGGAAAAATCAGCAGAATCATCATGCAAAATAGCAAGAAAGGATGGATTAATTTAACATTTAACACTTAATCAAGCAAATAAAATGATTAACAATTTAAAAGCAAGCAAAATAATCAATTTAATAATTAAAAGCAAGCAAATTAATTAATTAAATAATGCGAACAAACAATTGACACAAAAATAATGCGATAAGCCGAATTTCTCGGCCCAATGCAAACCAGGCCCAACAGCTGGGTCCAACAGCCAAGCCCAACAGATGGGCCGACTCACTCTCTTTTCTTTCCTTTCTTCTCTCCGCTTGGGCCAGGAACAGTGCCCAGCCCGAAACGCTTCCCTCCTCTTTTCCCTCCAAAACTGCATCTTGATCTTTCAACTCCAAATGAACGAAAACAGGCAAGTAAATGACCAAAATCAACCCAACAACAGCATCAATTTAATCAACCTAAAACAGCAACTCAATTAAGCAAAAACAACATGCAATTAACGGAATAAAAGCAAGCAAAATAAATTAAACAAAGCTTTGAAATTAAACCAAAACAGCAGGCAATTGAACGAAGCAAACAACAAAATTAACTTGAAACAGAGGCAGCAATTTGATTGAATTGAAAGCAACAATTGATTAATTGAAAACAGTGGCAATTGATTAATTGAAAACAGTGGCAGAAACGCAATAATTAAATAAATTGAAGGCAGCAGTTGATTGAAAGGAAATAAAAGGGCTTAAACCTACAATCCGAGGACAATAGTTCTCATAACAAGTCGTGCAGTTTTCATCTAGAGCCATATCCAAAAATGTACAGTGTGCATCAACAAACACCCATTCTAGTCTCACAAGTGACACGCACCTGAAGAAATCCCAAATACCACGACGAATGATTTCAAGGCATGAAATTATTGAAAAAGCACACATTTTCTGAAGACTGCGATTTAAATTCGAATACCAACTGCATCCACACCAATCGTAGAAGTACATTCAATACCTGTACAGAACCAGCAGACATATTGGATAAGTAGCAAAAGGGTAACAGCAAGTATTATGTCAAGTTCCAATTCTAGTTGGCTGTAAGTTACCATAGCTGCAAAGTAGACACTTGAACACTTGTGTGTGAAAGCACGAGTTTATCTCTTAAGAAAGGGTTCTCTGATTTCCTTTGCAAAAGTCCCCAGTCTACCACAATATCCCAATATGTATTCATCATTGTCGCAACAGCTGAGCTGACCAATGCCAACACCATCCAGTTCCTTCCCCTCCTAAGCTCAAAAGCAGTTTTGGTCAGAACTGCTACGATCGTCAAAAAATATTTTAGTCCATTGAATACATCTGATGGATCTCTTTCTTCAACCCATTGACGAAGACACTACAAAAGAAAAATTACATGTCTTGATGCATTTCTATAATTACAATGCAAAGAGCAATCTACTTACAGAATACTCAATATTATAGTCATGAAAACAGATTCAAAGGGATATTTCATTTTAATGTTAACACAAGCACTGAAACAACATAAATGGATATCTGGAATCACTTCAAAACTAAAAATGGTACCTGTAGAAAGCAAATCCAGAACGGTATAACAACAATAATAAAAAAGAAAGCATTATAAAAGCCATGACTGTGGCATTTGTTTTGCCTCCTAATATTCCCCCAAACCACAGTAGCAAATGTACAAATCTAGACTTCTTATTGCTTGGACCTGAGATCAAACGGCAGCAAACCCAACAATTAAGATTTAAGACTTCAATCATCACATTATTCATGCAAGGATAGAGTGTGAACCTGGCTAGTAAGGTGGTCGGCCAAGAAAAAACCTGCAAGTGCCACCTGTAAACAAAGCGTCAATTGTCAAGATGAGAAAGTTTTCAACCAGATCATATGATCTAGTTCCCTCACCTGACAGGATTGATAAAATCACCTTGTATAACGGTGCACAAATGCATCGAAAAAAACATTGCAAAAAGAAGAAACGACTTGACCGATATATGATGTCCAAAGGGCAGAATAGTATGACAAGAACAACCTGAATAAAGAAACACACGTGATTTATACAAGCTCAATCCTAAAATACAAAAAGTATACAATACTATGAGTGGACCAGAAAATTTGGTAAGATTGCAGTAATTTGCTGTCAGATTGCATAGAAAACATGGTGATGGAAGATTGAAAGCCCTTCCAGAATCTTACAGAAACCAAGACCAAAGGAAACAGTTCAGTGACTGTCATGTACTGTGAAGTTTTTGCACCGAAATCCAAGTATAAATTTGCCAGGAAACTAGCTAATGTAAGCACTGCAAGACCATTTCTAAGGAGAAAATGTCCCTATGGCCCAGCTCTGTTCCTCGCTTGAAAGCAAATATGAATGCGTAGTTGACCTGATAACGCCTCCAAAAGTATATGTTCAGTGCATGCATAAGCATCTGCAGGACTATGTATCCAAATAAACTGCAACAAAGGAAAACTCATTATCATAAAGTAACTCAAAAACATGACTCCAATGAAGAAGGTCCATGGTTCACTCATACCTGTATAGTGGGAAAATATTGACTATATATGAAACACCTTCAGCCTTATCTGCTAGTTTTCTAGGTTGTATTCTCAAAACAACAGCAACCAGCAGTGCAACTGAGCATCCAAACAAAAATCCTACCAGAAGACAGTTTGAGAAAATTAAAGTGTGCAAGGATTTTAGATTCACCTCAACCTTGCAAAATCCTTACAAATTGAATGCTGTTATGGCACACATCTAAAGGAACATCTTACAGTCACTAATGTTACTTGCCTGACAAAAATGTTACACTGTGCTTTTCGCGTTTTTCTTTTGGCCTTAATGACTTCACACCTAGCCTGTGCTTTGAGTTGGAAAAATTCCTGCTAAAGGTAGCCTCCACCCTCTCAAGGAGTTCCCTCACCTGCAGTAGCAAAGTCCATTAATTGGCTAATCAGGAAACATTAGAGGACACACGATAGTTCCTTCTTGTGGACCAACTGTACTGTCCTGTATGTGAAATTGCACCCAAAACAAAATTAGTGTTTTTCCCTGGACCTCGTTTAAGATAAACATAGTCACAAAGACCATTAAGCTGGAAACTGTGCAGCTGAGTGGCTAAGCGGATCATATGAATCCATCACTACCCTGGCATTTGATTTAATAAAAAAGGATGATAAGGACCCGAACATTTTCGAAAATTGATTTTCTACTTTCCACTGTAGTTTGATTTCATTCTTCCTACCCTTCCTTTCACCTATTCAAGTGGCATCAATGGAACGCATGCCTCACAAAAAGAGGCATGATCTTTACTATTCTCAGTGAAAATCACATGCAAATAAGGATCTGACACATGTTTTCTTACAGAAACTTTTTAACTGCAATATGCATGAGCTGCTTCTCATCATTCACCAATTCAAAGAACCAGAACACATGCATTGACATAATTCTCACCTTACAGTCTTACACAAAGAAAGAAAGAAAGAAAGTATACTTACAAGGAAACTAGTATAAAATAAGCGGGGGGAATGGAATGGAAACTTAGAGCTCACCTTTCCTTTACTTCATCAGGGAGACCCAAAAGATGGGATAGGATTCTGAGCAACTCAGCAGCAATTGCATTGCAATTCCGCATGGAAATTCTCCATCTATCCGCTCTGATCAGCTTACTTAGCGGCGCCGCAACAAGCTGTACAGTACACGTGGCCATCAAATTGCCATTACCACTTCACCAGGGAAAAGGATGAATGCGGTGGCTCCTCATCTCCTCTCCTCTCGCTCTGTATTCTGTAGTAGGTAGTAGGTACCAATAAATTTGATATTATCACCACAAATAATAAAATTTGTTTAAATATATTGTGTTGTGAGAGAATAACAACATAGAGGAGTGGCGCAGCGGAAGCATGCTGGGCCCATAACCCACAGGTCCTAGGATCGAAACCTGGCTCCGCTAGTTTATCTTTTTTATATCACTTTGAATGACTAGACAACGTCGTTTATTCTTATAATACGAAACTATTAAATATTCTTGCTCACTCTCTCTCTCTTTCACACACACACATCTCATCACACAAATAGAATGGTACTGCTAGCTGCTGTTGGTCAACAGGCATACCTACATAGAAAATAGAGTTGGTGCCTCATTTTACTTGGGCAAGCAACTTACATGGCACAACACCAAGCAAATGAGGCAATATAAGGTCTTTGCACTTTTAGGGTGCCAAACGCTTTGGACAAAACTGATTATTGTCTTCAGCAACGAGCAAAACTTTGTAAAATGATTATGCCCTTCAAGGAGGTTTCTACACTTGCATCACCCATTTATCGACATGATGGAAGATTATGGAAAACTAAGGCGAGCAGAGCAAAAATTGAAAGACTACTGGAATTTTAGAACAATATATCCATTACAAATAAATTTTAGACAAATCTAAGCAAATGAGATTAATCTAAGCTTTCCTTTTATTGTATGAATGTTAATATCTTCAACGTTTAATTCCTAGAGAACCTCTAGACATATGCACGCACATAATAAAAGGGCATCATCACTCTTTTATGATTCTTATATAGCAATTCATATGTTTAAATGCATATAAGTAGCAAACAATTTATACAACAATATGAACATAAAAGGCCCAAATGAAACCAACTCAGAATCCTCATCCATCTAAATGTTCCTGCGCACATCCAAGCTAAGGGTCATGTATTATAGAGAGCTCCTGATTAATTCCCCAACTGTGGAAACCAAGTTTCTATAACTAAGAACATATTAATCTCATATAAACAACCCAGCACTAGCAAATGAACCACGCCTCCTCTATCATTAGCACATAAAGTACAAATAAAGTCTTTTATAATCTATTTTTTGTTTAAAACAACAAAGGCAATCAACTATGATGTAAAAAAGAAAACCAGGTATGAACACTTGCTCAACAAAATTGGAAAACATAACTATAACACTTACCTCCTGCTCTATAGCCATGCCAATCTTTACCGCTGCCTGGACAACTCAGACACAACCATCTTGATGCGCCACCATCATTAACCCCATCATCTTGTGCATTATACAATCAACGCCATCTTATCTGCCGGCAACAATTCAATGTGGGGTGCAAATGCAGCCTTCTGCTTCTTTGACCTCTGCAGTTGCTGCTCCTTCTCTATGGCCTCATTCAATGGCTCAAACCACCCTCGAAATAAACCTTTCACATAAAGCAGGTTAGGTGCCAACTTTTTCTCACATCTCCCTCACTAACCCTCTGTACTCCTCCACCATTCTCTCCCATGCCTCAGTCTCCTGCCTAATTTGCCTCCTCCTCAACAAATTATACTTCCTTTTTTCAATGTCTTTGACCTCCACCTTTACTTCTTTCTTAGCTATTTTGTACAGACCCTTCAAAAAAAGAGCCGAAACCCAAGGTGGGTCTTCGATAAAAAATCGTTTGGACGAATCCTGCCCTATAAGTTTATGAGGCTTATTGATTTCGGGAGGTTTAGTTGGCCATGTTGGGTACTGAATTTGAGCTCTGTGGCTCATGGAGAATGAAGTTGTGGAAGCCAGTTTTTTATGGTGGGAGAGAAGGATATTTGTGGGCCTCTATTTTTGTGGTCTTACAGTTGTTACTAGTCGGATTTGTAATTTGGTGGCCGACGGTTGTGGCCGGATTTGTAGGGTGGTGGTCGGCAGCAGTGGCTGCTAGGGGGAGGAAATGGTTGGCTTGATTTTTAGGGTTAGGTGATGGCTACTTTCGGGCCGGCCCACCAGAGAAGGAAGGGGTTGCTGGTTTGTGGTACGGTACGGTATACCAAAATACCATACCAAATGAAATGAATTTTGGTATTTAATTACCGTACCGAAATTTAGTTTGGTACGGTATGATAATTTTATTTGAAAATTCAGTATACTGAATACTGAAATATTTCGGTAGGTATATCGATATTCTGACCGATGGACACCTCTAGACACCGATGGACACCCCTAGATAGGACCGTGGTTGTTTTCTACTCCCTCCGGTCTCGAAACAATGTCGTTTTAGCTTTTGCTTTTACTGTTTCGGCACGTATCTTAAAACGACCGGTAGACTCACTATTTGAGACAATTTTGCCCCTAATTTTTTCTGTGAAGTACGTTCACAACAAATTTCAGATTTTTTTGGGGTCAAATAGTGCCTCATTCGGCCGCCTCGATATACGTTTCCTACTGAATATTGGGATGCGAGGAAGACATTTTTTTGAGACTGGAGGGAGTATTAAAAAAAAACATAGGTGGTTGTTCTAACTTAGAGTTGGAGTATTATTCATTAACCACTTTGTTCCCGAAATTACCGAATTAGTAGATGGTTTCTAAAATTATCATCTTGGTCATGGAAAGTAATTTTACTATTTTAGCTCTATCTTTACTTGATGAAGGACACTTTTGTTATTTACAAACTAGAAAAAGACAAAGTTTGCTCTTATTCCTCACTTTGGACAGCCCCCTCCATATTCCACACTCATCTCACCCCCTCCTTTCTAGCAAACTGCATGAACAATCCTAAGGTTTACAAAAACTTTTATTGATCTCTATAATTTTAAAACTTGCAATATATTTCCTAATAGTTACAATTGTAATTTTTTTAATAGTTAAAATTTCAAATGAAATAGTAAAAATATTATAAAAAGTTCCAAATTTCGACAAAAAAATACAATAAATATGGTAGGACTTCAAAAAATTAAAAAAATTAATTTCATTTTTGTGATTTATTTTGAATTGTTCCTTATTCTTTAATTTTATATTTTTTTCCTGTCAAGTGGATTCTACCGTATTTGTTATACAGTCCCTCCAATTTTTATATTTGTTAGTATTTTTTTAACTATTTAACTATTAAATTAAAATGATTAAAGTTGTAATATGGCTATTGTCTGTTGAATAGGGGTCAGAGGAAAATGTTAAAAGAATAGTTGCGAGCATGTTGTACACAACAACTAAACAGTTTGTTAGCCTGCATGTACCCAATTTGTTACATATCATTAGTCTGAGTTACTGGAACAAGATAATAACAATTGAAAGTAGCATACAGAGGCAGTAGCAGTGTGGTATAATGGTTACTTAAATCTTTTGAAATTTCAGTATGTTGGACAATTTCAAGGTAACACTATCATGGATTTTCCATTAAAAATTACAAATTAATCATAATCGTTTTCTTTTCGCTAAATGCAGTCATGTCAGAGCACACTATCACATCTGTACAAAGGTTTCAAATGGTAGTCTAAAATAAGGCAATCAATAACCACAAATACAAGAGAGGATTTTCTGCATGAGGAAACTAGTCAACTCCAAATAAATGCATCATCTATTTATTTTTGTTTTTTGGGTAAAGAATGCATCTGTTTATTGAAAAACATAATGAACTAAGAGACTTTTAAAGTACTAACTACTTTACAACAGATATAATTTTCATGATAGATAATTGCCCATGGCAAAAAAATAAGTAAAGGACCCCACTATCTGTAATGAAATGAAAAACAATTTGATACCTCATTCCAAATACTTGATCCCATCAATGGTTAAAGATGTTTCTGCAATATTTGTTGCAAGGACGACTTTCCGTGCACCTTCTAGAGTGGGTTCAAATATTTTGGCTTGGAGTTCAGTTGGCAAGTTTGCATATATGGGACAGATAATAAGCTCTGCAATCTTTGTCCCTATTGAATTTAGAAAAGAGACTAGAGAGGAAATTGATAGAAGATGTTTTGATTGAATTGATTTGTTTACAAATCACCCTCTATTTATACATGAACATAAATTGTAAATTAATGTTAGTGCAGCTATTAGTGCAACACTCTCTAATTATTTTGTCTAGCACTTAATGGTGAGTGGGGGTTGAGTGAAGGTAATCTTGATCGTCATACATGATGCATGCATTCTAGAAGAGAAGAAGGTGATGATGATCTTGGGCTGTTGCTGCTGGGCTTTCTTTTTGTTGGGCTTAATAGTCCCTAATCCTCTTGTAATCTCCTTCAAAATTTCCTCAGCACTCTCAATTTCCTCCTAACCAGTAAGGAAAATTAATATATCTCCAGGTGGTTGTGTCACATGTATTTGAAGTACTGTTACAATTGCCGTATCTAAGTAATCAGCCTCTGGGGCTTTTGTGTAGTGTATCTCAACAGGATACCTCCTCCCAGGAATTTTGAAAATTGGAGCAGAATCAAAGTAATCGCTAAATTTCTCAGCATCAAGTGTTGCACTTGAGATGAGCAACTTTAAGTCTGGACAAAAATGGGTTGTCCTACAACAAATGGATGTATACAACCAACCAATTAGAAGGAGAAGAGTGACCCTAATCTTACCCTAGATGAATTAACAAGAAACTGATAAACAATCGAATACAACAATAAGAATATATTAAACACATTTAGGCCTCTTAACTACCCATGCAACCCTCAAATAATCTCTGTCAAGAAGGGAAAATCTAGTTACTCATGCACAAAACAAATAAACAAAATAAGAAAAGAATGATTGCATAAAAGAAAAAGAAAACTAATAAATGTTACCGGCTGGAGCAAAGCTCCGGTTAAATATAGTGGCTGCTGGAAATGGAAGTCTTAGTCACCACCCAAGAGAGGGAGGAGAGAAAAAGAGGCGGCTCCCAAAAGAAGAAAGTGAAAAAATATTTACAAGATGTGATGTGTGTCCTAAAACCCTAAAACTAGAGGCTTGTATAGTGTCTAGCCCACAAGAGGACAAATTCCAACTAAGGGATTACAAGAAGACAAATTCCAGCTAAGGGAAGTGAGTGACAACACATGGAGCGTGATCCTTGGTCCAAAATGGGATATTCTCAGAATATTCCAGGAGGAATCTGCATGGAATCCCGTGCGGATCTTTAGGAATCTTTTTCTCACTGATGCAGAAGCGTCGCGGGTACGAGACTGCTCACTGGTCTGGTTAGCGTCGGGGGCACGACGACTAAAGAGAATATTCCTAGGCATCTACGCGGAACCTTCTGGAAGACATCGGAGGTGACACGTGGAAGTACGGCAACGAGGACACGTGGAAATAACGCTTTTGGTCTGTCCAGGGCTCGACGATGGAAACCACGGCAAGGCCTCGATGGCAAAGTTGGTGTCGTTGGGCACTATCGACGAGCCAAAACCAACTTTCCTAAGTGCTCTAACAAAGTTGGCCTTTCCCCGCCTAAGAAACAAGGGACTAAGTGAAATAGTGAACAACATATCACATAATAAACAGTTCAAGAGGACGCCTACCTCACAAACTCGCTTATCAGAATCATAGCTCCAGCGGCATTGGTGATAGCCTAATGACCATTTTGGAGGCATAAAAACAGTTCCTGAAGACAAACATGTGGCACAAACAACCACAAGATGGAGTTTATAAATAATAGTATAAAATAAGAGAAGAAGTACATGTTATGTTACCTAAAGTATGAAAAAGGTTAAACCAATAGTCTACCATGAACCTTTCAAAAAAAAAAATAGTCTACCACGAAGAGCTTCATTTATATTGAAATAATTAAATATCCATACATTGATACTAGGATATATCATGCATAAAAGGAAAAGCAAGAAACAGTTTTGTATCATAAAATTGAGAAAAATGATTTTATCAAAGGGAAATGCTAAACAAGTGGAGGAAACAAGAGGAATGCCAGCTTTAAAAAAGAAGAAGAGAGGAATGCCACATTCTGCCACGTCACCTTAATTACAAGTTTGCCATCCATCTCAAATTTACGAAAATGCCACCGATCTCCCTCTTCATCATCTCTTCCTCAATTCACGATCTAGGTTTACATTCCTCTTCTCCATAGCCAAATTCGCTGCTCCTCCTCCTCCATACCCACCGCGTCCGCTGCTTCCTCTCTACCACTGTAAGTTATTTTTTCTTTCCCTTTCCCTTTATCTCTTTCTTTTTTTTCTCTTTTCTCTTTTCTTTTGTCATCTCTGGCTGGATTTATTTCCATTATCTAAGTTGAATATTTGCTTTTTGTGGCTTTATCTGTAATTGTGAAATTTGGTTGTTCAAAGTTAGTATCTTTTTCTTGAAATTTGGTTGTTCAAGCCCTACAAGATGTTGAATTGGATAAGAGAATTGCTATTTGGCTCACTGTGGTAGCCAACTGAAATAGCCAACCTGACGTGGCTTTTGCCACGTCATTAATTTTTTTTTTTTTTAAAAATATTTTTTTCCTTCTCCTTACCTCAATCAGCGTTCTTCTCCCTCGCTGAAAACCAAAATCAAAAATTGAAGCCCACCCCCTCCTCACCCATTCGACAAGAAACCCAACTCAATCCACCCTATTAGAGAGTTCAAACATGAGAGTAAACACGTGAGGGAGTGCTAGGATTAGTGCAATTTTATGCTTCTTTTCGTGTTGTGAATTTACAGGAATTGCAGTATGTCTTACACGCAATGGTCTAAGAGGCGAGATTATGAGGATGATGTCCGTACTCACTTCAGACGTGAGCATCTCCGAAAGTTGGAGACCTTGACACAAGGAAATAAGAGTGTTGAAGAGTACTTTAATGAGATGAAGATTGCTTTGAAGAGAGCACAAGTCAAGGAGACCAAAAGGGAGACGATGACAAGATTCTTCGAAGGCCTCAACCAAGAGATAATTGATCCACTGCATTACACTGAGTTCTTCTCCTTAGAGGGTATGTTACAAGCGGCGATCACCATAGAGAAACTCAATGTGAGATTGGATGAACTTGTGCGAGAACACCAAGCCAGGGATAAGCACTTTAGAGAACTAATTGAGAGGCTTCGTGGCGGTGCACCACGGCGAGAGGATGTCAAGAATACTACAACACTTGCTATTGAGTGTGACTTGAGTGTCCAAGGGAAAGCAGAAGTGAGTGAGCGAGAAAAAGAAGAAGGCTTAAAAGAACCCAAAGTCTTAGAGAAGACTAATCAAAATAGCCCCCATGAAAAGAGTGAGCATGGGTTAACTAATTCTTCTTCTTCTTATTTATTCTCTTCAGGGCAGCAAAAGCAAGATGTTTTGAAGGAGAAGGAGTTGTCTAAGTTGCAACAATTAGAGTTGGATGCCTTAGGTAATCCCTTTCCTTCATGTGTTTCCTTTGTTGATTCTAATAGAATTGTTGTCTTAAAAGAATCAGATTCGAGGGCGAATCTTTTCGAAGGGGAAGGGAATGATACGATCCTAGCCCCATGGTTAACCCCAGTGACGTTAATGCAACCCCTAGACATGAAGACAAGGCAGGAGACGCTGCTTGATCAAGCTTTCAGGCAAAGGATGACATGGAAGGTGGCTTGGAGGCGCAGACACAACAGGCAACTTCGTCGGAACGTATCTGGAGCTTTACATGTCGGAATCGTGTGATCGACCTCTCGTTAGAAACTTCAGGATGTTATCTTTCATTTGGGACAAGATTCAGCTCATTTGGCCCAGTGGTTTGAAATTTATGGATGTAAACATTATGGCGTGCAGTCTGTACGCGAGACAACATACAACTTGAAGTTTCGGCCCAAACCTTGGCCCGATGATGGAGAACTCGACATGGGCTGCTGGAATGTATTTAAATATATTTACTGTAATTAGTTAATTAGTTAATTAGTTAATTAGTTAATTGATTAATTAGTTAAGTGTTTTACTTTATTTAATATTCCTATTTTGGAATTAGGGTTTACTTGTAACCATTATATAAGGAGCCGATTGGCCTCCTTAGAAACTTGGCTGTTATTTGATAAATTGACATATTCTCTTCAATCTCCGCCCCTTGTTCAAGTCGGTTGAACCTTGTTCTTCTTGAGTCCGTAATACTTGAGTCGTATACAAGTAAATCTTGGAATTACATTATTGTGTCGTTTATCTTAGTGTGATTCTCACATTGTTGAGTCTAGTCCTAAGAATCCGATTCAAGATCCTTGACTTGAAATCGATTAGGGCTCTTAGCACAGGTTAGCTAAGTGGTCTAAGCTCGTACTTGTCGAGTTATTTACTTCCGCAGGAAATCCGTCTTTGAACAAAGATCAAAATTGGTGCTACGCATCCTAAGGAGCCAGGATCGTATCAGATCAGATCTTGAACCATTCTGGTAATGGAAAACTCTTCTCAAGAACGTGAACCATCTCGCTCTTGATAGTCTCATCGCGATCCTGATCAAGAAGGAAGCAGGAAAAGCACGAGTAGACCTGTTTTGAGGAGAAGTACTTGCAGCTGTGTGGCCTTCTCCTGATGGAGAATCTGATGAAAATGGAACTGAAGAAGCCGAATTACATATTGAAATTACTGGAATGGGATACCGCTTCATTACGATGAAAACTTTCAGGTAAGAAATGGTTGTAGAGAGCACAAAAGCATGGATTGTGTGTAGGTAGAAACAATTTTGTGCAAAAGTGGGTTTTAAGAGGGGTTCGAATTGAGTGAGGTGAAAATAAAATTGCTATACCAACTTAGTGGTTAAGTTATGTGACAAAAATCTCCAATTTCAATAAAAAAAAATGACAAAAATATCAATCTATCATCACCATTATTTTATATTTATTATTATAATAATATTTGACATGACATCAAATCTTAAAAACGATGAATATTATAATTATTATTATAATTATGTGGCATGACATTTTTTAACATTCGTTTCATTGCGAATGTTAAAAATGCAATCTTTAGGACTCAAATTTTTAAAATGATGAAAACTTTGAGGTAAAAAATAGCTGTAGAGAGCACAAAAACATAGATTGTGTGTAGGTAAAAACAATTTTGTGCAAAAGTGGGGTTTTAAGAGAGGGGTTTTAGGTAATCTTTCGAATTGAGTGAGGTAAAAACAAGTAACACTAATAAATTACTACTTAATAAAAATTACAAATTTTACAAATTGAATTAATTGTAAATTAAGAGTGTGATCGAATATTGAGTAGAAAGGCGGGCTGGTTTTTAAACTTCTTCCATTTCCATTGGAAAATTAAGAAGTTCGACCAAAAAAAAAATATATATGTATCTTGGATCAACATGAAATTAAAACTATATAAACATTTAAGTAGGAAATTTAGCATAAAACTGAGAAATATGTATCTGACAGACATTCACAGAAGCGCACACAAAAATTGTCAGATAAAATGACAAAAGTCATCCAAAAACCTGATAATCAAGCTAGTTTACCAATTGGCAGCAGCTACATTCTCAAATTCATCATCTGCATTTGAGATGACTGCATTGGTAACACCTGCTTCCAATTCCAAGGCTGTCAGCTCATCACATTTCTTTTCTCGTTCCTCTTGAAGCTTCCTCATCTTCTTGTCGATATTGTCAATATCTTCCTCCAATTTTGCTTTGCGTCGGGAACATTCAACAATTTGAGTCTGAACAGTCTTGAAGTGATGTCGAAGCTTCTCTCTCTTATCTTTAATTGATAACAACTTCTTAAGGCGGTGCACTAGTGATGTAGTATCGAATCCATGCGTCTCCAAGTCTGCAAGAGAATCCAAATGACAATTCAAGATCTCTTGAGAATCACCGACTCGCAATTTCAGTATCTTCTTGGCCAACTGTGAGAATGTCACCATGTGACCAATTGCCAATCCTTCACGGACACTCTCTTTACATTCAAACAAGGGACGGAAATGTGGTCTTTGCGGTAAGGCTTGGAAAACTTCCAGAGACTCGACTGCTTCCCAAAGGGAAGAACTCTCCTTCGCAAAAGGCATCCGATCCTCCACTAGCTCACTTTTTTCCGGTACCTCTACAACCCAAGAGTCGATTCCCTTTTAAAATTTAATAAGGCTACATTGTGGAAAAATGGAGAACTAGACAAAACATCTTCAGGTTTACCTTTAGAATCTCCGCCAGGCACAAATGTCGTTGTTTCTGGAATTTCAGGCCGTTCCATTATGAGTTCTTCACCTACATAAAACTTAGTACTTTAACTCAAGTTATTATTAATTAATCCATTCTAGTCAGTTATTTAACTGATTTCCTCTCCCCGTTTACTTTTGTTCTTATGAATTGCCTGCACCTGTACCTGTTCCTTCTGGTAATTCAGTATCTTCACCGCTAGGGGCCCAGTGCTCTTTACCTACATAATACATTGTACATTAATGCAAAACAATATTATCCAGCCTATTATTTAACTGATCTTCTTTCCATATTCATCTTTGTGCTCGTGTGTGGAGAAGGGACATTCAGTTAGCAGCTTCCCTTACCTACAGACTCCAGACTTGTCTTTACAGGCAATTCATCCTCCTTAGTTCCACCACAGTCAGCAAATTGCATTTTGCTTGTGATACATCTACTGACAATTTGTTCACTACCTGCATAACGAAAAATTTAGTTCCTAAGATACAAGTAGCTTGTTTTTCATCTGATCACATTCTTTATTGCAAATGGGATACAAAAATAATATTCAGCTTAACAAATCTTGATACCCATATGCTCTACACGGATGCTTTTGCTCACTCCAACCTCTTCCATGACACAACTTTCAAAATCCATCCCACTACCACCACCACGTCCAGCAATATTGTTTTCTTCACCTGCGGAATACATGCAAAGCGACAATTCAAGATAAATTATCTTCCCATCCACAATTCAAGACTACTGTACAGCTGATCCAATCTCCATATGCATTAATTAGTAGACACAGGATGACATCTAGGTTGGCAGCTCCTTACCTATAGGTTCCGCAGCTTTCATTGTTGGTAATTCAACCTCTTCACTTGCACGATCTTCAAAATCCAGGCCACTAGCACCACCTCTAGTTGTTTTGTCCTCAACTATATAATACAATGCAGAACAGTATCTATTAGTATAATTACCCAGCTACTATCTAGATCATACTAAATAATTTTCTTAGCACACACAATACCTTTCTGCTGACTGTGTTTATCGCCTTCTTGCGACTTGCTTTTAACACCCTCTCCATGGATATCGAGCTCAGGCACGTGTAAAGGGAAGATATCATAGCATCTATCATTTTTTACCAAATCTTCAGGAGATACAGATTTGGTGTTGCTTTTCCTTTTAGCTTTCTTAGGAAGGTGCAGCATAGGCCACGAGTCTGGTTTACTTTGTTTTGCTTTCTTGCGCTTGTATTTTGTGTGGCGATTGTCAGACTGCTGGGTTGGACTCTTTTCTGAGTGTTGGCAAGGGGTTTCATCTTCAGTAGTTTCTTCATCTATAAGAAAAACTTCGTTGAAGTTGTCGGCACTGTCTACTCGGCCCAATTTTTTTTCCTGTAAATATGCTTCCATCATCATCTCCTGAAACAAACCACCAACAAAACTATCTTCAAATACGATTTAATTGTTCTATAATCTGCATGATATTACACGTGAGAAACTTAAAATATGAGTACAACTTATCTATAAGGATAAATTATGCAAGGCTGGCATTCTTCTATTCAAAATAGCAAAAGACTGTTTGTGTTGTCTCAAACTCCCAGTCATCAAGATGTAAAAACAAACGAAACTTGCAGCATCACAGCTAAACTTCTAAATAAAGAGTACGCATTCAGACAATGTTCGCAAGGTAAAAGCTAAGGGATGGAAACATGCCTTGGATCCAGAAAAAACTATCCAATTGCCCTTCTCAAACTTCATGAGTGGCCTTATATCAGAGTGACTTAATTCCTTCACTTGATTAACATCCTTTATCAAGACAGCATACCTTCTTTCTGTAAGGATTTTGGTAATGAGACCATGCCTCCAACCACAACTGTAGAAAGCATCTACTTTATCTAAGAGCTCAAATTCTTTAACTTCCAAGTCAGGAGCAGGAGGACGAATGTGGAAAGAATCTACAGTTACTTCCATGGGGCCACTTTTGCCTCTGTCAATTAAGGTATTGCACTCCACCTTCAAGCCAACTTCTCCAAGAACAGTTGCTGGGATCCAACCATATTTTACATCTCCCTTATCAATGTTCACCTCTGCAGCCATCCCTCTGCTAAACGTTAGGCCTTCCATTCGCTTCAACAGTTTAGAAAACCAAATCAGCTTACGTAGTAAGAGCTTATAAAACAAAATACAGAACTAAATGGGAAAAATTGCTGTTAAGTATATAGATAATGTCACAAAGAACAAAATAAATCATTACAGGAGCCATAAATAACCAATGCAAGTGACGCAGTCTTTTCCACCTTTTGTTATCTTTAAGCTCATTAGATTATTTATATAGCAACTTGAATTCATAAAGAAACAAAACAAATCGAATGAACAGAATCATAAATAAACAATTAGTTGAAACTAACAATAATAAAAAATAAATCAATAACAGATACTCCGTAAGGTAAGATCTAACACGTGTGGTGGTGATGAATGTTAATATAATGATTTCGATAGAAATTGGACAAAAGAAGGCAAGTGATAGAGCACAAAAGAGAACGGCAGATTCAGCTATTGGAAAGGAAAAGATGCAGTAACACTAGTAGAAGAAGTACTAAAGGGACAAAGTTGAAGCAAAAGAAAGACTTTTCAAAAATACCAAATGGAAATTACTGCAAGAAAGGTTAAGAACTTGGAACCACTTTTGACAGACTATTTTGGAACCCCAAATAAATTAAATACCCAAATGCAAAAAAAGAAACAGAAGATCACCTGAGCTTTTGGTGGTCGGACCCATTGGCCCCCAACCCATTCCATGTGAAGTCTTAAAAAAGATGGCAGAAATTCACTTTCTTCAGGTGGGTTCATGTTGTTGAAAACCACTGTATAAATCCTTGAATTATCTTCCAAGACTCGAACTTTAGCCACCACTCCCTTCCACCACCCATCTTTGTCCAAGGCATCCACCACGTCCTGCTCTTCAAACGACTTGTCGTCGCCGTCCACTAAATCAAGAGGCGGCGAAGGTCTGATGAAGCTGTACTTTACATACTCCTCTAACAAATTACTTTCAGAATCGTCAGCGAGCAAGGTCTGGTAGCGAACCAAGGCGGTGCCTTTTCCTCTTCTTTGAGGAAATGCTCGCAAGATTGTGGCTTTGTACCATGCACCCTTGAATCCTTCCTCATTGCTGCTAACTTCCACCTCTTCTCCAGGGGTGATCACCATTTCACAAGGCATCTCTTTGTATTCCTTTTCCTTCCTTCTTACCTTTCTGGGTCGTCCTCTGCGATTCATTTCTCCGGTAACTTTTCTTCTTTTTTTTCTTTTTTTTCTTTTTTTTTTGGTTGTTGTTATGGATGGAATACAAAAAAACAAACAAACAGTGTATTGTGTGTAGTAGTAGAGAAATAAGACTGAGGTGCCAAAGACTGAGCAGATGTTCACTCCTATCCTTTTTAGAACAATATCATTTATTTGATTTGACCATCTTTCCACCTTCTAACATGTTTTCAAATAAGTTTTCATTTTCAAATCAAATTTATTACCCATAGATCAATAGATATTCCTAATTTGGCGAGCTTTTGCCGATGAAGTGATTTTCATCTTTCGTGGGAGTCCAAAATTCATAAAAAAGATATACTTCCTCTAATTTTTACTATAACATAATCAATTATATTAAAAAAATCTAAATCATTAAAGATCTGTTTGGCGTTCTGGTTCTGTGACAAAAAATTTATGTGAGAAAATGACTTCTGAAAAATGGAGTGTTGGTAAAAAAAATTAAAAGTGTTGTGAGATAGCAGTTGAAATGAAAATGTTGGAGTGTAAAATCCATTTTTAAAAAAATAACAAAAATAGGAAAAGTTGATCTAAAATTACTTATCTTGAGATAGAGATTATATTGTGATAGTTTTTAGTTTAATTTATCTTGATTATTTTATATAATGTTTCAATGGTATGTTAGTTTTTTTTTAAAGACGGGTAGTAAGGATCTCATAAACATAAATGAAAATTAAATAGAAATTTAAGTTATTTTGTTGTTTATGACTGTAAATGTTATACATAGATATCTAAGTTCTTATTTGCGAGAATTTGGAAGAAGCAACGATCAAAATTTAATATTTTGCACTTGCCTATACATTTCCAACTAATATCAAATAAGTTCATGTATTTTTAATTACCTCAAATCAACAACTATATTTACTTAGATGGAAAAAATAAGTTATAGTTATAAAAAATAATTTGAAGTTCATTTGCATGTTTATAATGTGGTATTAAATTATTTTGACATGTATTTATTTTTAAAAATAAATAAAAGGATAAGATATAATAAATAATGTCATTTATTAAAAATATATTAATAAAATTAAATTCATTTTAGAATAATTTAAGCTCGCATTGTTGACAAGAAAGAAAAATTTAGTTTATTTGATGACATGAATGACTATGTTAGAATAGGAGACTAAAATTCTAAGAAAAGATGAGATCATATTTATGTGAAAAAATGGAGGAAGAATAGAGAGGAATTAATCTAATTTGAAATAAAATATTCTGAATTTGTATCATAAATGTCATAGTAAATTCTCTATACTTTTAATTGGTTCGAATCAACATCACCCTTAACAAATTTATTAGTATATTTTAAAAAATTAAAATAATTAGTGATTGATAAAATAATTTCAATTGTAATTCCGTAGGCTTACGTTGCAAATTTTAAAACTATTCGGTACAAAGTGGGAGATTTTGCAAACTTTAGGGTTTCTTTATATAGTTTATCTAAAAATATATTTAATTTTTTAATCAATAAAGTTAATATTTTTTATTGTTATTATATAATAAAAAATAAAATGTTACAAAATAAATATTTTGAGTATATTTTTAATGATTACGTAAATATATTTCTTGAGATTTTAATATATATTTTTAGATAAAAACTAGATAATGTTTTCAATTTTAAGATAAACAACATTCGTTAGTCTTTAAAAAAAACTTAATATATATATATATATATATATATTTCCTATATGGCAAAAGTAAAAATATCGGTACATTCATTAGTCTCTTAGAAAATCACATAGGGTACCTTTTAATAATATTTTAAATAACACTAATAATAGTAAATTAGAAAGTGAACAAACTTATAAATTAATTTTTCAATTAAGTAATGAAATTTTATTTCTATTATTAAATGACAATTTATTTAATTAATAAAGAATTATAATATTCATAACTTTTAGTAAGAGCTTGAAATTAGTAAATGATTTATCATAGAAAAATATACTTAGTATTGTGAGTTAAGAAAGTTAGCAAAGATAAATTATATTTGTATAAACTATATTTTTTTTAAGTGAATTAATATTAAAATTATGAATAATTAATGTATATTAAATCAATTCTTTAGAATTTAAATTTATATTAAATAATTTTTTGATAGTATGAAAAATAAAAGAACGTGATTTTTTATAATAAAATATTCGCATCATAATATTAAATTATAGTAATTAACAAAAATATTATTTAAATAATTTAATAATTTAAATTCTAAAATACAAAAGAGAAAGATAATTTTTTTAAGAACTAAAATATGTTAAATACCGAAATTATTCTTATGAACTAGTATTATTTTTGTATATTTTTAAAATTTATCATTATTTTTTTCACCCATGTCAATATCACAAACAATGATAAATTTTAAAAATATATAAAAGTAAAAGTTCATAAGAATAATTTCATAGGAAGAAAAAATTAATATTCAAAGAGATTGTAAGAAATCAATCTATGTAATGTACTCGTGGAGCTACAATGTGACAAATATCTTTAAAAGTATGAAATTGAAAAATAGTCACAATGAGTAAAATATAAGTTAATCTATTTTTAAATTTAAATTATTTGTTAAATATAACAAATGTATAATAATATATTTTTTAAATGTAAATTATTTTAATTATTATTATATTATTTTAAGAGTAATATTCTTTATTCAAGTTAATATTATTTTTTTATATTAAATTTAGTAAAGAGATTGAATTTAAGAGAGTTGAAGAAATATAAACTAAATAAAAGTGAAAAATAAATTGTAATATTTATACTTTTTCTAATATAAATTATATGGTCAAAAGAAGAATTTTTTTATGAGAATAATTGAGAAGTTTATTTATAAGTATTGACAATATTAGCCATATATTATCAAAATGATTTACATTAATGGGTTAATAATATTTATTTTATTTTTATTATTTAACTATAATTTCAAGGCAGTACATGGTTTATTTTTTCAGAAAAAATTACTTTTAAAGTTAAGAAAATTATAAAAGTAAAAAATAAAAAGAAAATTTATAATTTTTCCTAAAATTAATCCAATGACAACTGTTGGTTAATGAGTTTTAATAATATAAAAGGATGAGACTTGAATTTTCAACTTCTATTTCTGATGACTTAAAAGCATATAAATTGGATGGTTGGGCAGATGTTATGGATCGAGTCTTGTCAATATCGTTAATTCTATAAATAAAATCTGTTTTTCAGATTTTATCTTTCCAGGCATTCAAGTATTCTCAACTTCATTCATTTTTATTTCTTTAACGAAAGAAACATGATCATAATGGAGTTTGTCTTTTGATTTTTTTTAGAGGTAATAGTATAAAGACCCCCTGTACTATTTTTCAAAACAGAAACCTCCCGTGTACTTCAAAAAGTCAAATTGACCTCCTCTGTACTATTGGTCAGAAGCATTCCGTTGGTTTGTACCAGTCAAACTAACAGACTTCACTTTTTGACCGTTGATTTTGATTAAAATATTCAAAAAAATTATTAAAAATTCAAAAAAAAATGTAAAAAATCCAAAAAAAATGTATAAATTCTATAAAAAAATTATGTAACCTAAAAATCCAGAAAAAAAATGTAAAATTAAAAAAAAATCTAAAAAGTTAATTAATCTAAAAATTCAGGAAAAAATGTAAAATTGGATTTTTTACATTTTTTTTATAGATTTTTTACATTTTTTTGGGATTTTTTACAATTTTTTACAATTTTTTTGGATTTTTTACAATTTTTCTGAATATTTTATTCAAAGTCAACGGTCAACACTAACGGTCTGTTAGTTTGACTGACGGAGACGAAGCAAATGCTTCTGACCGATAGTACAGGGGAGGTCAATTTGACTTTTTGAAGTACAGGGGACGTTTCTGTTTTGAAAAATAGTACATGGGTTTTTATGCTATTACTTTTTTTTTATAAGGTGGTTCATGTAATGGCCTACAACACTATGCAGCCTTGGGAAGAGTGTGTAGGTTTGCTTTTGCTCTTTTGAGCTGAATGATTCATCAATCACAGTTTACTCTATGATGTATTTTATTTTATTTTTCTGGTGTTGCATCCTTCTAGACGAGCAGTAGTTGGTCAACTTGTTGTTGGTTGACGGGTGTCGAATCCAATCATAAATAAAAAGATTACAACTATTCACTAAGCAGCAAAAGGATTTGTGCATAGCGGCAAGAGGTTCGAACACAGGGACCATCGGCCTAACGTTTATTCTCCTGCAAACAACCAAACCAAACTGATCAGAACGAAGGGGAGGTAAAAACAGTACAGAAAATAAATGACAGGAAAATAAAATAAAGCAGGAGACATGACAGCTCCATCTCAAGGCCTTGAGATGAGTCTGCCATGCTCTAAATAAAAACACTAAAAGAAATACGAAAATAGTAAAGAAAAAGAAAGTGAAAGGATGAGGGAAATATTATTCCCGGTAGAGATCTCTTGAGGTAACAATTCCATGTTGTTCATTGACACAAAACATTTTGAAAACAATTTCCATAGGGAAGTTATAGAGAAACATCCAGGGGCGATCTCCAAGCCTCCTCCTACTCAAGCCGCATGAAGAGAAGCTAATCGTGCGACCCTAACTCCCTTAACAATTCTATGTTGTACCTGTCCGCCACTCTACTGGAATTCCCCGCTGTCACCCAAGAAACTCAGTAAAGGAACAAGCACGCTCATAAAATTCCTAGATTGTTGATATGATTAGGAAGGCCCTTCTCTAGACCTTGAGATGGACGCACCTGCAGTCCATTGACCTCAAAACTAACTCTTTTCTTCTTCTAGCTTTAGGAGTTACCCTATCGCTAGTTGTCTACTCGGGTTCTCTCTAGTGCAGAAACGCGGCACTAGAGGGATTCTACTGTAATCAACCAAGTTGAAATCTAAGTTGGCCAAACTCAAACACAACCCAATTAAATTGTCATTAAACCAAGCAAGAAAAGAGATATGAAAAACGTTTTTATTGAAGAACAACAAGTCTCACAACATACTGGAATTGTTAACCTCTCAATCCCCACCAGGAATGGAGGAATTAATTACAACTCCAATCAAAACAGCAAGCTTGAATAAAATCCGAAAATACAAGAAAATGGAAAATAATACAAAATGAGAGAACTAGGCCGTGTTTACTTGGGAGAATTTCCCAGAAAATTCTCCCAATTTTCTAATTTTCCGGAAAACGTGTTTACTTGGGTCAGTTTTCGTTTTCTGTTTGAAAACGAAAATTTTCCGTTGGAAAATCGATGAACAAATTTGGAGAACGAAAAAAAATCGTTCTCCAGTTTTCCAACCCATTTACAAAGGATTGGAAAACTCGGTTCTCCAAAGGAAAACTCGGTTCTCCAATCCAATCTTTAATGAATCTTTTTTATTCCATCTTTACCCTTAATAATGCGTACATCTTCACTGCAGCTTGTTTTTTTTTTTTTTTTGAAAATTTCACTGCAGCTTGTTTATTGCTTGTTTTAATCCCTTTGCTAATTAAATCAACAACTTGAATTATGAGGAAAATTGTTGAGTAATTTGTGTCCAATTAATTATTTTAACACACCTATGTAGTGAAAAATGAAGGAATTTCATTTTTTCAGACGCCTCGCCCTGGTTGAAAAAATGAATTTCCTTCATTTTTCACAATTTCAATTTATTACGCGCTTTTTCTTTACATTTTATGATACAAAATATATAAAGATTAAAATGACTATATATTAATTTAAAATGTTATTCATATAATTTAAAATGACAAAGAGGATTGAAAAATCGTGACATAAATTGAAATATAGTGAAAAACGAAGGAATTTCATTAAAAAAAAGTGTTGTTGGAACAAAATTGTAGCATAATTTCTTATTATAAATAAAATGTTAATTATTTCTTTACAGAAATATATTGATTAAAAATATCTATATAGAGTTTGCAAAAATTTTAATATAATGCTTTTAACCATGGTATTAATAACTTATATTTTTAGATGTTTGATTATAAATAAATTGATAAATATTAGGTGGTAGATGTTTGATTATAAATAAATTGATTAAAAATATATATAAAGATACAAAAAATATTATTTCTAACACTTGAAATGAATTATGCCCTTTATGGTCATTTTATATTCCAACCATAGTTTTAAAACAGTTTTTACCAAACACCAAAAACAACTTCTGGTTTCCCCACAGAACTTTTAACAAACAGCATACTCCGTTCTACAAAAGTTTGAAACTGACTTTTGCAGACTGAAATTTTCTCCACTGAACTTTTACAGCTAGAACCAGAACGCCAAACAGGCCCTAAAACTGCTCCCGAATTGTTTTTTCTTTTGGACCTTCGTTGGGCTTGAATCTTTGGGCCGAGGGCTCAAAAAACATAGACCCCTTGCTTTTGGGCTTTCCAGGTTGGAACTCCGATCCCCAAGTCCAAACTCCCGGTTCATTGGCCGTTGCAAAAGTGGCACGTTGCAGTTGCTCTCCCGCCACGTCACCCGTTTTAAGGGTTTTTCCCTTCCCTGAAAATTGAAATCCAAGGCAATTCCATTCTGAATTTCTTCTGATAATTGTTAGAAAACTTGAATGGTGGGTGTCCGATATTTCCTAATTACCCCCACCACCACACACCGTCACCAAATGGCCAAACGCAACACAACCAAATGATCATTGCCCGCGGCGCGATAAAGATACCGCCAATTATCAGTTAAAACTCCACCATCACAAAAACTGTACAGATCCGCTGCTCGCATCCCCGCAAAACCATGGGGCGCTCTCTTTGGCGATCCCTCGATCGCTTCTCTCTCCAACACTTCAAGTAAGTCTCTGGTCACTGCATTGCCATCAAATTCGTCTGTGGCTAGTTTAATGTTAGTTTTATTGATCGATTCTCTGTATCTTCTGGTTCCAGGCATGTAATTGCTGAGTTGCGCGGGATTAAGGTCGTGGACAGGCAGAATAAGGTGACGTAATTGGTTCTCAAGTCATTTGATGGTGATTGTGCAACTTTTGTTGTTAATTGATGTTTTTCTTTCTCAGGAATTAGTTGTTGATCTCCTACACTCTATAGTGGAGATGGTTACGTATGGTGATAAGCAAGATCCAATGATCTTCGAGTAAGACTTCGTGACATTGCTGCCTATATCTGTTGTTTTGTGTTTGTTTGGTGTTATGAGTATTTTGGTGATGCTAAGATAAGTTACTTTCTCTAATACTATAGGTGTTTTATGGAATATCAAGTTTTGGCGGAGTTTGTGTGCGTGTTGAGGATGAGTGATGATGATTCAAGAATTGAGGCACCGCTACTTCAATATCCGAGTATAATGATTCAAAACATGGAGAGTGAACATGCTATTTGTAAGTACATTGTTCTCTACCAGTGGAATGCTTATTAGACTGAAAGATCTGCACCATTCTCCATTTTTCTTGATCCCTTCCCTTCACTTTATCTTTTTCCATACTCATGAGTCCTAATAACACTAAATTATATTCTGGATTTCACAATGCAGATTACTGTTTAAGCAATGACTACGTCAACAACATTATAGCTCATGAGTACAACTTTGATAAGGGAGATTTAGCTTCATATTATGTATCTTTTCTAAGGTTGCGCCTCTCTCTGCAAATTGTTCTAATGTTCTTGCTTTCATTTTTTTAAACTGCAAGAACTAAGTGCATTTCCCCATATTTCTTGAATGTTTTATTTGTTTGACTTTGTAAATAGAGATGGTAATAATTTGTTTTGACTATGGCCCTATCTTTTTCCTTTTTTCTTAATCAGAGCGGTGAGTAGCAAAGTAAACAGAGATATGCTTTGTCTTCTTGTAAAGGTTCATGAGGTGCGCCAAAAATCATGCCTGTCTTCCCGTACCAATTTTGGAGCTCCATGTACTTTTGCTTAAATTTCGTGTGCATCTCTCTTACTGCAGGATGTTGTGGTCTCCTTTCTGCTATATACTGAGGCTCTTAAATTCGCTCAGCATGGGGAAAAGATGATCCAGACAGCCATACGTGCATTTACTCTCAACATCTATAATGGTATCTTGATTCTATTTTTTCCCTTTTTTTGTGTATGGAAGAGAGTCACGGATAGCTTGCAACTTTATTTATTTATTTTGCAGTCAGTGATCAAGTGATTTATAAATTTGTAACGACTCCTAGTTTCACAGTATTTCTCAGACCTGGTTTATAGCTTTAAAAAGCAATGCATTCATCTAGACAGCCTTGTTCATGGCCCAGAGTACCTCTCTTTCACTTTGTACAGTAGCTTCTCATTTCTAAAGAACACTTTCTCGGTTCTTACCAGGCCATATGAGAAAAGGCTTGGGCTTGATGCAGGAACATGTGTAATGGCGAAAGAAGGAAGAAACTGCTTTTGGAAACTGATAAAATTGTTGATGATCTTTACTATTTCAAGGATATCATTTGTATTGGTGAATCTTGTTTGACTAAGGCAGTTATGCAGAACATACTCAACTTGCTTGTCTTTCCCATATTGCTTCCGCTACTTCAATCAACGCATAGTGATGTGAGATATTTTCCCTAGTAACACCTTTGCCCTTGTATTGTATAGGCTTTATATTATTGACATGCACATAGAATTAGTTTTGGATCAGTGGTGGGATTTTTAATTAACTTTAAATTATTTGAATAATTAGTGGGATTGGTTTGCTGGGGTTCATCGAACAGAAGTTATGCTTCTTGGTTCTTTCTTAGTGGACTTGGATGCTACATGTGTTTTTCTGTAAGTTTCACAATACACCAAATCGTTACAACCTAAAGTTGTCTAGGTCTGAGTTAGGAAAAATATTGAGATTTTTTTACTATTTGACTCCGGGTAATATTTTTGTTGAAAAATATCTTATTAAATATCTAAATTTAGTTTTTCTTTCAGGCTTCAAATCTATCTGCAATCACTTCTCTGTGTGTGGTTTCTCGTCTTCTTCAAGTTGTCGGTGGCAAAGACATCACTGCTTCTTTAGCTGATGTTATTCTGTACCCTCATATGTCCTCTGGTTCTGAGTCTAAAGAAGTAGAAAATTGTAACGGGAATTCTCTTTGCGGACATTTGGTAGAGCATACATTACCTAATTCTACAAGCGGCCTCATGGATTCAGATGTATCCCCAAAAAGGTTAGTGGACCTTTATGGTTTGAGTTATACTTTCACTTATGCGAGTAATGGTATGATGAGGATACATTCATTTTTGTTTCTTTGTTTTTTCCTTTTAGTCACAATCTTCCAGTGGGTTTGTGGACCCTTAACAACAATCTCGTGAGAACCAAAGGGATGGGTTTGGCTAAATATTATGCACATATTAGTTGATATTATAGTTTATTATATTTAGACATAGACATTAGTATCAGTTATTTGTGTGAGTTTTGGTGAAACAAATGAAGAATTAAACCTACTATCAGCTGGCAAAAAAGCAAAAACGAACAGCAGAGGTGGAATTAGTGGGTAAAATTGTGGTTGCATTTCAATGTTTTGCAACACACCTTGTGCAACATCTGTGTTGTTAAAGAGAGTGATTTTATTTGACGCTCCATTAGCAGTCTGTGCTTCATTAGGTATAGTCTGGGAGTTTTGCATTTTACTTCCGTGTCACTATGGTGGAATCTAGTAGCTCATCATTAAGCTTTGTGTGCCACAACTCTTATTGATACGATCCGACCTCCTATTGAGTTGGCCGAATGTATGATACAAAAGGGAGGATTTAGCTAATAAATTTGTGACTTACAAAATAGTAGGAAAATACAAGAACAATAGAGGGGATGCAGCGGAAATGAAGAAAACAAACAAACACAAAGAAAGATAGAGATTACTCAGAGAAAAATGTGGAAGAGACTTGAGATGATAACTTGAAACGAGTGAATGAATGCTTGAGGCTCACTTGAGGTGTATCTTGAACACCATGGGCAGAATGCTCTTGAATACACAACAATCACATATATATCATTTATCATTCAAACACTCACAAATGAAGTAATAACGATTATACACAAATATGATAGTTCGGAAGAATATGTGAGGAGTAATCTCCACTCAAAAATTCTTTTGGTGAGTTTAGGGTGAGGAGTAATTTCAACTCGAGAAGTAATCTCAACTCAAATGAACAAAGTTCACTTCAATATCTAAACTAATGAAAATAAGAGAGTTTAGCTATTTATACAAGATAGCATAAATGGGCATTTCATGACAAGTTTGCCTTTCAAAATAATTAAAAATCTCATCTTTGCTAATATGTCCAGATATTAACGGTATGCCATTAAGGCCTTAACAGGATGCCGTTATTTTTGGCAAAACTTGACTCCAAACTTAAGGCCTTAACAGGATGGTTCCTGCAGATACTACTGCTATTACAAGGAAAGATGCTTGATGAAAATAACATCCATCTATTTAATGCAAGTATTCAGTTATTTTCTCTTATGTTCTTTTTCTTTGGCCGTCGGCGACAAATAGTTTTGAGAAGCTACCTCATAACAACGCATTATCTTGGTGGACATCAATTTACCTTGCTTTTCTATATTCACTTTGGAATTTTACCATGTGCATAAGGAAACAAAGTCACAGAGTACCTTACAATATTCATTTATTTAGATTCTCTATAGTTATTCCTCAAACTTTCTAAAATTTTATATTTCCAGTTCCCATTGACAGACATCTTATGAGCAGTCCCGTGAACGCTTCAAGAAAGAACTTGATGGATGCTGGTATGATAGTATTATGGACACTGTGCAAAATGAATGGGAAAACTGTAAAAAAGGTATCAAATCAAAAGCTGATTGAAAAGTTTGGTTTGCATACTCACCAAATCAAATGTAGAAACAAAATGGAATGACCCATGTGAAGAAATTTTGATGGACTTGTTTCTTCTATTCTGCATATTGCCCACAGCTCTTGAGGAACCATTCCAATCTAAAGACTCTTTTTTCCTGTTAGAGATTTCTGTCTGCCTGCAGAATACCAATGGTATGGGTATAGTGAAATTTTGCTTTTGGCATGCCCCCGTTGAATTTGAGAACATCCTCTAGATTCAGTTTGTATGATTCCTTTTGAGTTGTAACATCACTTCCACACTGCAGATGTGACTTCTTCCCATGCTGCGTGGCAAAAGATGGTTGATGCCGCGAAGGTATCTGTCAGTTGATGCTCTTTCATATCATAAGTTGTTCAGTTGGGTAACACTTCTCATTTTTCTATTTAACCCTTGACTCATTCTGCAAAGCTTCTTGTTTCTGTTGGCACTTTTCTACAAACCATCATTGAATGTGGAGGGGCTCATGCTTAATTTATACATGCAGGGTTTTCTTCTCCATTTTCAGTTGAGGGATCTTATTGACAAACAAGAATTGCTGGAGAAATCAGTTCCCTGTTGAATAATAACATCCTTTCATTTGACTGCTCAAATTTTGCAGGATCTGGAATTCCTTGTAGGATTGCCTTTTCAAATGCTGGAATCAGAGATATTTACCTGATACCTGTGGCGAGTGGAACATCAGGGAAATTACTTCTTGTGGAGAAACATCCCTTCCGTAGTCAACGAGAAGTTGTAATCGCTATTGCTCCACTGGCAGGATTAAGTGTAAGCTCAAACTCTTTTTAACTTAAGCTTGAATAAGCCAAATTTTCTGATGATGATTGTTGGACCATAGCTGGGATGTTTTGATAATAGTATAAGTAGAACTATCAATGAACTTCTTTTAGAGATGCAAACTATGGTCCGTCTCCATTTTGGCTTGTCTTTTCGGATTTACCAGATAGTTGTTTCATCCTTGAAATGCCACAGTTTTTTGTGTAAAAAGTCTTGGGGCTAGTATATATCGTGCCATCTTGGCACACATGGCATTTTCCAGCAAATGCGATATGTTTACAAGACAAAAATTGGAGCCCATTATAGCCACGTAGGTGTTACGTTGACAAGTTAATTTTTCACTTCAATAAAAAAATGGAAATGTTAATGAGAAATATATAAAAACAAACTTAAAAGTAAATAATTTGAATTTTTTTTTACGTTCTACTATATTTGTTACATTTTTCTGTCTAAAATTTATATTTTTTGTTGTTATTGTTTACTGTTTGATTTAAAATTTCAAATTGTTAATTTTAAAATATTATACAATTTATATTGTAAGTTTTGAAACTATAGAGAATGAAGTGGAGAGCTTTGCCCCCCCCAAAGTGAATTTGTATCGTCTTTTATAAAATTAGGGTTTTTAATATTTTGTTTTTTTGGATATTTAGTTAGAAGATCGATTTTATTCGAACATCGTTAGATCCCAAAATTAAATATGCATCAAATATAAAGGACAAATCAATCACACTTTACACCCTAATTTAAGATAAGTACCTTTTTTGGGATTTTTATATATTGGAGAAAAAAAAGAAGGTGCTACTTAGGATGTCCCTTCTTTTTCTACGTTTTCTATTAGTTTTTTTAGATAGGAAAATAATTTCGTTCAAATACTATCTGAATTTGAAGAAGTGATTCTCCAATTTTATTTCTCAAATTATAAAATAGATTTTTTATTTCAAAAATGAGATGGCTAAAACTAAAAATTTGTTTTATAAACATCATTATGTCATACTATTATTCTTTGGATCAGAATGTGACTTAAAACTCGTACGCATATCATGTTTGTGCTGTCTTTCTTTTTAACTTGCTTGACTTAAAAAAGAAATTAAAAACAAGATCAAGTACACGATTTTTTTATTATTTGAAAACGCGGTTATCGTATTTATTTAAAGAAGACGCACTCATCATTAAATAACTGGAAGAGACAGAAAGAGACATGAAAGAGTAGTAGAGAAGATTTTCCCCCCACATTCACATCATCATCATCTTCCTTCCCTTCCCTTTAGACACGAAAGAGACAGAAAGAGTAGTAGAGAAGATAGACATGGAAGTGGAAGAATTAGGTGCAAGAAAGTCGTCGTCGTCGTCGAGGTTTAAGAGGATTGGTGTTTTTGGTGGAATTAGACCAGGCAAGAAGATTGCCTATCAACAAGCAGCCATCGATTTAGCCGAGGAATTGGTATATTATATATCCCAATCTCTCTCAATCCCACAAATTGAGAGAGAATGAGAAAATGGAACGGCCCGGTTGATGATTTCCTAGCTTAGCTGTAACCTGGCTGTCAGTTGAGCAGCACTCTTGCATGATCCCTTCTTTTTGGCCTTTTCAATTCAAATGATTTTAACCAACTACTACTTCATCCCTAATTTCTGCTTTTGATTTTTCTTTTTTACATTTTTAAATGGATTGTTTTTAGTTTTACTAATTGTAATTACTATTAGTATTAATTCTTGGGAACCAAAGGTGCTTCTATTTCTCCTTCTTTCTTTTTTTATTGCTGGGTCCAAAGAGTTTGTTTTTGGGAAATTGCAAAAATTGGTACCTGTACAAGAATTTAATGAAATATTTCATACCTCATGTCTAAATTGTTTTTAAAAGACACTTGTACAATAACAAAACGTCACATTTGGTACGCCATCCAAGAATCAAACTCGTGATCTCTTGCTGCACAAGCAAGAATCATACCACTAGACCAAATACTCTTGATGTGTTATCATTGATTACTACCGATATTTATTACTTCAAACCCTTTCTCTGCTTCTACTTCTCTTCGATTTGGTGAATAGTTTTCGATATTCATCCTTTAAAATTTTCAAACAATGTAATAATTCTAAAAAAATGTAAAAATTTCAACAATAATTTAGTTAATCTAAAACTTCAGAAAAAATGTAAAAATTCACAAAATAATTTAATTAATTAATCTAAAAATCCAGAAAAACTGGTAAAATTTCAAAAGAAATGTAAAAATTCTCAAAAATATGTAAAAATTAAAAAAAAAACATTAATTCATCTAAAAATTCAAAAAAGTTGTTCAAATTCCAAAAAAAATGTAAAAAATCTCAAAAATATGTTAAAATTCAAAAAAAACATTAATTAATCTAAAAATTCAAAAAAGTTGTTCAAATTCCCAAAAAAATGTACAAATTCCCAAAAAAATGTTAAAATTAAAAAAAAAGATTAATTAATCTAAAAATTCAAAAAAGTTGTTCAAATTCCAAAAAAAATCTTAAAATTTCAAAAAAATTGAAAAACATCTATAAAAAATTATAAAATCCTGAAATTAATCTAAATTTTTAAATTTATTTTTTGGAATTTTTAAAATTTTCTTTATTTTTAGATTAATTAAATTTGTTTTGGATTTTTTTACAATTTTTATATTTTTTCTGAATTTTTAGAATAATTAAATTATTTTTGGAACTTTTACAATTATTTTTGGAATTTTAACATTTTTTTTGGAATTTTTTGGATTTTTAGATTAATTAAATTTTTTTTGGAATTTTTTAGAATTTTTACATTTTTTCTAAAGTTTTAAATTAATTAAATTATTGTTGAAATTTTTAAAAGATGAACATCGAAAGCTATTTACTAAATCGAAGAGAAGTAGAGGCAGAGAATGGGTTTTGGAGTAATAAATATCGGTAGTAGTCAATGATAACACATCAAGAGCATTTGGTCTAGTGGTATGATATACTCGCTTGTGCAGCATGAGGTCACTAGTTCGAAAGAACTTGGCTTTTTCCTAGAAGATGTGATCAGTTAAAATGATGCAAAAAGTTTAGGAGCTTTTGAGCCGCCTTGATAATAAGGTTTTTGATAAAAGTGGAATCTGCTCTTAGGTCCCTCCATTACAAACATTTATTCTGAATAAGATTTGGTGGAAACTGGAAAGTATTCAAAATACGCAAACTTTACACTTAAAATGACCTTGCTACCCTTGTCAAACTGTCTTTCCATTCACTTTCCTTTTCACCTTAACTTTGTTATTTTTCCTGTTTTCTGAATTGGTGTTGATTTGTGGTTACTGTTCTATTTGTAGAGTTGTTACGAAATCGCTAATGGAATCGGTAAGTCTCTTGTAAATGCCGGCTTTGTTTGAAACGAAACGGGACATTGTTTGATAACAAGCAGTGATGAAAATGTGAATGACCTGTGCGACATAATGTTTGCAGATATTCACTACAGAACCGGCTGGAGAAGTGGTAACTGTAAATTATTTACACGAGAGGAAGCCCTGATGGCACGCGAGGCTGACGCCTTCATAGTCCTCCCTGGTATCAGTGCTGAGTCTTGTATAATCTTGTTATGGATGTTTAAATTGTTTTCTCATTAGACAAAGTAATTTTATGTCAGGAGGCTACGATACTCTAGAAGAATTGCTTGAAGTCATATCAGGGGATCAGCTTAATATCCATCGCAAACCTGTAAGTAAATTATGTTCATTATTTTGATGCATGCTGTATTGGTCAATGCAGTGTAAACTATGTTTTTATTCTTTATTACTTTAGCAGCAACTCGTACAACTGGTAGGTTCATATGCTCTTCGAATGTGCTTAATGAAAATCCAAGTTGGACAATCTTATTACCAACAATGGAATTTTAAATGTCCCTCTTAAGACCATTATCTGCTGCAGTAACCTCGCGCCGAAATCGATGCATTCACATGTTGTCCTCCCTCTGTTGGCTTGGACTCTTATGTGCTTCATTCCGTTTGCATTTAATTTGTCTGTTATCTGTTCTTTATGGTCCTTTATGGTCTTGATGGAACATGTTTGGGTGTGTTGAAACTGAATGCAGCATCACTTTTGATCAGTAAATCAGTCCCAGTTGTGTTTAGATTATGAAAATGCGGCAAAAACGAATCGATTCATGTGGTGATCTATGTTGTTTCACATGTCTTGGTATGATAGGAGATATGGCCTTACAACATGATTTGGATGGTTGTTTAGTTAAGGCTGAAAAAGTTGGTCGAAGGAAGGTGCTTTTTTCTTTGATTTGTATTGTAATTAAGTTAACTTTACGTATTTAAATTGGATGTTTCCTCTTTGATATCATATTTTAATTGAAGAACAAGAGCTAATCCAATCCATTACAAATGATGCAGGTGGGTCTGCTGAATGTTGATGGATTCTTCAATTCATTGTTGTCTCTAATCGACAAGGCCGTGGATGAAGGCTTCATATCGCCACGTCCCATTGTCGTGTCCGCGCCAACACCAAAACAGTTGCTCACCTGCTTGAGGTATAATCTTTATCCTATAACTTGTTCTCAATTCATTACTATTTTCAAATTAATTTTACTGTTCTCTTCATTTAAATTGCTTGCTGTTTTGGTTTATTTAAATTGCTCTGTTTTGATTTAATTTGCTTGTTCTTGTTTTGAAAGATTGCCTGCTATTTTTGGTCTGATTGGACTGTTGCTGGGCTAGTTTGATTTGTTGTTTTCGTTAGGTTTTGCCTTCTTGTGATATGGAGGATTCTTCGTTCTTCGGTGCTGAATTTGTGCCGGATACCCCTACCGGTACTAACATTTCTGAAGTTTTGCCTTGTGATATGGAGGATTCCGATGTTGAACTTGCGACGAATACCCCTACCGGTAACCGGATCTCACTTTCTGCTTGTTGCCACGGAAAATGTCCAGAATGTGTGTTGAATGATACCATAAACCAGAATCAGGGTTTTCGGGGAATAAGTGAGGTGCTCGATCAAAATTTCCATTCCTTAAGCAGGTTGTCCAAGAAGTTAGTAGAAAAAGTGCACGAGTTGTCCAAGCAGTTAGCAGAAAAAGTGGACGTGTAGATGCCGTATGGCTTTTGGCAACTCAATCGATTACTTTATTTTGGTGAATCTGTTTCATGCATCTGAATTTAGATGCCTTGTAGTTTTTTAAGTGAACGGTAACACCAAATATAATTGTTTTCTTTGAGTCTTAACTTAGATTTTGATTTAAAAATTTAACAATTTATTTATCAGGATCTAATCTGCAATTTTTTGATTGATTTTTGGTAAAAGGAAAAACGGGGAGAAAAAGAAAAGTCTTACTTTTTTTTTTAAGCAATTGTTATGTTTATTTTTTATTTTTTAAATGCTGATAGTGGTATATTTGAACAGAGTTAATGGTTAAGTATGCATAGTATTAAAAGAGAAGATGAATTAATATTATTCAAATAATAGAGGTATTAAATTGGGACAAAAAATAGTACATATAACTTATATACATAAAATTAATAAAATAACTCCAGTACAGGCCATTAATATCATTAATCTATAAAAAGACAAAAGAAAACAAATTGGAGGCTAATTAACTAATTTAATGACTTACAACAATCCAATAATTAACGTCGCTTAAGCAAGCCGCTTTTTTAAATTTGGATGTTTCAGCCACTTATTCCCAACTCAAAAAAAGAAGAAAAAAAGAGTTAAACTACTAACAGTATCAAATTTAAGTGCACCATCTATTTTTTATTTTTTTTACTTATGCATTCTTTCACCTTAATTTCATCTTTAATATTAAAGTTTGAATTCGAAATTTTAGTTAAAAATTTATAAATTTTTTATATTAAAATTTATTATTGGAAAAATAGAAGATCACATGAGTCTCTATTAATGAAATTATAGAGTTCGCTCTAGAGAAATAGACGACCACAAAAAACCTTCTTATTAATCAAATCCCCCAATTTATTTTGCCTACCATGGTGCTACATTATTATATGTATGTACATTTTTGAAAATGTATCATTTGTGTAATTTTGTACAATTTTATTTTATTTATTGATTTTTATTGACACTAATATAATATAAATACAATAATCATATAGGGAGAGAATATTAAATAGATCAACTAGCAACGTACTAAAATATGGAGTATTGAACACAAGTGTTACGGGTGCAATTTCTTGAAAGCTTATTAAAAATACTTTCAAGTCACGACTGAAAAATATAGCCTCTGCGGATTTTAGCTCTTGAAGTTTATTTTTGACCAATTGCTTTTCTTCATCAATGTCTATTGTGTTGGTCCCTTTTTTAGGCTTACCCATTTGCAATTGGTTCTCTACTATAATTCCTGCTTCTTCGCATACATATGCTGAGCGAGAGCGAGTAATAATTACCATAATTAACATAACTAATCCCATGTCAGAAAGAAGAAGAATATATTGAACACTTAATTACCAGTGGAAACATGAGCCAGAATATTAATTTTAGCACACTTCTTTGCAAAGTTCAAGACATTTAAGGCCCCCAACATGTTCATGCCTAATGCAACGTCATATCTGTGACAAGAAGGTAGAAAAAATGTTAATCAGTAAGAATAGTCTTGATATGAAACTAGAATAAGTAGCCTCCACCCACCACTTAGGTCCTATTTTTTTATTTTTTATTTTTTTTGAAAGGAACTTAGGTCCTATTAAGTTAGCCGTAATTGGAACTAGTCACACCTTATTGGTCTAAAATTATTAGTTTTTTTTTTTTGAAAAAAGAAAATGTTAAGTTTAATGACTGACATGGTTTTTTTCTACACGGATAAATAAGATAGTTTTATTTATCCGCCAAATTTACCCAATTTCGTTACTTAAATATTAAGTTGTGAGTCTTGATTAATCAAGACGAGCAAAATGAGTAATTTTTTTTTTGAAAATTACCACACGATTAAAACTACTACGCTCCTACTTTAAGTAAATAGTTTGAATTTAGAGATTGGTGAATAAAAAATAGTACTACTTCAGGAGAGTAGTATATTTTGGGGACATAAAAATTGACAATACTCTAAAATTCTAAATAGTACTATCGTAGTGCTGTTGCTACCCGATTTTTGACCATTTTTTTTGTCACATTTACATAATTTTACGCTTATCACGTTTAAAGCTCGTCTAGATCAAATTTCTGTCGATTCTTGATCCTAGGCTAGTTTGTTTAATATTTCGTGTCATTTCGTGTCTTTTTAGTTTCTCGTATTTTTAACTGTCTTTACGCGAACTTCTATCGGTTTCGAGTAAGTTTCCCGGGACCATGGATCGAACGCGTAATTTCTTTGTTTGATAATTACGTACTAATTTTCTCTTTCACGCCACCGCGTTCAGTTTCATTCAATTTTTGTCGTAAGGACATTTATTTTGCGCACGAACGTTTTGACACTTCCGAAAGAGAAAATAAATACGTTAAATCAACTTTCGCATTTCCTCACTGTATATTAGTTTTCTTGCCTTATTTTTCTACACATAGTTGTACCCTCGGCTCGGATTTATTTTCACTTTCGTACGATTTTGCTCGTACCAAAATATCTCGTTCGTGTCCAAATTCATGCATTAATTGCCATTAATGCATGAAATATCCAAATTGCCTCTCTTTTCTTCCTAGCTAGGGCTGCCGACTCCCTTGTGATGATCACAAACTTCCCATCCATGAATCCTTGACCACACAAACAAAACTTGCTCCCTACTCCCACACGTTTTCATCATCACGGAGCCTTGTCATCGTGCCTCGTCACCCATGGCAAACCGACTCCAAACCGACTCAACTTCTTCTATAAATAGAAAGCTTCTAGCAAGGTATCAAGGACACCAAAAATCTCCTCTTAATCTCTACTTCTTGCACTACCTTCTTGGCCATAAGCTCTCGTGGACAAGTGAGCCTCTCTCTCTAGCTCCTCTCTTTAATTTTCGTTTTTGCATGTAGTGTGGAAATAAATTGCTATAACTTGCCTCATATGCTTAGTTTACTTTCTAATTACACTTCCCTTACTTCAATTTGATTGTATAACCTCTAGGCTAATTAATAGCCATATATGCATGTTTAAGCTCTCTCTCTCTAGCTTGTCTTCAATTTTCGTTTTTGTCTTTTGAGCATGAATAAATGGCTAGAACTTGCTTCATATGCTTAGTTTTCATGTTAAGTTCACTTCCCTTGCCTCAATTTGATTGAACATTGTTTAAGCTATTTAATTGCTCAAAAACCATTTAATTAGCATGTTTCTTTTCCTTTAAAATTGTCCACTGTTTTGCTTCATTTTGCTTACTGTTTTCGCTTGATTGAGTCATTGGCATGTTGATTGATTTATTTGACTCGAAATTGGGGTAAAAAAGGTAAATTTGGGTAGTTGGTGTCGCCGGCCATGGTGGCCGGCGACGTTGAAAGAGAAAGGAAGAAGAAAAGGGGTTAGGCGGGAAAAAGGGAGAGAAGAAAGGTGGTGGGCTTGGCTTGGCTTGGGCTTTGTTTTTTTTATTAAATTTTGGGCTTGGATTAATTCCAAGCCCATTTTTTAATGCCCAAAAATCCAAATGTGGGGCCCATTTAATTATCGTTAATTCGCATGAAACATTCGTATGCTTTTTTTTGCCATGTTTAATTATCGTCGAAACTATTCGTATGCTTGCATGATTTAAATAATTTGTTTGTTCCATGCTTTATTTAATTAAATGCTTACATGATTTAAATAATTTGTTTATGCCATGCTTTATTTAATTAAATGTTTACATGATTTAAGTAATTTGTTTATACCATGTTTTATTTAATTAAATGCTTGCATGATTTAAATAATTTGTTTATGTCATGCTTTATTTAATTAAATGCTTACATGATTTAAATAATTTGTTTATGCCATGCTTTATTTAATTAAATATTTACATGTTATAAATAATTTGTTTATGCCATGTTTTATTTAATTAAATGCTTACATGATTTAAGTAATTTGTTTATACCATGTTTTATTTAATTAAATGCTTGCATGATTTAAATAATTTGTTTATGTCATGTTTATTTAATTAGATGTTTGTATGCTTCAAATGATTTATTTATTTGTTTGTCACGTTTATTTAAATACTTATTTGTCAAACTAAGTAATTGTTTGCATGCGCTTTTCTTATTTATTTATTTTCGAAAACATCGCTAATGCTTTCAATTTGCAAGGAAGATCAAGAGCACGCAACGCGAGTACGCTTTCTAGTCTCTTTTATTTATTCGATGTCTTTTTGCATATATTACTTATATACATGATATTTAAAAATGCTAAAAAACTCATAAATTGTGTGCATGATAAAATCAACCTATATGCTTACGTGTTTAAATCACTCGCTTTTATACCATGAAATTAATTGCTTGCATTGATATATGAGCATGGTGGCTTCGATCCCACACGGTTATTTGCATTTCATTAAATTTGTATTGTGCTAGTATTTATCCATGATAGGATCACGTAGTAATTAGGTTAATCATGCATGGCTCGATGATGACAAAGAGGACTCTCGCTTTAGTAAAAGACCCAACGATTAATCAGTCCTGATCGGAAATAACAAAAAATACTAAAGCGATGAATACCTCTGAGGGCCCATGGACAACTAGAAGGTGGCCCAATCTTCGTAACAGGATTTCGTTGACACTTTACTATCGTTTACCTCGTAAATGATTGAAAAGTGGCGCGTTTCCGTGCGCGGGATCGAACGACACTTTCCGGTTACTTAGTCATTTTCATGTTAAAAATTGTTTTCCAAACACCTTCTTACCGGTAACCTTTTAAGGATGAGACTTGGGTGCCTAACACCTTCCCAAGTCCATAATACGACCTCGAACCTTTGTTCTTTGGTTTAGACCAATTGTGCCTTAGTTTTTATTTTTTATGCCATGACGCTTAGGTTCCCTAAACCTTAGAAAAATAGAGTGGCGACTTCATTGTATTATGCGAAGCATCCATTTATGCTTAGCATCCGTCCCGAACCTTAAACTCGTTTTCAACGAAAAAAGGGGGTGCGACAAGTGCAATAAATTTGTTGGTCACCTTTCATCAAAGTTGGTGGTGGCAGCAAAGTTAACAATTGTGTTTTGGCACATTTTGAATTTTATTTGAACATGCTAGATTGAGAAGTATAGGTGAAATATATTTATCGAGAAGCCAACTTGGTGATAAATGGGTTAGCGAATCCAACATTCTCAATGCTCACTTCCCTTCAATGACATTTTTTTTTATACTTCCTAGTTTTTTCACCTTTTTGTGTAAATTCTAGTATTGATTTTTATTTTATTTTTGTAAAGTAAGGTTTTAAAACTCCTTTTCTAAAAAGTAAAAAATATATTTTTGTATAATAATTTCAATGTCACACAAATAATGTAGACATTTAGAATAAAAGTGAATAATAATTGAAGTGTAGTAAAGGTAGACTAGACTTCAATTATATTAGAGTTGGATGGGATGAAGAAAATCCACTTATTATATTAGTTTTATGTTTGGATCCAACAAGGCAATGAAAGAAGGATGCTTGGAGAAAAATTATATACGACTTTTTTCTTTTTTACAATAAATTATATACTACTTTATATATGATCATATCCATAAAAATCGCTCAACTAATAAAATCAAACTTAATTTTAAAAGTATATTTGGAAAATAAAAGTATTATATTAAAATAAATTCCAAAAAATTGATGTGGTAAAATTTAGTTTTAATTTTACTTTAGTTAGTTTTTCTAATTTGATGTCATAGTTAATTTTTAACTAATTTGATATCTTAATTAACTTCATAAATAATAATGAAACGAATTTGAACCCATTTAGGGTTGAATTGTTTGTGGGTTTTGGAAATTCAAGCTTAGTTCTTATATTAGTGGCTCCTTGGACAAATGGGCCTTGAATATTTTATGTGGCTCAAAATTAGTTATTAATTTTTTTTTTATTACTTTCTCCATCTCCGTCGCGCTTGTCCCTTCTATAAACCGCTTCCTCTTTTCTTTTCTTTTTTGATAATCCGAAGCTGTAAAACAATGTCATTCAAGTCAAGTTCTTATTTTTTAAATTTGCCTCTTTTTTTCTGGTGAGGAGAAATAGATATCAAAAGCTTCCAAAATTGACTGCTTCAATGTCTCATTGTACCCAGCTCCTTCCCTTTCACAATCATGGACCCATGCTTGATCATTACTGTCACTACAGAACAGAAACAACTTTGTGATTGCCGCTCGTCAATCACACAGGTACAAAATTCTCTTCCTTTTTCTTAATAATTTTTTTCGTTCCTAACTTTCTGCTCCAACAAATGAAACAAAACAAGACCCAGAAATTTAGTAGTCATCTTTGCTAATGTATCTCATGCCTTGCTCATTTTAGTGGTTAAAGTTGGTTTCCTCTCACATTTTCATGGTTTTATGACACTATGGGAAGCAAGGATAAGAAAGACTTGGCATTCTTTTGGCTTTTGGTTTTAACTTTTGAATGTTGTTGCTTTGAAAGAGGATGCTCTAGCTCAGTCACTTATGATCATAAAGCACTGGTTATTGATGGCAAGAGAAGGGTTATGCAGTCTGGTTCTATCCATTATCCTCGAACCACTCCTGAGGTGGGTTTTTGAGATATCATCTTGATTGTCTCTGAATTATTAAACAAGAAAGGAGGAAGGTATAATCATCTTAAGAGTTATTTTACAGCAGTAGGTCGAACTACTTTGCTTTTGATTAATGTTGTCTTGGTTATTGTACAACAGAAGAGGCTAACCGGAGATCTGATGCTTTGGAGAAAGATGACTTGTTAACTTTGAGGTTTTTACTTAAAGCATCTGTTTGTCATTGTAGTTCTCCTCCTTTGCTACTAGTTATTCACTTGATGGCACTGATACTCATGGCTTGGTCCTTGTCCAGAAAAGTGTCAAGACGAGAATATTTGAAGAAAAGAGAGGAAAAGAAATTGGAGGAAATCAGGTATCTTTTGACCACATGATGCCATTGGTCTTGTTTTTTGTTCTAATGTTTATAGGATTTTGACAAATAGAAGGTGGTTATTGGTGGTTATTGCACCATTAATTTGAACAATTATTGCTGGACATCATTAGTTGGTGTATATGTGCTTTTTTCCTTATGCCTTCAACCATGCACATCTTTTCAGAGATGATATCGAAGACGAGCAATGTCTGTTTGGTAGTGAGAAGCTCACTGAAGTAGAATATCGTGAATTGAGGTAACAAATTTGATTCTTGGCTTGTGGTGCATCTCTACTTCTATGATATTTGAACTAGTTTTTGGTTTCTTCGGATTCCCCTTTATTCTGTCCTTCATTCTGCAAATTTTATGTACTTGCTTACATAAATGAAATACATACATAGGTGCACATAGACATCCCCGCGTGTGTATGGTTTCGTATTTTCAAAGTTTGGGTATTGGCATGGAATGCTTTGCAGTGTTTTTTTTGGGGTCATAAGTTGTGTCCCGTCAGAACCAGGATGGCCCTTTCTTCAACAAAAAAAATGATTTCCTTAACGTTTTTTAAGGATTAAAACTGCAGCTAGCAAATTTCTTGTTTCTTAGCAACTGAATGCAAGTCTTTCATAACTTTTTCCTTATATTTTCATTGAGCTCAATATATGATTTTGCAGATATATTAATATTCCTACTTGTGACTTATTGTATTGACCATGGACATGTTTTAAAATAATATTCCCATGTTTACCAACTGGTATCAATGGTTTTCTATTTTGGCAGTTATAAGAAACAGATATTAGAACTTACGAAGAAGAAATCAGAGGAAGATGAAAACACAGAAGAGGTAAATAACCATTTCATTACAGATCCTTTACTTATTTTTTTGCCATGGGCAATTATCTATCATGAAAATTATATCTGTTGTAAAGTAGTTAGTACTTTAAAAGTCTCTTAGTTCATTATGTTTTTCAATAAACAGATGCATTCTTTAGCCAAAAAACAAAAATAAATAGATGATGCATTTATTTGGAGTTGACCAGTTTCCTCATGCAGAAAGTCTTCTCTTGTATTTGTGGTTATTGATTGCCTTATTTTAGACTACCATTTGGAACCTTTGTAAAGATCTGATAGTGTGCTCTGACATGACTGCATTTAGTGAAAAGAAAACGATTATGATTAATTTGTAATTTTTAATGGGAAATCCATGTAAGTGTTACCTTGAAATTGTCCAACATACTGAAATTTCAAAAGATTTAAGTACCATTATACCACCCTGCTACTGCCTCTGTATGCTACTTTCAATTGTTATTATCTTGTTCCAGTAACTCAGACTAATGATATGTAACAAATTGGGCAAATGCAGGCTAACAAACTGTTTAGTTGTTGTGTACAACATGCTCGCAACTATTCTTTTAACGTTTTCCTCTGACCTCTATCCAACAGACGATAGTCCATATTCATCTGGGTTCACAAATGTTTATGTGATGCCTTGGTATAAACCTAAGCTTAATGAGGAGATCCCTTACAAATCATCTCTGATAAAATTTACTTTTATCATGCACCAGCACAATGCTTGGGTTGAGAGGAGTCTTGTGATAAGATAAACTGGATAGTTGTTTATTAATATATTGGGGATAGGGTTTGCTGGAAATAGTGTCATAAACCTCATTAGAAGGGAATTGCCCTCAATATGGAGGATAAGCCGTTCTCCTGAAGGTTCCTGCAAGTTAGCCCTATAAGAGACCCCCAAAAAAACTCCCATGTAGGTGCAGATCTCCATAGTGAAACTTCCATAAATTTTGTTTTCTTTTCTTCCCCCCTCGCCCTCTAGAAATGGCAAAAGATTATAGTAGGTACCTGTTTTCCTGCTCTGATTCTTTTTTAGTATCATTCTGAATAGTTATATGTGGGGATGTAAAATATGTCTCAACATTGACAAGTTCATCAAGATTATAACTCTTGTGAACTACACTAAAGATATCTAGATGTGCACAACAATTTGGGTTATCTTTTAGAGAAAGCTACAATATAAATAATTTGGAAATACAAAATAAGCTGGAAGTTCGACCCAGTATTGTCCTTTTATTTTACAACTTCAAATCATTTTGTGAACTGCTAGTATTACCATTCTTTCCTTCAACTTTTGCTGATCATGTGTTTTGTTTTCAATTCTCAAACTATACTAGTTTTTCTCCTTCAAGTTAGTAGGGAATCGCCAATATTTTGCATATGTATGTTCTCTCCCTGTGCCTATCTTAGATTCGCTGTGGGACAACAACAGATGTGACTTCAAATAGATCTTTACTTTAGCAACTAATTCATGAGTGAAAAGTACCCTACAATCACATCAAATTTTAGTCATAGTTAAATCACTTCTATTTTTTCATCTCAGGTTAGGATTCATAATTTCTTGGAGAAGACCAAGAGTTACCAAAAGAAGACAATAGCTGATTCTGAAAAGAATCTGGGCAAGGAGAAGGAGATACTAAGGAAATATGTTAATAATTTAATTAAAAGGAAAAGGATTATTGACGTACAAAAGCTGGTGAAAAATGAAGACAATAGACCGTGGGGTTGAGATACACAGGCTAAGGTTTGCAGTCTTTACCTTCTGCTTTTCTTTTATGTCTTAATTGTGCAATCTTTTTGAACTATTAGATTCCTCGTTTCTTTCTCATTTTCCTCTTTACTTCTTCTTTTAATGTATTGCTCAGCAATGCAGCTGGGAAGTCGTCTCATAGAACTATTAACTGAGTCAGCCTATGTTCAACCTCCACTTAATCAGTCAGGGGACATTCCACCTGATGTTCGGCCCGAATTTAGGCACAGATTTAAAACTGTTAAAAACCCAGGGTGAGGATTGTTTTTATTTCGTTTGGTACATTATGATTATCCTCGTGCTTCCTAAACTGACGATTCATTTACTGGCTAATCATCCTCGAGCAATGTGAATATTTCTGCTTTATTGGGAGAATCCCCTGGATAAATCAGCTTACCCAGGATCTTATAGTTTGGCCCCTTCTGTTTGTCTTGTTGGGCATTGACTAATTTGAGGAGGGCCACATATTTGATCTTTAAGCTGTGTATATGGGTAGAATCTCTCTCTTGATCAAACTACATTGCTTAGTTGGCGTGCCGTAATTTGATTTTAGACTATTTACTTTACGTTAACTGTTTTGGATATTGTAATATGCTTTGTTAGGGTGGTGAGTTTTTTTCCCCCTTTGACATGTTCAATGCTCACCTTCCCCTCTATCTTCGTTTGGTTTCCTTTTTGTGATGAATTCATTTTGTCCTCAGGCAGAAAATTGTGAAGAGGTACGGGGTAATAGAATGTGATCCCCTCATCCTTGCAGGGCTGGATGGATCTGTGAGTTCAGCAATCACTTTATGTCTAAAGTATAATGTTTAGGGTAACTGAACTATTCCCCCCCTCCAACCTCCCCCCTTCCGAGACACAAACCTGCCCACCCCAACTTAGACCCAAGTTATCATTGATTACGAACCATATGTTTAATCAACCTAAAATGATTTATCATGGATGTGTATATCAACACACCGTTGTGTTGCTTCATGCCTATACTGCACGATTTCACTGCATACAAAGTTTCCAGGAACTCTGTGCAAAGTTTACGAATGGATGGTTGGGCAGTGAATTCAGGCGACCCATAATCTCTGAAGACTTGAATTTTCAACTTCTATTTCTGATGACTTAAAAGCATATAAATTGGATGGTTGGGCAGATGTCATGGATCGAGTCTTGGCAATATCGTTAATTCTGTAAATAAAAGCTTTGCACTAGCATTGAACTTCTCCTATATATTGCCCTTGTATTGATTCTTCTAACTAGAGAAGCCAGGATGTCGTTTGAAAGTTCATGTTCAGCTCTTAGATGAATTTCCTAATATTGTGGCTCAATTAACTTTGTAATACAGAATCCAAGACTTTTGGAAGTGTGCATATTAGTATAAGGTGCTTATAGAAAAGCATGCCTACGTTACAAGTGGGGAAAATCAATGTTCCATTGGTGCAGTAAATTAGTCTGGTCATATGTTTGCATTCCATCTTTAAAATCATCACATAATTAATCAATGTTCCATTGGTGCAGTAAATTAGTCTGGTCATATGTTTGCATTCCATCTTTAAAATCATCACATAATTTCACACAGTGATATTGGGCTTCACTGGTGGTATATAGTCTTCTTTCCATTAGTCGCCATCTTTTTGGATGTTTGCATGCGCTCTTTATTATTTATTATTTTCAAAAGTGTTGCTAACACTCTCATTTTGCAAGGAAGATCAAGATCACGCAACGCAAGTACGTCTTTCTTCTAAGTCTCTTTTATTTATTTAATGTCTTTTTGCAAATATTATTTTCATGTATATTATCTAAAAAGGCTAAAAAACTTATAATTGTATGCATGATAAAATCAACTCACATGCTTACATATTTAAATCACTCGCTTTAGACCATGAAATTAATTGCTATATATTGATATGTGAGCATGGTGACTTCGAATCCCACACAGTTATTTGCATTCATGAAAACATACGATGTTAGTATTATCCATGATTAGGATCACTTAGTAATTAATTAATTAATCATGCATGGCTCGATGAAAAGGGGGAACGTCCGCTTTAGCATAACGAACAAACGGTAACCTCGTCCTTCGTGTCCCGATCGGAAATAACATGTCCCTACGAAATGCTAAGATGTAATGTCACCTTCGAGGGCCAAAATTATGTCAAAAAACATTTTAATAATCGAAAAGTGACCCAATCTGGTAAGGGGATTCGATTGACATGCTTCGATCATTGGCCTATGTAAATGATCGGAAAGTGTCCCGTTTCCATGGGAAGGATTGTTAGACATGCTTCGATTATTCATTTTCGTGTCAAAACAAAAATCAAACATAGTAAACACCTTTTAACTTATAACCGGTAACCTTTTTAAGGGTGTGACTTGGGTGCCTAACACCTTCCCAAGTCCACAATACGACCTCGAACCTTTGTTCTATGGTTTAGACCTAAGCCGTAGTTTTTTTATTTTTATGCCATGATTAGGTTCCCTAAACCTTAGAAAATAGGGTGGCGACTTCATTGTATTATGCGAAGCATCCATTTATGCTTAGCATCCGCCGCGAACCTTAAACTCGTTTTCAACGAAAAGGGGGGTGCGACACAAGCAAATTAATTATTTGATAATTAAATGCAAATGATTAATTAATGATTAAAAACAAGTAAATTAAATAATAAAATGTTACAAACGAGCAAAGGATACGAAATACTTATGATGGGCCAAACAAACTGGGTCCAGAATTTGGGCTCAAGACAGTCGTACTTGCGAGCGAAGATTTGATTTTACCCTACAAAATGAGATCATTAGTACGAGTAAAACAAATATCAAGCAATTAAATAAAATGATTAATAACAAGTAAAACAATTAAAACAATTAATTAGTTAACTAAAAGCAAGCAAATTAATTATTTGATAATTAAATACAAATGATTAATTAACGATTAAAAATAAGTAAATTAATTAATAAAATGTTACAAACGAGCAAAGGATACGAAATACTTACGATGGGCCAAACAAACTGGACCCAGAATTTGGGCTCAAGACAGCCCAGCCCATGGCAGCTTAGCCCTTTCTTTCTTTTCGTTCTTCTCTTCACGCTGGGCCAGGCGCAGCCCAGCTTTCTTTCCTTTTCTTTTCGCTTGCAAGTACGCCTTTCTAGTCTCTTTTATTTATTCAATATTTTTCGCAAATATTACTTGTATGCATGCTATTTAGAAATGTTAAAAGCTCACATCATAATCACATGCATGATATTTAGAATTGTTAGAAAAATAAAATCAACGCACATGTTTACGTGTTTACATCACTCGTTTTTTTATGCTATGAAATTAATTGTACATTTGCATTGATACATGAGCGTGGTGGCTTCGATCCCACACGGTTATTTGCATTCATTAAATTGGTATTATGTTAGTTTTTATCCATGATTACCACTACCTATTAAAAAAGAGTTGTCACGCCAGCAAAGTTGCCACGTCTTTGCTGATATGGAAACTTTTTTTAACGGAGTTACTGACACATCACTTTTTTAAAACGGTATGAGGGTTATTTGATCATTATTTATAAGTTCAAGATTAAATAAAATATTAAGTTCAGGGTTGTTTTTTCGCTTTATCCCTTTTATAATATAATTAAATTTTAATCCTTGGATAGGGATAGTATAGTAAATTACTCCCTTCGGGGGGAAATAAATGACTTCCTCGCATCCCAATATTCATTAGGGAACGCATATTAAGTATAACGTACTTCCGAGAAAAAATTAGGGGCAAAATTGTCTCAAATAGTGACTGTTCCGGCCGCCTTAAAATACGTGCCGGAACAGTAAAAGTAAATTTTAAAACGACGTTATGTTTATTTTAATACTAATAGTTTTTCTAGCTAAGAGACGATTGTTATTTAAGGAGGTAAATAAAAATATTAGTATGTAAACTACATTAAATAATAACTAGATAAATTCATTAATATAATTTTTAATATTAATCAACCATGTTCAATAACCAAACAAGCATGTTGAAAAATTCAAATTGCTTGCAGTTTTGATGATTTAAAAGCTTTGTATTAATTAATTTGCTTGCTAAATTTGCCTACTATTTTTGCTTAATTATATACTGTTTTTTTGCTTAATGAATGTGCTGCTTTCGTTTATTTGATGCTACTGTTGATTTAATTGATTGTTGATAGGGGTTTAATTTTGGTTTTTGGTCATTGTTTGTTGCAGGTTTGGTGGCTGAAGGAAGAAGGGGGAGGGAAAGGTGATGGGCTGATGGTTGTTTTAATTTAAAGGAATGAAGGAGTGGGCTGCCATTGCCGGCCCAAGCGTAGGAAAGAAGCTGGGCAGCTTGCTGCTGGCCCACGCGGAAAGAAAAGGAAAGAAAGCTGGGCCGCGCCTGGCCCAGCGTGAAGAGAAGAACAGCCCTTGCGGGAAAGGAAAAGAAAGAAAGGGCTAAGCTGCCATGGGCTGGGCTGTCTTGAGCCCAAATTCTGGGCCCAGTTTGTTTGGCCCATCGTAAGTATTTCGTATCCTTTGCTCGTTTATAACATTTTATTATTTAATTTACTTATTTTTAATCGTTAATTAATCATTTGCATTTAATTATCAAATAATTAATTTGCTTGCTTTTAATTAACTAATTAATTGTTTTAATTGTTTTACTTGTTATTAATCATTTTATTTAATTGCTTGATATTTGTTTTACTCGTACTAATGATCTCATTTTGTAGGGTAAAATCAAATCTTCGCTCCCAAGTACGCCCTTCTAGTCTCTTTTATTTATTCAATATTTTCCGCAAATATTACTTGTATGTATGCTATTTAGAAATGTTAAAATATTACTTGTATGCATGATATTTAGAATTGTTAGAAATATAAAATCAATGCACATTTTTACGTGTTTACATCACTCGTTTTTTTATGCTATGGAATTAATTGTACATTTGCATTGATACATGAGCATGGTCCATAAAATTACATATTTACATTTATTAAATTGGTATTAATTTATCAGTAGACAAGTGAAGCTTAAATGAGAGATTAAGAAAGTATTTATGTAAAAAAAGCATTGCAAATAATCATTTTATGTGAGAATATGATTATATGACCTACCAGGTATCAAAGTCCTTCAAGATGAGATACTATCTCACAAATCGCGAAAATTCATCCTGAAGTCGCGTATTCAAGACAACTCTAGAGCACAGAGGAACTGAGCAGTGAGTTCCTTGTTATCTAACCAGTTGCACTAATCTTGCAAACAGCAGAAACTCGGCCTGAAGTCCTTGATACAATGAAACTTCCACTGAGCAGTGAGTTTCTTTGTTTAGAACACAATTTTTTTACTCTCTCTCTATATATATATTCGATAATGGTGATATGCTTTGATGTTTCCAGTTTTTTTCTTATATAGTTTTATGTTTTCTTTTTAAATAATGATTAGGAGCAAAAGTTGAGGATGCTGAATGCTTGCAGTTCATACAAAGCCCTTTGCCTTTTGAAGGCAGTCTCCCAGCTGATGATGCATTTGAGACCCAAGTCCTAAATCTTGGTTGTGAAACACAATTATTAGGCGATTTTGATTTCCCTGAGTATTTGGACACCCAATTGATGGATGAATTTGATAATCAAGTTATACTGGATAGTGATGATGAAGGGACTGTTAGGACCGAAGTCTTGAGTGATTCTGAGGACGAAGTGGGAACAACAGATAAATGCAAATCATTGGAAGAGACGGCGGTCCAGCGCACTTCCCCTATCAAACACTATGAGAAGCCACCGATGGACAAAAATGATTCTTTGATTGATGGAGAACATAGTTCAGGTTAGTTGCTCTACATTGTTTTTATAAGGTCTTTTCTCTTGTGGGCTACTAATAATGAGTTGACTCTGAAAAAACAGAGAATTAGCCGCACGTTGCATCTCTTTGGAATAAAACATCAATGTTTTCTTTTTAAATAATGATTAGGAGCAAAAGGTGAGGATGCTGAATGCTTGCAGTTCATACAAAGCCCTTTGCCTTTTGAGGGCAGTCTCCCAGTTGATGATGCATTTGAGACCCAAGTTCTAAATCTTGGCGGTGAAACACAATTATTAGGCGATTTTGATTTCCCTGAGTATTTGGACACCCAATTGATGGATGAATTTGATAATCAAGTTATACTGGATAGTGATGATGAAGGGACTGTTAGGACCGAAGTGTTGAGTGATTCTGAGGACGAAGTGGGAACAACAGATAAATGCAAATCATTGGAAGAGACGGCGGTCCAGCGCACTTCCCCTATCAAACACTATGAGAAGCCACCGATGGACAAAAATGATTCTTTGATTGATGGAGAACATAGTTCAGGTTAGTTGCTCTAGAGTTACTAACATCAATAGTGTGCCCTTCTAAGAACCTGTTTACATTGTTTTTATAAGGTCTTTTCTCTTGTGGGCTACTAATAATGAGTTGACTCTGAAAAAACAGAGAATTAGCCGCAAGTTACATGCAGTTTTCTTATAATTAAGCTCTCTTTGGAATAAAACATCAATTTTCGTTTAGTGTTGATGTTGATCAATCATGAAATCATAGTTCTTGATTTCTATTCTCTTAGATCCTCTTGATAATCATAGGTGTTGACTCTACTGTTCTCTTAGATCTTCATGATATAGTAAGGTTGATATTTCTTTTAAGGTAAAGGTATTGCTGGTTTTTGAGAACTAAAGAAATTGGATTTGCTTCCTTGCAGGACTTAATATTTTTAGTGAAGCACCAGGGGATCGAGTATGCCCAGAAAGGAAACATGGTTTGTTTTTCTCTCCTGTTAATTTTTGAGTGAAGTTCTTATATTATATCAAATCTGCTAATCATTAGTGTGCCATCCTATCTTTTTTTCTGCACCAGGATCTGCCCCAAGGTTTGCTTCACTTCGTGTGGAATCATTGCGGGCCTCTGCTCGCAGTATTGCTTTGAAGGGAACAAAAAATAGATCATGTTCCCTAACATCTACTACACACTTTGCAGAACAAGATAAAATAAAAAATAATGAGCCAAAAACAAAATATTTGGAGGAACATCCAGTAGCTGATACAGGGGGATATGCAGATGATGAAACAAAGAGCTTTAGGGAGAGTAATCAGTGTAAGATTGGTTGTTTGACCGTGAGAAAACTCTTTCATGAGGATTCTACTTTTGAAAATGAACAACTTCCTTGCAACAGTGATGACACTGTGGGAGGAGGAGAAGGGCCCCAACCAGACTTTGATGGTGGTTTGGCAGGGTTGAGCTATATTGGCCCCCAAGAACCTGGGGAGCACTCCCAAGCCAATGCACTTGCATTTGTGGAAAAGTTGATTGATGAGAATAAGGACTTATTGGATCTTGAAGTTGACCCAAGAAAGAGTACTGGTGGAAAAGCAAACCATATTTCAAGTGCAAAAGGGATACAACTTTTGGCCAAGAAAACCAGTGATAGGGGCGCCAATGGGAAAAGTGGCATTTTTGATTGGGACGACGGGTGTGAAGATGAGGGAGGGGGCGATATTTTCCGTAGAAAGAAAGAAGAATTTCTTGGTATTGAAAACCGTGAACACAGATCCTATAAAAAGCCCGAGAAGTTCAATGGAGATCAACTGGATGGATGTCGAGACAACAAGCTCAAGACGAATGTCCAGAATGAAATGGTTGTTAAATCCGATTCAAAAATAGTTTCACGTAGTTTATTACTTAGCAACAAGGCAGGGCAAGAATCTAACATGAATGCTAGAAAGAATTGTGTGAATGATCTTGATGAGCAAGCTAAGGGAGACATATCAGTAGGACACCTATACAACGCTCACTCAGGAAAGGATATGGCAGAAATGCTTGATGTAGGTTTGGACACTCAGATAGCTGCTGAAGCAATGGAAGCCTTATTTAATGGGGAGGGCAATGCCAGACATGTTTCAAACATGGCCCATCTTGGTGTGTCAGACAATTGTAAGGGCTCTATGAAAGGATCTCCAATCAGGAAAGCTAATAAGAGTGTTCATTCAAAGAAATGTCCTTTTAACAATTGCTGTATTGGGGTTGCCACAAGGCTATCCAAGAGAACAAAAAGGATGAGCGCTAAATCCGGTCAAATCTCTCCAGTTGCATCGAAGAAGCATCCTGATAACATAGAGGAGTGTGATACAGAACTAGTAGTGCCCCAGAAGGGAGCTAAAAATCGAGTTTCTGAGGAAGATGCTAATTTGACACCAGTTGCCTGTCAAACAAGGCTATCGAAGAGAACAAAGAGTACTGGTTCTAAGTATGGTCAAATCTGTACGTTTTCACCAAAGAAGCATCCTGATAATGTGGAGATGGAGTGTCATACAGAACAGGTGGTGACTCGGAAAGGGGCTGGAAAAAGCGTGCAGGAGGAAAGTGCCTTTTACACCAGTTGCCCGTCGAACTAGGAAGTCCTTTGTAGTATCCCAACTAAAAAGTTCTGAAAATGCACCGGATTGTGTAGATGAAATAAATTGTGCAATGGAGGTTGGTGGCCTTGAGCAGAATAAAGGAGATGCAATGGGTTTCGAGACCTCTCATGCGTCAAGTGGTGAAGGCAAGTTGATTATCAGCAATAGTACTCCTAAAAGACGAAGGTCTCTTCGAAACTTGTCTGCTGGTATAAGCAAATCACATGACCCTTCAGGAAATATTGTATCTGTTCGTGGGCGCAAAAGGGCACAGAGCAATGCTCAAATTACTGGGTCTGTTGTAAACATGAAAAGGCAAACACAGCCATCCACATCTACTTGTCCAGATACGTCTTCTGCGCACCAAAATCTAGAAGAACGGTCCCCACTAATAGCAGACAGACGTGACTTGAATGACAGTTCTTGTTGTATCTTTGTCAGTAAGAAACGGAAAAACATGCCTAAGGATCTCTTGAATACCGAGCCCATGGCGCTCTCTGATCGAAAGAGTGATGCAGATTCCTCACCACCGTCTAACAAAGTGAATGCAAGTTCAGACACATCTCCCAAAGGGACACCTAAACTATCTGAATTAGCTTCCACTCCCCCAGTTAACTGCATCACACTTGTGAATGATGCATCACCTATCTGTATGGGCAATGGATATCTTAGTCAATCATGCAAGAAGAACCTATCAAGGTCTGGTCTTATGAGAGAAATAAATGGCCTGTGTGCTGAACGACCAGAACCTATTTCTGTGAGGAAACATTCAAGGAAGAGGAGAGATCTGGCTAATGTTCGTGTCCTGTTCAGCCACCATATGGATGAGGATATAATTAAGCAACAGAAAAAGGTAGTCCCTTGTAATTCATAGTTAGACTTGGATATTTCTAGGATGGTTTAGTAAGATATTTTCTGTTTTCCTTGAGTTACAGATTGTGGATCGACTTAAGGCTTCTGTAGCATCCTCTATTTTAGATGCAACACACTTCATTACTGATAAGTTTGTTCGCACAAGAAATATGCTAGAAGCTATTGCATCTGGCAAACCAGTGGTGACGCATCAATGGCTCGAAGATGTTGGACGAGCTAATTATTACATCGATGAGGAAAAGTACATACTCAGGGACTCAAAAAAAGAAAAGGAGTTAGGCTTCAACATGCCAGTTTCATTGGAACATGCACGTCAGCATCCGCTTTTACAGGCAAGGTTTATTCATCGTTTTCCCTTTTTTCTGTTAAATGTCTTCTGGATGAAAATCATGGATGAACAAGCAAAAAAGTTGAGAAGAATGTGGCATGGACTAGTCCTGGAAATTTGGATGAACACTCTAGTTGCATTATCAGATTTTGTCCCCTTTTGTTTCTTTGCTAATGCAGCAACTCTTGCAGGGTCGGAGAGTTTTTATCACTCCCAACTCAAAGCCTGGAAAAGAAATTATTTCAAGTTTGGTTAAAGCAGTTCATGGCCAAGTATGTACACTTTTCTTGTGTTTTCTTAAATGTAACAGCCATTGGTTTGATGAAGTTATCATAATTTGATTCATATTAGTCTCTCAATTTCAATATGTGTGAACGCACAGCCATCGACATGCATCAATCTACATTTTCTTTTTTATCCATTTTCCCCTTTCAGAGGGACAATGGACTGACCATTGGAATTTTGGATACTCCATATGATTCTTCTGATACATTCTGCCAATCTTGTGATTTAATGATGTTCGGTTAAATTGCTTTTCAGGCTATAGAGAGGGTCGGCAGATATGCTTTGAAGGATGATAGGGTCCCTGATGATCTATTGATTCTATCTTGTGAGGAAGATTACGATGTCTGCGTACCATTCCTTGAAAAAGGTTTGAACACTTCCTTATCTCTCCATACAATTCATCAATTACAATTAGAAAGTCTTGTTAATTTTGCGCTGTCTCTTAATCCATCCAGGGGCAGCTGTTTACAATTCAGAGTTGCTACTCAATGGGATTGTTATTCAGAAGTTGGAGTATGAAAGGTTGGTTTCACTTTTAATAGGGTTCTCCTTTTCATGACTGTAAGTTTTGTTATGTGAGGCCATTCCTGAAGTGTCGTATCATATTTCCCCTCTACTCATGATGGAATTACCAGTAAAAGCATAGTCCACCACCATAATTAACTGGGCTACTACCACCATAATTAACTGGGCTACTAATGATGGAATTTACAATGTGAGTAGGGACTGAAGTATGGCTCGGAACTCAATCCATCCTGCATCGGTTGGTGCTTTCCTAACCAAGTACTAGCATTTTTTGATGACAGGCATCGGCTTTTTATGGATCACGTGAAGAGAACTCGTTCGACAATATGGTTGAAGAAAGATAGTAACAAATTCGTTCCTGTAACAAACAAATAATTATTTTTCGAGGTGCATTTACCTTAGTTATGTACCACTGTGTTCGTAGATTAGCACGTGAGCCATTTTCTTTAATTAATTTAATTAATGTAGTAATTAGCATTATCCTTGATCTCATTGTAATTAGCTGGATGTAACATAAATAAATAAAGTTGTTTTTTTCTACAGAGAGTACACTCCTGTATAGATAATAGCATGCAAGCTGGAGGAGAAGTTTTCGTACTTAAATAGTGTTTTGGAACCTAAAGGAATCTTCAAAAAGACATCACAACATGATTGAAATGGAATTTAACAACCTTTGATTGTCCTTTACAAAGATACGTTGTACAAGAATGAAAGATGAGAATAGATTTGATGGGCACACCTCATTTCTTCATTCGGTAAATCGTCATGTGGTGTGACTTTGCTGCTAGAAACAAGTCTGTCCACTATTATCATCTGCAGGAGAATATGTTGGGTGTCCGATATGCAGTCCTGCTTGAACTCCAAATGATCTCTGCCTGGTATTCACACTGGATTCCGGTTTTGAGCAACCTCAGCTCGCCAAGCAAAGAATTGAATGTACAATGCATTGATGCTCATAGCTATGCCGAAACCCAAAACTGATGAAAGAAGTATTGCATAAACAGCCTTAAGGTGAAGCTGCAACAGATTTAAGAAGTAAAAGTTCAGCATGATGGATGGATCTCTAATGACGTCTTTACATTCAGGAAATGACCTAATAAGGACCTCATCTGTCAAGAAATCGTCACTCACCACACTATAGAACAAGTGGACGGTGAGAGCCAAAAGCGCAAACTCGAGAGCAGCGTATGTCCATATGTACTCTCTTATTGCTGCAAGTCATGCCACAAAATACACCAGACCAATTGCAGCATAAAGAAACATAACAATTTAGAGAGCAAACTCGACCAAATTTAAATAAAATTAACCCAGAGGCTGATGTATACCTAGAATGACTGCAAACATAGACGCTACAAACCCCAAAGTAAGTGCAAATGGTGCAGCAATTATGATTGCCTACGTCTTCATGTCATGAATCTACAAAAAACATCTCGTAGTGACATCGCTATGAGAGAGATTCGTAGAAAATTTTAATTTAAAATGACCAGACACAGTTCAAAATGTGAACCAAATAAACTCTTTATTGGCTTTTATTTACTTAGCTAGTTGATCTAGTTTTCAGATGTTAGAGACATGAGACCCTCACATAAGAGTTACGGTTGAGGCCTAGATGAACATACCAGCAATTGCTCTAAGAAGAAGAAATAACATATAGTACTGATTAGGACGAGCACCACAAAATCCTGCCAGGCACTTACGAACAAAAGAATCTCTATGAAAGTAGAAGATAAGAAGATAAAAGGTTCTGACACTTGTTCAAGATGCGAACTTGAGCAGCCCCATAACTCTAGACTTGATGAATATAAACAATGGCGGAAACTAATTGTGTAATCCAAGGAAGATAAGGGCAATGTGATGTAAAGATATTGCCTGTCATGCAATGGCATCCCATAAAGTGTTTTGGGGAGACAAAACAGACTGATAGTCTGATCCACAAATATCTCATTTGACTGTCAAGCATGGGTTGAGAGGTAAGAAAACAGATGCATGTGTATGACTTCAAGTTGTACTACCTTATCGATTGTGAACTCAGCCTTTGATGGCTCTGCTCTTGTCTCCTATTGCCTTGACCAGTGCTTGTCATCCATAGCAAAGTTACAGGTAAGTTTTTAACTTCTTGCCCACAAACATCACAATTCTTATTTCCTTTTGTGCTAAACCACTTAACTGCACAGTCCTCATGCAGAAGTTTAAGGGCACCTTTACAACTGCATTCCATTTTAAGTGTATTTCCTTCTTCACATGGATCGAAACAGATCCTACAAATAGCTTCCTCTTCAGGAATTTCTTCATCGTCAGCTTCTACGGGGACAGGAGTTATTTGATCTACTTTTCCAAAAAGGCAAAATCACACAAACATATGGTATGAGAATAGATATCCAACAACAAACTGATGAGATATCAGTAGCCCCAGTATAAGTACACAAGGGATTTTGCAAGTTTGCACATCATAGGTAAAGCCATGAGTTCAGGCCTATTTTCATGCACAACAAATATACTCTTTCAAAGTGCATAAAGTGGTTCTTTTCATTGAATGACAAAGTAGGACATCTTCCAATGCAAGTATTATAAAATTAATATGCAACCTAAAACAGTGACATAAAAAATGCACTGATTAATAGCACAAATGAATGAAGGCATGACAGAAATAAAAAACTGGAGCAACAGGACTTGTAAGGGTTACCGCATACCATCAGCAGGATCAGCCTGAACATGCTCTTTGCTAGTAGCAAAAGATGAAGATCGAACAATGACAATATTTCTCCCAGGCACAGATAAGGACCTCGAAACAACTTCACGACCCGCACCTTTTGCTTTACGGGATTCACCAGGCAATCGTGCTGAAAGAGGAGTTGAAACTGAAGGCGACATATTTGGCTCATGACGGACAGGAAGAGAAGTGCATCTCTGCCAAGAAAATGCGGTTTTAAAAGTGGCCATAATAGGGGTCTGAATTCAACAGAAAACTCGAAAATTAATATAACACCATCTCTACATAAATTATGATATTATTATAATAAGTGGTGATTGGTTGTGAGGAAAAAATTTACCCTCTGGATCTTACCCGATTTGAATCTAAAATAATAACCACTTAATATAAGCTCTCGGGAGATAGCACAGGGTCAAAGTCATTCCGAATTTTGAGCTGCAATAATCAGAGCATAGCAACGCTAAAGGTTATGCCATAAGTGGAAACTGATACTATAAGAGAAAGTGGTTGCGTCCACGAGTGAGGCTGAAAATGGTGAGGTCGGTGGATCTGTTGGGGAGAAAGAGTATTTTTATTTCTCCTTGAAGAGAAGAACCAGATGGACATCGATGAGGAGAGGCTGCAACTGGTTCTTCTTCAAACTCGAAATCTTGTTCTTTCCCCCCAACCGACACCACCATTTTCAGCCCCGCTCGTGTGGCTTGTTTTGGAGGAGGAGCTACAGGCTGGGCTTGTTCTTTCTCCTCAGACCCAGATCCCGATTGGGTTGGGTTTTTGGTGTGGGAGGGTTGGGATTGGGGTTTTGCGGCAGGAGATTTCGGGGACAGGGTTTGGGTTTTGGGGGGAGGAGATACCATGGTGTCTGCAGGAGGAGAAGTTGGCATGGTGGAACCGTGGAAGAGATGCGCGTGCTTGTGTTTGAGATGCTTCAGTGATCTTATTTAACATGGAAAATGGTAAGTTGGAATGATAAATTAATTAATATAGAACAAATAATTAAATAAAAAAAATGTTATTTCATATATTTGTTCTATATTGTTGATGCATTGTCAATTCACTGTCTTCTTCTTTTTCCGGTCTTTTCCGGATCTATTTTTTTGTCAATTCATTCTTTTTATTATTTAATATGAAAAATGGTAAGTTCGAATGATAAATTAATTAATATAGAACAAACAATTAAATTAAAAAAATGTTATTTCATATATTTGTTCATTATTGTTGATGCATTGTCAATTCACTGTCTTCTTCTTTTTCCCATCTTTTGACTCTTTTCCGGATCTATTCTTTTGTCAATTCATTCTTTTTCTTATTTAACATGGAAAATGGTAAGTTCGAATGATAAATTAATTAATATAGAACAAACAATTAAATTAAAAAAAATGTTATTTCATATATTTGTTCATTATTGTTGATGCATTGTCAATTTACTGTCTTCTTCTTTTTCCCTTCTTTTCCAGATCTATTCTTTTGTCAATTCATTCTTTTTTTTTCGTTTTTGTTTTTTCAATTCATTGTCACATTATATTTTAGGTTTTAGAAAAACCTATAATCAGATAATGTAGTAATGTACCGATGTGAACAAATCTAGAAAAGACAAAAAAAGAAAAAAATTCAATCCAACGGCTTAGTGCCTGTTTGGGAAACACTATGAACTGAACTGTGGTTTGGGTTGTAGAAGTTGGTTTCAAAACCAAGAAGTTGGAATAGTGTTTGGCATTATGGTTCTAGTTGGGAAAGTCATTTCCTAAGTAAGAAATCAACTACGGACCTGTTTGGCGTTCTGGTTCTAGCTGAAAAAGTTCAGTAGAAAAAAGTTCAGTCTGTAAAAGTCAGTTTCAAACTTTTGTAAAACGGAGTATGCTGTTTGGTAAATGTTTGTTAAAAGTTCTGTGGGGAAACCAGAAGTTGTTTTTGGTGTTTGATAAAAACTGTTTTAAAACTATGGTTGAAATTTAAAATGACCATAAAGGGCATAATTTATTTTAAGTATTAGAATTAATTTTCTTAGTATCTTTATATATGTTTTTAATTAATTTATTTATAATCTAACATCTACCCCTAATATTTATCTAATATCATAAATAAATTAAACTTATTAATAACATAAAAAATATAAATTATGACATGCTAGGCATTTGAAAAAAAACATGACAATATGTGGTTTATTTTTGTATCGAAGTATTGGTTTAAATTCTAAGGAAATAAATAAATAAACAAATACGCATGTTAGGTTTTTAAAATAAATAAATAAACAAATAATTCGTAACTACACTCCTATCGGTACATGATTTTTTATTCTCTTATTTAAATACTACTTCTAAATTATGTTTTTATTCTCTTATTTAAACACTACTTCTAAATTATGGCAATAAGTATCGTTCCATAATTCAAGGAATTGGTTTCTACCATAAATACAACTTATGAAATATTATTAGTACTGAGTTTTTTATTTTTTGTCTTATTTTTGGTTATTATTATTATTATTAATGTCATTCTATAACCAATAAAGACTAATTAATTCATAGTGTGCAATGATGTATAACCGAAACCTATTTCATGGAATACTTAAAAAATAAAAATAATCTTTTTGCATACTTTAAAGTTTTATTTTATTACATTTCTTAAATTTAAAAAAATACAAAAAGTAATAAAAATTCACACTTTTACCATTAAAAAATTAAATGGTGTGAATTTATTAACAATTTGGTACAAATATTCTTTCTTTATTTATATTTATTAAAAGCATCGGTTGCTCTCAATTCATTAAATCTCAAATTTTAATCTCTTTCCTTATTAGGTCAATCCTCAATTTAATTCTCTTTAAATGAAAAGAGAATAAATAGCTCGTAAAAACGTTTAAATGCAACACCTTTCACCTTTGTACACCTTTGTACACCTTTGTACACAAGTAAATGTCATCTTTATTTACTTATATGATATCTCCTTGTATCAATAGCATTACACTTGAGAATATACAAAACCATCCAACGGTTTCAAAATTCGAAAGAAAGCTTATCAAAACTTCCTTTCGACATCTAAAAAAATCACAATCCATACCACCTGTTTGAATTTAGTCAGAAATCCCCGTGCTGCTGCTCCCCATCATCTTTCCAATTAAATCAAAACCCAACCCAAACCAATTAAATCACACCCACATCCGGCCATCTATCACCCAACCCGATCAAACATCACCGAGCTCCTCCATCACCTACACCATAATCTAATCCCAATCATCATCCAAACCAAATACCCGAACCTCCAACCAATCAAACCACACACTCTCCCAGCCGAACCACATCATCAGCCCACAAAACCCAACCGAAATCAGCCAAACCAGCTGCGGCACCGCCGTGACCCAGCCACCAAGCAGCCACCACCAGCCGCTACACCGCCACGACCCAGCCACTATCCTGTAAGCCCGCATCTCAAAACAACACTAAAACCCACCTCCAACCAAACCTCAGCCAAAATCAATCAAAACCCACACCACCACACCGCTGCACCACAAACCCAAACCGAGCCAGCTGCAGCACAGCCGATCGGTCATCACCGCTGCCATCCCAATCGGTCACCGCCAACCGCCCCGAGTGATCACCGCCAGCCACGCCACTACCGTCACTCTCCTTGGCCGGAAGAAACAAGGGAATAAAGAGGAAAAAGAATAAAGGAGAAGGAGAAGAGAGGGCTGCGGCTGCAGCCCTAAAATGAGAAAGAAAAGGATTAAAATGGGTTAAGGAAATGAGGAGAAGGGAGTGAGGAGTAGGGTTGGGCTTCGGCCCAACCAAAGAAAGAAAGAAGGAGTGGGCTTCGGCCCTAAGGAAGGAAGAAAGGAAAATGGGTTAGCCCTTTTAATTAAAATCGTTCACTAACTCGTCTCCATTTTTTTTGGTAGCTCGCTTGTTCCCCGTCGTCGCTGCTGCCCTATTCCGGTTTGGCTGAAGAAAGGAGACGATGAACAGCAGTAAAGGAACAAGTAAGCTTTCTCCCTTTAAGCTCTCTTTAATTTCCGTTTTGTCTCTAAAGCATGAAATAAATTGCTAAAACTTGTCTCACGTGTTTAGTTTTCATGCCAATTTCATTTCCCTTATTTCAATTTGATTGTATGGTGTCTTGAGTAATTAATAGCAATCTATGCATATTAATTAGTTTACTATTCATATGATAAAAGTGCCACTGTTTTGATTTAATTTCTTGCTATAATTATTGGGTTGATTTGCTGGCATGATGTTGTGTTGCTTGAGTCAGTTTCGGGAGTAGGAGATCATGTTTTAATTTTCTTGCTTGAGTGGCTACTGTTGAGTAGTGAAGAAGAAGAAAGGAAGGAAGAAGAAGAAGTTTAGGCGTGAGAAAGAAAGGTGATGGGCTTGGCCTTTGCCAAGCCCATTTGTTTTAATTAAAATGAGAAAGAAAGGTGATGGGCTTGGCCTTTGCCCAGCTCATTTTTGTTTGTCCACAAAAATCAAGCATGGGCCTAAGCCCGGCCTATTAACTTTTTCGTATGATTAAAACGTGCATTACTTTCATGTTTTATTTAACTGTTCGTATATCATGTTTTTTTGTTATTTATGCCATGATTATTTATTTATGCCATGTTTAATAAATCGTATGTTTAAATCATTTGTTTGTTTAATATTTTGTGTAAAGGTTTTAATTATTTATTGCAATTGATGTAATAATTAATTAATGCTTTTAATTATTTATCGCAACTGTTGTAGGCTTTTAATTATCTATCTCAATTGTTGTAATAATTAGTGGTTGTTCTAATTAGTTATTTCAATTGTTGTAATAATTATTTAGATAATTATTCCGACCTCCAATTTGTAATAATTAGGTAAATAGTTTTTTATCATGAGTTATGGTTTGTAATAATTAGCTAAATGGTTAAATCGTGTATGTTCGTATACATAAGGATATTTATGTCAATTTTCGTCAATCGGGATTTGTCCGAAAAGGTAAGATTACCTTAAACTTTTTCCTTGTATACTCACATGAAGGTCCAAAACCTTAACCTTATCGTATGCATGATCACTTAGAAAGCAATAGAACCACCCAATCATATGTATGACATATAGAATTGTTAGTGAAATAAAATCAATCTCACATGATTACGTGTTTATATCACTCACGTTTAAATGCTTGAAATAAACTGTTTTTCTTGTTAAGTGATATGCATGATGGCTCCGAAGGCCATGCCAACTTACGTGCATTCATCAAAATGTACCTTGCTAGTTTCAGCCATGATAGATCACTTAGTAACTAAGTCATGCATGACCCAGTGAAAAAGGTGAGCGTCCGCTCTAGCATCGAGACAAAATGGTAACCCTATCCCTCGAACCCAAACGGAAATAACATGACCCTAATGCTAAGATGTAACGTCACCTCGGAGGGTCAAATTACATGTTCAAAATGTCTTAAAAAACACCTCGCATACCGGTAACCTTTTTTTAAGGATGTGACTAAGGTGTCTAACACCTTCCCAAGTCCATAATACGACCTCGAACCATCGTTCTTTGGTTTAGACCATTGTGCCTTAGTTTGTTTATTTTTGTGCCGTCGATTAGGTTCCCTAAACCTTAGAAAATTAGGGTGGCGACTTCATTTTGCATGATGTTAAGACAAGTCCAATGCTCGTCTATCATTATGGCCCGTCCCGATCCTAAACTCGTTTTCAACGAAAAAGGGGGTGCGACAGTTTGGCGACTTCACTGGGGAACTAGTAGGGTCGAAGCCGGTTTTATGGTGTTTGCTTTTTTTATTATTTACTTGCTTTAAATAAATTGTTTTCGTGATTGTTATATTTTGTGGCTTTAATAAATTGTTCATTTGCATCTCACGCATAAATGCTTATCGCCGGCATTAATACCCAATAGGATTAGGGAGGTAAGTAGTGAAGTCCTGAGGCCCACGCCTTGGTAAGCTTTCATGAACCCTAACTCGGATGTTGAACCCTTAAATGGATTGAGCGCACAGAATCCTTTTATGATTCGGTCAACGCTCTCGTATCCGTTAAGGGGACCCCTTTTAGGGTAACGTCCGGGAAACTTTTTTCAGCCAGTTAGAAATAGTGGAATTACCCCAGCATATGCATCATGTTCGTGCATTTTTCTTTAATGCCATTTATTTTTATGCTACGATTTCATCTTTATTGTCCTCACATTTCATCTTTTAAATTACAGGATTTTTTCCGAAAAAACTCCGCACTGTTTATTCACTCAAATGGCAACACCAACGATGTTTTCACTTAGTACTTTCGGGATTTCAAGCTACATCGATCAGTTAGAGCAAGGGGATAGGTTGAAGTCGGGCTTTTGTTAACCAAGATTGGTAAGGAAGAAGTAATCATGCAAAAGGGAGAGCTTGCGTCGTGGAACTTTTTTTTTTGTAACGAGCAAATGGATCCGGATTTTTAAGGTTGATGCCTCCGAAAGATAGAGCATGCACCAGACACTCCAAAGTTTTGCTTTTCGACCAATGTAATTGCTAGGTGTTGTCTACTTGTTCTTAGACGAATCTAGATAGTTGATCCAACATATATTGGTTGTGTCCTTTCTGTAAAATCAGCAATGACAAGGCTTGTACATTGTTCGGATAAATTGGGGAGTTTCTTGTTATGTATTTATTTCATTCACTACAAAGGATGTCAAATGACCTCTACCCCCTAAGGTATGACTCTCATCAGGATGGGAACCCCCAAGGCCCAAAGACACAACGTTCAAAAAATTCGGAATGCAAGAGCACATCAGAACAAAATTCGTGTGATGACAGTAGAACAACATGCAATTTTAAATTGAGTACATATTTAATTTGTTTAATGTTTATACAAGAATTTCATTTTTAAATCCGCTTATTTCAATGTAGTATTTGTGTAGAAATTTAAATGCGTAAAATATATACTATAAAATTTGTTAACCAAAAAATTACATCAATAACAACTTATTTTTATAAAATTTTTATTTTAAATTTTTTCGTAAAGAAAATTGACATTGTAAATGCACCATTACTTTAAAAAACAAAAACCCATTTTCTTTGATGCTTCATTACCAAAAGAAGGCGTCGAAAAATGTCAAAGCTCATTGATCAGACAATTTACCAAAGTTGTTGACTTCCTGCGAAGCATCTCTCGCACATGTAATGGCCAGATTCAACCCATCTCTCTTATGGTTGATTGCCCTGCCATAGGCCTCCATTATAGTCAGTGCCAGGCCCTCCTCCTCCTCATCTTCCAGTATAGCATCCTCCCTTGCCTTCAATTCCTCCAGTGCCTCTTCAAACTCTTCGACATCAGATGTGGTCTGCAGACCCCTATTCTCCATCTGGACAATGTCTGTCTCCAGATGAGTTGAGACTAGGCGGGAAAGATCTAGGAGGTCAGCCTTTCTATTGCGATCCATTGTGCAACACCTGTAGAGAGAGAGAAATAGAGCAAGAGATATGAGATGATAGCGGCGAGAAGTTATGGTAGTGAAAGGATGGTGGTATTTGCATAAACAGAGGGTGGTATATATAGGATTTCATTAGGGTTACCAAGGGGTAGCAAGGGTAAACCAAGGGTTAGATTCATTTAATAAAGCAATTGATGGAACGGCACAATGCATGGGTAAGTAGACAGGTTTTGGGAACTCAACAAAAAGTTGCCTTGTTGCAGTTGGAAACCTATCTTCTCACCGCGTCAACCAAAGCCCAACCTTCTCAAAGTAACTGTTAGAAGTAAAGTAAAACTGAAAAACTACACTTCAATCCACCACAGGCACATTGCTTCACCCAAACGCTATAATGCTCTGTCAAACATTGAGCAATAACAATACATGCAACACCTGTTTAATGAACCAGTGCACACAACAGTTGCAACCCCTATGTACACACCAATGCATTCAAATTCAAATTTATCAGAAAACGAACCAAGCTCTGCGTTGGTTTATCAATATACATATATGCACAACACGCAACAGTTGCAACCACTATCCATCTCCTATCTTTTCTTTAACAAGCAATGCATTAAGCAAAAATACCAGTGCGATCATGGATGCAAATCAAAACTACCAATGCATTTACTCGTAACTAGAACCCTAACATGGATAAAGTAACTAAAACAGGACAATACTCCTAATGCAATCCACACTAACATAAAATCCCAATGAAAGCAGCATAAATTAGAAGGGGAATTTCGTAACCATAATGCAATACCCGTTATATGTGACTAGTATTTCCAAGACAGAGCATAATCTGCTTGCCTAATGAGTGTTAGTAATGTGACATCTATCACATTTACTAACACTTGCAAACAGATGCTTGTTTCGCAAAATTACAATGACTCCTACCAAAATATATTCACTCCTAAGTGACATTACTAGAGTTACCACCTACAGTAACAAGCTACGTATCTAAATATGTCCAATAACAAACCCAAAAAATCTGCCATCCATCGAATAAAGCAAGCTTCCACCCAATTTTCTGCATAACAATAAGAAGGAAATGTCAATATACATTAAACACTACATTTACTAAGAATGACACATCCACACAGACTTACAAGGTAATGGAGGAAGATTAGCAGCAGCAGTTGCTAGCAGAATTGGATCACATGACAAGCTGTGACGAAGCAATCCTTGCCTAGCCAACTGTTCTTTCTTTATATGAGGAATTCTATAAGCATTGGACCCCATAATTCTCATAATTTCAATCATGCATGACTGTAAAGTGATGAAAATACTGTCTGCCTTCACCACAGAGAAGTCCAAAAAAGAGTTACTCACTGCTTCCACTAATTGATTTAGGTTATTTGCACATTTCTTCTCTTGCAAGGATTGAATAGCTCTAAAAAAACCTAAATCTAGTACATTTAAATCAGGGGAATTTGGTGGTTGACACAACAGTGTAATGTTCAAGCCTACACTCTCTACTGCAGCCAGGAATTGAATATCATCCTCATGTATATGTGTTTTAGCATTATCTTGCTGGATGATAATTGGTTCCGTGAGGCTATCCCTCGGCCATTTATCCTTAATAGCTGGTAAAATATGCTCAATCATGAATTCCCTAATAACTGTCCTATCTATTTTTTGAATTGCCTTAACTTCTAAAGTTCCAGCCAACCTATTTGAGCTGTTCCTAAGAGCAGCAACCTGATGCACAAGTGGAAACACTCCTATCTTACCATCAAAAGTACAATTCCCATCACAGTCAAACCTAGGCCTAGCAACAGCTGCAAGGAATATTATTTTAGGGATGAAATTTGTACTCTTAATGACTCTTATAGGTTCATCTTCATCTGCCAGGAGGTAATACGTCTGCACCTTCCTTGTTGTTTGAAACCACTTTTCATCAATGTGGATGGCATTTTGCATATCAGAGAAAGTATTTCCAGCTGGAGTGGAGTTTGAATCAACCATTGAAAGACAGTGACGAATCCTTTCCACTCGGTTTGCCTCTGTCAGTGTTGGTTTTATGGTGTTGGTGTGGCGCCTCAACTCTCTAGATTTCAACTTTGAAATCAAATAAGTCTTCGAAACACCCAAGGTAGTTGCAAGAGATTTGAGGGTTGTTCTATGCTTTAAAGGAATGTCTCTAATTTTGTTGAAGTCTAATTCTACCCTTCTTCTGCCACAATTCTTGACTCTTTTTCGCGAAATATTATGGTCCGACTCCCTTCCTCTTTTCCACAGCCGCTGAATTGAACGAAGACTGGTTTGAAAAATAGCAGCCACTTCCTGTGTTGTGTTCTTGCCCAGCTTCCCATTCACACTCCTTTGAAGAAGCAAACTGTAGGCTGCGAATCTCTCCTCATTACAGAGCTCTCTTCTTCTCAGTGAACCACCTACAATTATGACAACACAACATCATTGCAAAATCCGTGTAAATTTATCAACTTCATGTCATAAGTACGAGTTCGAAATACACTTAACTTGAAAGCCCATCGGCAAGTGTTGGGTTCTCATGTTGCCCAGTAGAAGCTTCATTGATATCGTCCAAATGTAGCGCGTCGTGCCCCAATCCTTCTTCCTCTTCTACTTCGGCATCCTCTCCATTTGGGGGGGGGGGGGGGTTCTGGTCAACAACCCAATCATTTACATGAAATTTCTCTGCCGCAGGTGGGTTGTTGTGGAACAAATGTATAGGATCAAATCCGTTGACATCCATTACTTTTTTCGCTTCGCAAATCGAAGTAGAAATGTGTGCGCCGTAGAAATGGAGAAGGATGGGTGGGAAGCCAAACAGAGGAATTCAGTTCGCATCGTGGACTGATAGCAACGAATTAAGGGGGAAATTGAAAATTTTGAACCGAAATTATTCAAATTTAGGAGGGGTTAGGGTTTAGGAATGAAATTGGGTGAAAATTTGGGAGGGAATTGGGAGGATAATTGAGAAATGGCCGCGAGCTAGATTTGGAGGATGGAAGAACACTGTAGCACAATACGCGCGTTCGATGAGGGGCAACATGGTCATAACACAGGAGAGCACAGTTGTTTCTTAATCCCTGTGCCCGGTCGCGCAACGACAATTATACGCGACCGGAGGGAGTATTAAATTTCTTATTATAAACACATTTGTATTCTTACTCACATTCTTTATTAACTAGTGTTAAAAAGTACTCCACTCTCACCACTATCCTATGATCAGGGATATTCAGCTACTTTTTGACTAGGCCAAACTTGACAAAAGGATCGGGGCATTCTTGTTGGATAAGAAACATTTTATATCTATGAAGGATAAGTTTGTCTCGAAGACGTTGCTAATTATCAAGCTCCTGTTCTTACAAATAGCCCGGTGAAGTACTACAGTATACAATATGAACCCATCTAAAGTAGGCTTCATTCTGCAAGAAACTAGGTTTCCTACAGTGCCTAGCTTGAGAATTTATGGCATCTCCATTAACTTCTTTGGCACCTGATATTGAGAAATAATATTGTAATTATGTAGAATATATTTGCCATATATAGATTAGCTTTATAGCCACGATATTAGCCTAAATTTAGGACAAGATGGGCTTCTTATATGTATAAAGATCTCTGATCTCTTGAGGAATAATACAATTCATTCATCACCAAAATCTTCTTCTTCTTTGCCAATACTTTTCATGGTAGCGGAGCACCGACCCTGGTGCTCTTAATAACCTTCACATCACACAACTTCGCTTCCGCAAAACATGTCGTCCAAACAAGAAAGCTCGAAGACGTCGAATATGGATCCATCACATCCATATTATGTGCATCACTCGGATCAACCAGGACATATGCTTGTCCCGACAAAATTAAATGACGCAAATTACCAATCGTGGTGCAAGGCCATGGTTCACGCGCTGACAGCAAAGAATAAGATCGGATTCATCAATGGCACAATCAAACCACCGTCAGCCGTCGATGCACCGTCGGATTTCGCCATGTGGAATCAATGCAACAGTATGATTCTATCATGGCTGACTCATTCAGCAGAACCGGACATCGCAGAAGGAGTGGTACATGCTAAAACCGCTCAACGGGTTTGGGAAGACTTGCGAGATCAGTTCTCGCAGAAGAATGCGCCTGCAATTTTTCAAGTCCAAAAATCCATTGCAACTACGACTCAAGGTAGTATGTCTGTGGCAGCATACTACACAAAACTCAAAGGTCTCTGGGCAGAATTGGATACTTACCGCACACATGTGGCTTGTAATCAAGAAAAGCAACACAATGATCAGAAGGAGGAGGATCGGCTCATGCAGTTTCTCATGGGATTGAATGACACATACAAGACAGTTCGATCAAACATTCTTATGATGTCGCCGTTGCCTAATGTTCGACAGGCTTATTCTCTTGTGATCCAGGAAGAGACTCAACGCAACATGGGGTCTGATTCTACTGAAAATTTCTCTATTGTTGCTGCAGTTCTGGGTAGATCCGGGACATTCAAATCCTCAAAGGAAAAGAACTGCGCACATTGTAATCGGACAGGCCATACGATAGATGAATGTCGTACCCTTAAATTCCATTGCATTTTCTGCAACAAAAGAGGTCATACAGAAGATAGATGTCGGCTTAAGGGCCAAGGTACTCGCCCCTCTCAGACGCAGCAGTCGCGCGGGCGAGGGAAATTTTTTTCAGCCATCAATATGGTTGATGTCTCGCAGCCAAGTAGTGATGCAAGCAGTAGCAATCTGTTACAGGGATTTTCCCCAGAACAACTTCAGCAATTGGCCACGGCTTTATCCGCCATTAGTAATTCTGGTAACAGTGATGCACTTGTAAACGCGGCAGGTCGGTTTCTTCACAACCCTTTTATTAATTCCTGCTCAACTACGCCTTGGATTCTAGACAGTGGAGCCACTGACCATATTACTTCTGATTTATCTATTTTATCCAAAACTCAGCCTTCTTCTGTTCCCACTGTGCATTTACCCACTGGTTCGGCTGCTCACATATCACACACGGGCACCGTTTATTTTAATTCCAATTTTAGTCTAGAAAATGTCCTTTGCGTACCATCTTTTAATTTAAATTTAATGTCAACCAGCAAGTTAACCAGTGCTCTTAACTGCTGTGTTATTTTCTTTCCAACCTTCTGTGTTTTGCAGGACTTGGCTACGGGGAAGATGATTGGCTCGGGTAAGCAACAAGGCGGTCTCTACTATATGACACCCTCACCATCTCCTTCGGCTGCAAACAGTGTCCTTGATTCGTCACAGTTGTGGCATCGTCGACTCGGCCATCCTTCGCCGTCTCGCCTTAAATTAGTATCTTCTTTTCTACCCTTGCATAATGTTTCCAACCATAGTAACTGTCATGTTTGTCCTATGGCCAAACAAACAAGAATGCCATTTCCTACAAGCTCAATTTCTACTAAATTTCCATTTGATCTTCTTCATTGCGACGTTTGGGGACCTCATAAAGTTCCCACACATTCGGGTGCAAAATTTTTCCTCACAATTGTCGATGATTATACTCGATGCACGTGGATTTTTCTAATGCAACATAAATCTGAAACTTCACAGCTTTTAGAAAAATTCATTAACTTTGTTTTTACACAGTTTCATACCTCTGTCAAAACAATCAGAGTCGACAATGGCAGTGAATTTTTTCCATTAAAATCCTTTCTTCATCAACGTGGCACTGAGCTACAAAGAACATGCGTTTACACCCCTCAGCAAAATGGGGTCGTTGAGCGCAAACACAGACATATTCTTTCCGTAGCTCGGTCACTTCTTTTTCAAGGTCATATGCCTTTAGATTTTTGGGGGGAATGCGTACAAACAACCGTCTACATTATCAATCGGTTACCTTCTCCTATTTTGTCCAATAAAAGTCCGTTTGAAGCTCTATATAACCGCCCTCCAACTTATGCTCATTTTCGAGTTTTCGGTTGCGAGTGCTATGCTACAAACGTTTATCCCAAACACAAATTTGACTCCCGTGCAATTCGCTGTGTTTTCGTGGGATATCCTCATGGTCAAAAGGGATACAAATTATATGATTTAGAACGTAATCAATTCCTTGTCAGTAGGGATGTTCTTTTTCATGAAAATTCCTTTCCATTTTCCACAAAAAATCCTTCGGACGATCATTCATTATTGCCGAATCTTGCAGCTGATTTCCCTCCAAGCACTCCAACCGAATCTGCCCCGATTCCTCCTTCAAGCAATCCCGAAATCCCATCTCCTAACTTATCTCCACATACACAACCTTCACCTCAATCACCCTCTTCCTAATTCCACTCCACCTTCCTTACCAGATTCATCCTCACCCTCCAATATTCCTTCCGATCCTTCCCATAATACTACTGGACCATCATCCACACCACCACAGTCAACGCCCCTTCCTCTGCGTCACTCCACCCGTACCATTAATCCACCAGCCTGGCACAAACTCTACGCCATGACTTCCCTTGTCAATCATCCCGAACCGTGTGCCAATCCTCGCAAGCATACCAGGTACCCCATTTCTCACCATCTTTCCTTTTCTCGTTTCTCCTCTCCTTATAAACATTTTTTAGCAGCTATAACTGCAGAAACAGAGCCTGCCACGTATGAACAAGATGCGTCACATCTATAATGGTGCCAAGCCATGGCCGCTGAAATACAGGCACTGGAACGCAACAAAACTTGGACCCTTGTTCCTCTTCCTCCTGGCCAGAAACCGATTGGGTGCCGATGGGTATATAAGATTAAGTATAATTCTGACGGGATGCTGAATATCTTTCTGAAGAGTCTGATCATTCTGCAAGTAACCAATGCTTGTCTAATGGAAACTCCCACGAGTCTATTGATGGCAATATGACAGAACGACATATTAGGAAGACTGTGTCACACCCTTCTAACAGTAGTGCCAGTGGACCTTTATTTAGAAGCGATGTCAGTTCTTCGAGGGGGTATGTCAGAAATGGCTCCTTTCCAAATGAGTCATTTATAACCATTTCTGATCTCAGTCTTCGAACTCAGCCCTCCCAGTTGCCACCACCTTCCAGACCGCCACCTCTATTGGATGCCAAAATAAGAGATTCTGGTAGATCTACTCCAAATTGCGATAGTGTTTCTTCGGAGGGAAAGTCAGGTGAGAGCTTACCACCTTACTTCGATGTAGAGGTAGATGCTAGTTCATCAGCTGCAGCCTCCACTGCTGCTATAAAAGAAGCAATGGAGAAAGCTCAGGCAAAGCTAAAAAGTGCAAAAGAATTAATGGATAGAAAGAGAGATGGTTTTCATAGCCATATAAAATCGAGTGCAAAGAATGGCCGGAAAGGCAGGGATGTAAGCATGACTAAGGATGCACATGGTTACAGTCGAACAAAAGAGGAGAAAGTGCAAGATTATTATGAAGGAGAGGATGATATAGAATTTTCCATTGTAGATGAGAGGCTAAACTTTGCTAGTTCAACGTTGTCAGTTCTAGACTCATCAGAAGGGGAAAAATATGTTAATATAGCTGCAAAATCCTCTGAAGTGAACTACAGAAAAGAATCATTTTCATCTCAAGATTCTGATAAAGTGAATGGAGCTGGAGAATGGAAATATGCTGGTCAATTTTTTGAATTGGTGCGAATGGATAAAGTGAATGGAGCCAGCTGTGTTACAAGTGAAAGGAAGCAACCAGAGGACCACCCAGCAGGTACATGAAAGTCAGAGCATTGAACGAAAAGTGAAGACTCTTAACGATAATCATTCATTAGAAGAAAAGGAAGCTGAAAAGTTGAAAAAAGAAAAACTGCTAGAAATGGAACGACTTAGAAAGATGGAAGAACAGAGGGAAAGGGAAAGGGAAAGAGAGAAGGATAGAATGGTTGTTGACCGGGCAACACTTGAGGCTCGTGAAAGGGCGTATAGTGAATCCTGTGAGAAGGCTGAACGTGCTGCTGTGGAAAGAGCAACTGCAGAAGCCAGACAAAGAGCCCTGAATGAAGCCCGGGAAAGATTAGAGAAGGCTTGTGCAGAGGCTAGGGAGAAGTCACTCTATGATAAGCCATCTATTGGAGCTAGGCTCAGGGCTGAGCGTGCTGCAGTGGAGAGAGCATTTGCAAAGACACTAGAGCGCGCCTTCGAAAAAGCAATGGCTGACAAGGCTGCTTGTGAGGCAAGAGTACGCATTGAAAGATCTATTTCTGAGAAATTCTCTACTTCATTCTGGAACAGTGGAATGAGACCGAGTGCTTCATCCTCTGTGAGTATACTTTTGTTGGCTTTCTCCCCCATCTGAGGTGCAGCTTCTAGTAACATTCTAATGTGTTTTAAACACCAGGATCTACAAGATCAGCAATTACAGGCTTCAGGTTCATTCACTGGCTCAAGATATCCATATTTTGCTGTCAATGGTATGGAATTGTTAAAACTAGCATCATACTTTAGTGGACTTTGATTTTCTACAAATATTTCTTCTCGTCCTCATTGCTCTAAATGATTCATCCTTTCTGTTACTCTGTATGAAGGATCCTACCATGCGGAGAGGTCGGGAGGAGTTGAAGGTGAATCTGCTCAGAGGTGCAAAGCTAGATTGGAGAGGCATCGAAGAACAGCTGAGCGCACGGTATGATTACCAGTAGTATAGTTGACAATTTGCTTGCATGAAAAGACCAGGCTTTAACTTTTTGGAGTTCTTGCGGGCAAAAGCTCTGGCAGAGAAAAATATGCGTGATCTTCTTGCTCAAAGAGAACAAGCAGAGAGAAATGTATTAACTTCTAGTAAATTTGTTGGTTTTTAAACCTCTTGTTAATTTTTCAACTTAAATTCTTGAATATATTTTGTGTCTGCAGAGATTGGCTGAGACCCTGGATGCTGATGTAAAGCGGTGGTCAAGTGGCAAAGAAGGAAACTTGCGTGCACTGCTTTCAACTTTACAATATGTATGTTTTAATTTCCTTGCATCATTTAGGGTGAATTTCATTGAAATCAATTGTACAGCTTAATCACACAAGTTCTACAAGTAGGTGCAATCATCGGTATTACCATCCAAATGAAAAGTCTACATAACTCTCCAACCTGAAGACCAAAAGCAAAGAGGGCTGTAAACATCAAAATCACTGATCCTCATGAAAAAAATAGTCACAATCAGGCATGTGTTCATTTCAGTAAGCTTGTTACCATAATATAATGCCAAGAGTTTACCACAAAACTCAGGAATGGCCCATCAACATCAACTCTGCATAGGTCCATCAATAAACATTATTTTCATCCTTGACTTTTTAATATTCATTAAACTCAATTTCTTATTCCATTTAAAATTAAATAATATCTATTTTTTTACCATGTTTAACTATATTTTACACACATAAATGATCATGATAACTTTAACTAAATTATAAATTATAGAGTTCTTCTAAGAGAGAAATTCATGTTTATGCAAATGGTTTTAACCACAATCATTAGTTGTTAATTTGGTATTTTTTTCTATTTTCTCTTTTTTTAACAAGAGACTAATATTGCTTAAAATACCAAGTTCATTTTGTAATTGTGTGTTATCGGAATGACGTAGATTGATAAAAGATTTGATATCTATTGATCTAAATTTGCTTATTGTTAGTAAAACGGGTAGCGAAATCGAATCCATGACCAAACCTCAAGGAAGGTGAGTCCGAACATCATTTTCTCTATTTTTTAGATGTCAAGCATTGAATTAACTTTTTTTCGGGAAGAAAGAAAAAAAATTACTTATGCAATCTTATCTGAGAGATTGCTCAACCGATCTACACCAATATTCATGTCGACCTAAAACTTGAATTAGAATAAAAATCAACAAAATTTGAGATCAATTGCTATGACTATTTTTATACTATTATTAATAATTTGATTTTCTTTGAAAAATGAAATACAATCGATGGCATGGAAAAAAAACCAGTGCAAAATGCTTGAAAACAGGCCCAACCCAAGTAATGTAACTAACACACGTGCGCGTGACGACACGTGAGAGGAATGAGTGAGTGTGAGAGAGAAGGAAGAAAAAAGGGAAAGAAAAATAAAAAAGGTGGGTCAGCCGATTAGCCAAATGACACAAGAAGGGTGGGCTGTCATTTTGTATTGCATTTAAAATAATTAAATTATTATTATTATTTAAAAATAAAGTAATAATTTTTTAGTATAAAATAAACATAAAATAATATTTTAGTATGAATCTTAAATGCTAACTAAATAAAATAAAAACTAACATTTCATTGGCCATGCCAAGAAACCTCAAACCCATGCCAAGAGACCCAACTATATTACATTTTCCACCGGCCAAAGAAATATGCACAGCTCATGGTATTTGTTTCATTGGACAAGGATAACTATAGTCAATTTTAACCAGCAATGTAGCACTTTACCTTATGTGCCAATATTATGTTATTGGTGGGTCGAATCGTATGTTGCGTCCCTATAGTTACCCGAGATATCTACAGAATGTATTTGTATGCAACCTAGGGCCCGTCCTTGAATTCACCTAAACCGAATCCTTTTGTTGTGGTCATTGATGGCAAGATTTTTGCTCTTGCTGGCACGCGTGAGCGTTTTAATACCCCAGACTCTCCGAACTATTGTTCATTTGAAGTTCTTGATATCACCTCTGGTGTTTGGACACCCTTGCCCGAACCCCCATTGCAGGATTCCTCCGTTGCTGATGAGGTATGTTGTTTGGAATAGGTGTTTGTATGTGCGAGTAGATGCAGCTTGCTTCTGTTTTGACACAGTAACTATGGTGTGGTCTACCCTTAATGAGAATGACTATCCAGCTATTGCCAAGAATATGATGCGATGGTGTAGAAATTATGGCCAGATTGCGTTCAATGATAAGTTGTTCCTCGTTCGGATGGACTACAAGAATGTTAGGGCATCTCTCTGTGTTTATGATTTGACACGGGAGGATGATTCCCTTGCTGATGATTCGGTACCCCTTGGTCATGCAATAATGGGTGGTGGAAGGATTACTGTTGTGAAGCAGGGGTTTGAACTTTGAACATATCCTACAGATGCTGGTTGAACTCGACGCTGTCGTCTCTTCACAGGTGTTCCCCCATCATGAAGTTGATGGCTTGTTTTGCTTGGTTGCTTCTTTCAGAGGGACTAAAGATGGAAATTATCTCCTGGTTTGCAATTTTGAGTTACAGATGAAGCAAAACAACCTCTCACTGTGACAATGTGTGGCCTGGTTTCCGTGCACTCTACTTTTACTATTTGCTGTGAGTTTCGTTTCATACTCTTTTGTTGCGATCAGTTGTGGTGGTTTGATTTTGTGAGTGGATGAACAATCGCTCAAGCTTGAATCAAAGATTGATATTTAATTATTTATTATAGACATCAAGTTACCAACTAAGTTTGAATGAATCAAAACAATTTCCTTCAATGATTATCCATATTTTTCTTGTACATTCAAATATTGGCTGTGTTCTTCTGTCAACGTGTACAGAAATATTGCTCTTTTTGTCCTCTCTTGCAGATCAAAGCCACCAGCTCAGCTTTTGGTCAACAAACAATGGAGGACATTGTTTTTTTTTTTTTAATGAAATAGCTAGTTGAAGACATTGTAGCACTTTACTAACAAGATCTTATTAGACAAGATTGCGGAGTAATTAATTATTATAGACTCTCGCGTCATACACCTATCACTCTACTCGTACTCTTATTAGATAATATTGTGCAAAATGTAAAATATATGAGGCCACTCTAATAATTCTATAAAAATCATATATTTATGAAACTCACTAGTAATAAACACAACTATAATTTTGAGCAATCAACCCTTAATTGTTCCTATTTTACAAAATGTTAAATTGAGAAATTTAGAGGTGGAATTAAGAATTGTTACAAGATGAGGACCTAATCTACTAATAATAATAGAAAACTCTTAATTCGATAAAAAAAATCTTAAATTACAAAGATATTTCTCACCCTTTTTCATTTCTTTTTTTTTCCATATGAAAACGCGAGACTCTCATCCCGAGGACATAGGCTACTACATAGCCCAATTTTTTGGAAAAAAATAAAAAAACCCAATTAAATAAAAAGAACCAATCCTTCAACCAAAATTTCTCCACAGATGGCTTCCCACCCATCTCCGCCGCGACAAGAACAGTGCGCTCCTCCTCCTAACTGGTTGGAGCTTCCCGCTGATGTGTCCACTTCCATCTTACGGAGGTTAAGCGCGGTGGAGATCTTGACCAGCGCGCAGCATGTGTGCTCCACGTGGCGCCGCATCTGCAGAGACCCTTCCATGTGGAGATCCATCGACATGAGAGATTTTGTAAACTTTAAGGTTTTTTTATATAGTTTATCTAAAAATATGGTTAATTTTTTAATCAATAAAAGTTAATAATTTTATTATTATTATATAATAAAAAATAAAATGTTATAAAATAAATATTTTGAGTATATTTTTAATGATTACGTAAATATATTTCTTGAGATTTTAGTATATTATTTTAAATAAAAACTAGATAATATTTTTAATTTCAAGCTAAACAACAACACAAACTTTAAAATAAAATAAAAATTATATATGGCAAAAGTGGAAAGAAAATCGGATCTCCTACATTCGTTAGTCTCTTAAAAAATCACATGGGAGTAGCTTGTAATAATATTTTAAATAACACTAATAATAGTAAATTATAAAGAAAAAAACTTATAAATTAATTTTTCAATTAAGTAATGCAATTTTATTTATATTATTAAATGAAAATTATTTAATTAATAAATAATTATAATATTCATAATTTTTAGTAAGAGCTTGAAATTAGTAAATAATTTATCATAGAAAAATATACTTAGTATTGTGAGTTAAGAAAGTTAGCAAAAATAAACTATATTTGTATAAACTATATATATATGGGTTGGGCAGGTTAGCATTGTATCCATTTTTAGATGGACTCTAAATACCTTTTACTTTAATGAAACTTAAATGTAGTATAAAGGTTATAAATGTAATATACTAATAATCTAATAAAAAATTAATTTCTCTCTCTTTTGTAATGAATAAACTTTTTTCTCTCTCCTCTCTCCACCTTTTTTATCTCTTTTTCCGAACTGTCCTGCACTTCTACTACTGCTTCCTTAAAAATATTTTTTTCCTTTTAATTTATTTTTCTTTCTAAGAGTTTTTCGTAACTCTTTCTACTTGCTAAAAAAAACATAAGCTATTAATATTATTTTATTTATGTAATTAACTTGCTGGATAAAATAAAAGCAGAGATTAAACATTATGATTTATTAAACCATTTGAATTTTGTAGCTATATTATTTTTACAACTAATTTTATGCTTTGTAAAAAAAAAAAGCTTTTGAAAATTAAGACTAATATTGTATTTCACCGATATAAGCTTCCTATATTAAATTTTTTCTCAAAAATATTTTTTTATATCATACAGGAGTAATAAAGAAAAAAAAGAAAACAATAATTATTGTTTTTTTTTTCTACTAGTTACTAAAAAACAAGAGAAAAAGAGAGGTTGTAATTAAAGGTGGAGAGAGGAGAGAGAAAAAAAGTTTATTACTCCCTCCGTCCATTTTTAATGGACGCGAGGGAGTAAATCACAGGTTTTAAGAAACCTGTGATTGTTGTCAGCTGGTGGGCCTGTGCTGTCTGTGGGCTCCACCAAAATAACCCTCTTCTTCCTTCGTTCTGTTTCTTCTTTCCTCCATTTTTTTTCCCAAATTTCTCACCACAAATAAACATAAACTAGCCATGAAAATCAAGCAAAAATAGCCCCAAAATTACCCATACAATTAACCCAAGAACAGCCCGAAAATTAAACATAAACAGCCATGAAAATCAAGCAAAAACAACCCCAAAATTAAACAGAAATCAGCCATGAAAATCAAGCAAGAACAGCCCCAAAATTACCCACAAAATTAACCCAAGAACAACCCTAAAATTAAACAGAAATCAGCCATGAAAATCAAACAAGAACATCCCCAAAATTAAACAGAAATCAGCCATGAAAATCAAGCAAGAACAACCCCAAAATTAAAAAGAAATCAGCCATGAAAATCAAGCAAGAACAGCCCCACAACTACCCACACAATTAACCCAAGAACAACCCCAAAATTAAACAGAAATCAGCCATGAAAATCAAGCAAGAACAACCCCAAAAATACCCACAAAATTAACCCAAGAACAACCCCAAAATTAAACAGAAATCAGCCATGAAAATCAAACAAGAACATCCCTAAAATATCAAACAAGAACAGCCCGAAGGCGTCGCCGGGGAGGGGAAGGGTGGAGGAGAGAAGGATGGAGGCGTCGCAGCCGTTGAGGATGCAGTGGTGGAAGAAGAG
>OY829541.1:3510884-3515884 GCA_963691705.1 Viola odorata
GTGGCACTCACCACCACTGGTACTAGGGTGGATGAATTACAAGATAATCTTAAAGAAGCGTGGGATATGTTTCGTGAGACTGACAAGAAGGTGGAACTGCTGGACGCCTCCCTGATTGAGATACAGGGCAAGCTTACGGAAATTGGGCAAAGGAATTCTCCTGGCCCTTTGGCGATGGGGATGACCGAACTAAACAAGTGCAAAAGCTTTCAACCAAAGCCTTATAATGGAATGAGGAGTGCGAAAGAGATAGATAATTTCTTGTTTGACATAGAAAACTACTTCAATATGTGCCAGGTTCTGTCAGACGAGTTGAAACTGACGGTGGTAGTAATGTTACTATCCGACGATGCTAAAGTATGGTGGAGGACTCGCGCCAATAGCATCGTCACGTGGGAGGAGTTTAAAGTGGAGTTAAGGAAGTCGTTCTGCCCAGAGGATGTGGAATATGCCGCTCGTATAAGCTTGCGCGAACTAGTGCAAACGACCTCTATGAGAGAATATGTGAATAGATACTCCACGCTTATGCTCGATATTAAGGAAATGGCGGAGGCCGATAGAATGTTCAATTTTACTCAGGGGTTAAAGCCTTACCCCAGGAACGAAGTCCGCCGGCAGAATCCTAAGACCCTGAATGATGCAATCACAATAGCGGAGAGAGTAGAGGATAGATCGGATGTGGGGACAAAACGGAAGTTTGGAGGATCTAATGGTCCTGATGCTAAGTCGAACAAGTTTACTAGGCCTAGTACTGGAACTAGTGAGAATCGGTTCCCAGCTAGGAACTCAACAAACTTCCAAGGCCCTAACAAGTTCGGCAATAGAGTCCCGCGACCTATTGCGTGTTTCATCTGTGAAGGTCCTCACAAAGCGGCTGAATGCCCTACAAAGGTTGCCTTAAGCGCGCTGCAGACAGTTCGAGGATCTATGAGCCCTGAACCTGAGAAGGTGTTGGCGTTAACCCAGGGGGACCACCCTTCAGAGAGGAGTTTCTTATCGGCCTTGAAAAAGCAGTTGGCCACACAGGAGATGGCGAAGGGCTTAATGTATGCGACTGTCCAAATGGGACGCTATTCTATGGAGGCACTTATCGACACGGGTGCCACCGATAGCTTCCTGTCGGACTCCTTTGCAAGAAAACTTGGAGTGACGGTTGTCCCAGATGGGGGAAAACTGAAGGCGGTGAATTCGGAAGCAAGGGAGACGGAGGGAAGTGCGAAAAATGTTGACATACAGATGAGCTCTTGGAAGGGCAAATCAGATTTTGTAGTGGCCGTTATCGACGATTTTGATGTAGTCCTTGGCTTGGACTTCCTTCTTTTGGCTAAAGCCGTTCCTGTCCCATCAGCTCGTTGCCTCTTACTGATGGGCGAAGAACCGGTGGTAATCCCAGTGACGATAAGTCCTACGAGAGAGAAAAGACTACTCTCTGCTATGCAGCTTAAACGCGGCTTGAAGAAAAAAGAGGCAACCTTCTTGGCTATAGCCTCTTGGAGTGATGATAGTGTATTGGCAGAATGCCCACCCATAGTTAGTCAGCTGTTGGAGGAATACGCAGAGGTGATGCCTGACCAGTTGCCCAAACACTTGCCTCCGCGTAGGAATATTGATCATGAGATTGAATTAATCCCCGGTGCCAAAGCCCCAGCGAAGGCAGCCTACCGGATGGCCCCTCCTGAGTTGGCCGAGTTACGAAAACAATTGGCTGAATTGTTGGACGGTGGGTTCATTAGACCAGCAAGGGCCCCGTATGGAGCTCCGGTGCTTTTCCAGAAGAAACACGATGGTAGCCTTCGCATGTGTGTGGATTATCGAGCGTTGAATAAGGTGACGGTGAAGAATCGGTATCCGCTTCCTTTGATAGCCGATCTATTTGATCAATTAAGCGGGGCGAAGTTCTTCACGAAGTTAGACTTGAGATCAGGGTATTATCAAGTTAGAATAGCTGAAGGTGATGAAGCTAAGACAACGTGCGTTACGAGATATGGTTCCTTTGAATTTTTAGTAATGCCCTTCGGGTTGACCAACGCCCCTGCCACCTTCTGCACACTAATGAATCAGGTTTTTCGAGAGTACCTGGACAAGTTTGTGGTCGTGTATATCGATGACATTGTGATTTATTCAACCACCTTGGAGGACCACTTAGAACACCTGAGACTTGTGTTCGACAAACTCAAAGCGAACCAACTTTACGTGAAAAGGGAGAAATGCGCCTTTGCCCAAACCAAGATTAACTTCTTGGGTCATGTCATTGAACGGGGTAGGATTCGCATGGATATGAGTAAAGTACAAGCGATTCAAGAATGGCAACCCCCGAGCGGGCTGACAGAACTGCGTTCATTCTTGGGTTTAGCCAACTACTATCGTCGGTTCATTGAGGGATATGCTAGGAGGGTTAGCCCTCTTACGAACTTACTGAAAAAGGGAGTGAGATGGGTGTGGTCTATGGAGTGCGAAGAGGCATTCAGAGATATCAAGCGAGCTATGATGGAAGATCCCGTTTTGGCACTCCCAGACCCGACACAACCTTATGAAGTTCAAACTGACGCGTCTGACTTTGCGCTAGGTGGGGTGCTCCTCCAAAACCAACACCCGGTAGCTTTTGAGAGTAGGAAGCTGAATGATGCGGAAAGGAGATACACGGTGCAGGAAAAAGAGCTTCTAGCTATTATTTATTGTGTCACCAAATGGCGTCACTACCTATTGGGTTCTGACTTCATAGCGAAGACAGATAATATGGCAACTAGTCATTTTCTCACCCAACCGAAGCTTACTGCCAAGCAGGCTAGATGGCAGGAGATTTTAGCAGAGTTCGATGTGAACTTCGAACATAAGGCTGGGAAGTCTAACCAAGTTGCGGATGCCTTAAGCCGGAGAAGTGACTTGGCTTCAATGCGTATAATGACTCAGGCTAGTGTAAGCAAAATCAGTACCCCACTGAGAGGAGAAATTAGAGAACAGATGAAGTCAGATTCAATTGCACAGGCGCTATTGACACTCGTGAAAGAAGGTAAAACTCGAAGGTTTTGGGTGGAGGACGACCTGTTAATGACGAAGGGACAGTTAGTCTATGTGCCAAAAGGAGGGGATTTAAGGAAGAAATTGCTTCGCGAATGTCATGATACCTTATGGGCAGGACACTGCGGGTGGCGTAGAACCTTGGCGCTTATTAGGCAGGCCTACTTTTGGCCGGCAATGAGAGATGATGTTCGCATGTTTACGAAGACTTGTTTGATTTGTCAACAGGATAAGGTAGATAGACAGAAGTCTGCAGGTCTACTTGATCCATTGCCAGTTCCCAACCGGCCGTGGGAGAGTGTATCTATGGACTTCATTACTTGCCTCCCAAAAGTGGGGAATCTTTGTGGAATCCTTGTGGTAGTAGATCGATTCTCGAAGTATGCGACTTTTGCTCCGGTATCTAAGACTTGCACTGCAGAGGAAACGGCGCGATTGTTCTTTAAAAACATTGTGAAGTATTGGGGTATCCCGGAAAGCATTATTAGCGATAGAGACCCTCGATTCACTGGCACCTTTTGGAAGGAATTATTCAACTTGCTGGGCTCTAGGCTGAATATGTCTTCAGGATTCCATCCTCAGACTGATGGGCAAACTGAGAGAATGAATGCGATTCTAGAAGAGTATCTAAGGCATTTTGTTCATGCTAATCAGAAGAACTGGATCGAACTCCTCGACGTGGCACAATTCTGCTTTAATTCCTTGAAAAGTTCTGCGACTAACAAGAGCCCTTTTGAACTAGTTACAGGCCAACAACCGTTGTTTCCACACACGGTGAATGAGTATCGGGGGAAGAGTCCCAGTGCCTTTAACTTTGCTAAGGAATGGAAGCAGAACGCTGAAATAGCCAAAGCCTTGTTGGAGAGAGCTTCCTGCCGAATGAAACAATGGGCGGATAAAGGGAGGAGGGCCCTCGAATTTCAAGCGGGCGATAAAGTAATGGTGAGACTGATGCCAGGACAGATTCGAGCGCTCCAACGACAGGATCGCCGCCTCCTACGACGATATGAGGGCCCCGTGACGGTTATTGAGAAAATAGGCAGAGTCTCATATCGGGTTGACCCACCAGATTGGATGAAGAAGTGCCACCCAGTGTTTCATGTGAGCCATTTAAAACCGTTTCACGCGGATGAGGAAGATGCTAGTAGAAATCAGCCAGTCAGAGCTGAAGTCCGGTTCAAGGTGCAGCCTCAACCAGTAAAGGTAGTTGAAGCTATCCTGGCTGAACGCAAGGTGGCAATCAGGCGGCAAATTCAAAATGTGAAGAAACAGATCCACCAACGACAATTCCTCGTCAAGTGGAAAGACTTGGGCAATGAAGAAATCAGTTGGGAAAGCGCAGAGGACTTGGTAGATGCACAAGAATTGATTATGGAATTTCTCGAAGATAGGTCGACGAGGGCGTCGACGAACTGAGTGGGGGAGAGTGTTAAGGTCTAAGCTCGTCCAGGGCATGTTCACGCCCATGGCCGCTTAACCTTAACGAGAGCTTACAGATAATCTTTGTATTCGGGTTGGGGGAGTGAGTAATCAGTCCCTTTATGCTTTGGGCTCGGTTATTCATTGGAAGGCGTTCGAGTCGGCCTTTGTGCGGGCGGCCCCCTTGTCTGCGACCTTTTGGCCCTTGTCTGTAATCGTATGCTTATTCTATGAAGTGATGTCTTTCATGATTGTATGCCCTATGGTCTATGTGCTTGCCTTATGTTATTCCTATGATAACCTATAATGGCCCTATTACGGCCCTAACCCTATGTTCCTGGTGATGCAGGTCTAAGGTGTGTGAGAAAGGCTGGTTCCGTAGAGAGAGTGCGTGAACGCCGCACGAACTCAATCCCTTGGGCTCCCAAAGGATTAGTCCGTGACAATAACGCACCATAGGGCACGGTCCGTGAGGTCTTGAGCCATGGCCGAGAGGTCCTCAGACATGGCCGAAGTGTCCGCGAGCCATGCGCGAGAGGTGCTGAGACATGCACGAGAGTGGC
>OY829541.1:3525884-3533384 GCA_963691705.1 Viola odorata
ACGGCTCAAATACCTTGAGAGCCTTGAGTGGAGCCGGATCTAGTCTCAAGCGCGGTTGGGGTGGATCCAAGCGGATGGAGGCGGATTAAGAACCGATGAAGCGAACAAGGAGTTGGAGCGGAAGACTTGTAAATGAATATGGATAAAAGGGAAGTTCGGATTGAAGGAAAAGGAAAGGAGTCTTATATATGTATATGGGTTTCGGACATAGAAGTTTGGAGGAAACCCTCTTGGCAACGAAGGCCAAGCAACCTTCCTATTACAAACAACTAACGATTTCCTCCCAAGGTTGGTTCGGTCATCAATGGAGGATGATGAACAAACGGCTACCTTGAAGAAGGAGAGAAGCTACGGTTTTAAGAACCTAAAGTAGCTAATGGCTTAAGGCTTTTGGGAAATTAATTCACAAACAAAAAGCAACCCTACATGAAGGCTAAGTCCTTCTATTTATAGGGAAAGTCTCTACATGGGATAAGACCCAATTACCCTTGGACAAAGGGGCCACGCCCTTCATGGGACACGCGGGCTCTCTTGAGTGTGTGACGCGTCTCTTGTACGGTCGAGTGACCAGGAGTCCGCATGCGTGCGCTGCTGGGCCCGTGTACAATTTGTGCGGGCGCTGCTGTGCGAGCTGGTGCGTGCTAGCTCGAGCGATGCGGCGATGCTACGACCTCGGGCTGAGGTGCGGGCGTGGCTTGGGTGCGCTGACTTACCGAAACCTCGGTGATGGGTTTTGGCAAGGTCTTTGCGATGGGCGCGGGCTCGTACTCGGGCGTGAGGCTGCGAGTCGAGTTGCTGGTGCGGCTGTTGGGCTCGGACTCAAGCTCGGGCGTGAGGCTGCGAGTTGAGTCGTTGGCGTGGATGCACGCGTTCCATTGGTCCTCGCTCCTCATGCTGTTTTCTTCGGCCCTAAGTGCCCGGATGAGAAGGCTGAACATGTCTCGGCTCCTCAAGCCTTGACTGCGCGTGGCTTTGGATGGGCCGAGGGCTTGGGCTGTATCATCCCCTCCCCCTTCGCAAGGATTCGTCCTCGAATCCTCATTGATTCTCTCTTCTAGTTCGTCCTCATCCCCTACAAAGAAAGGAGAAAGATCGTTAATATTAAAAGAGGGATTGGTATTGCCGTAGGAAGAGGGAAGATCAAGGATGTAAGCGTTGTCATTAATTTTCTCAAGGATGAGAAATGGGTCGTCGCCCCTTGGGCTTAGCTTGTCTGCCCGACGCTCTTTTGACCAATGGACCCAAACCAAATCGCCCACTTCAAAAGAGCAAAGCTTGCGGCCGGAGTCCCTTTTCTTAATTAGGTTGGCATTGATGGCTTCGATGCGCTCCTTTGCCTTCTCATGCATCTCGCTCACCTTGGCTGCTTTGGCTTCTCCATCTAAGCTAGCACATGTAGACAAAGGGAGAGGCAGCAAGTCTATGGGGGTGAGTGGGTTAAACCCATAGACAAGCTCAAACGGAGAATAATGAGTGGAAGAGTGCATAGTACGGTTATATGCGAATTCAATGAAAGGGATGCATTCTTCCCATGACTTGGGGTTCCGTTTGATCAAGATGCGAAGCATGGTTCCAAGAGTCCTATTGACCACCTCGGTTTGCCCATCTGTTTGGGGGTGGTACGAGGTAGAGAAAAGCAATTTAGTTCCTAACTTAGCCCATAGCACTCTCCAAAAGTGAGCTAGGAATTTACTATCCCTATCGCTCACTATTGTCCGAGGCATACCATGTAGCCTAACCACTTCACGAAAGAACAAAGCAGCAATGTGAGAAGCATCATTAGTGGAATGACAAGGAACAAAATGCGCCATTTTAGAGAATCGGTCAACGATGACAAAAAGTGAGTCTTTCCCATGTTTGGTGCGCGGCAAACCTAAGACAAAGTCCATTGAAATATCATGCCACGGGTGTGATGCAACGGGAAGGGGCATGTAGCGCCCATGGTTAATGCTCCTAGTCTTAGCTTTTTTACACGCAATGCAAGCCCCCACTATCCGTGCTACCATTCTTTTCATCCTAGGCCAATAAAAATGTTCCTTTAGTGTGCTTAGGGTTTTGTCAATGCCGAAATATCCCATTAGTCCCCCTCCATGTGCCTCTCTCACTAGAAGTTCTCGGGTGCTACACACCGGTACACATAACTTGCCTTTGCGGTACAAGAATCCATCATGCAATGCAAACTCATAACAACCCCCATTGGAGCAAGCAAGAAACACATCCTTAAATTCTACATCTTCGGCATATAGAGAGGTGATGTGTAAAAAGCCTAGCATGCGGGCTTGCAAGGAGGTAATTAAGGCATACCTTCGGGATAACGCATCCGCAACTATGTTATCCTTTCCCTTAAGGTACTTGATGTGGTACGGGAACCTCTCAATGAACTCAAGCCAAGCTGCATGCCTTTTGTTAAGCTTTCCTTGCCCTTTGAGGTACTTAAGGCTAAGGTGGTCCGTGTGGACCACAAACTCCCTCGGGGTCAAGTAGTGCTCCCAAACTTCCAAGGCCCTCACAAGCGCGTACAGCTCCTTGTCGTAGGTGCAATAGTTTAATTGAGCCGCTTTCAGCTTCTCGCTAAAGAAAGCCACGGGCCTTTTGTCTTGTTTGAGCACCGCTCCAATCCCTATGCCGCTAGCGTCACATTCGACCTCAAAGGTCTTCTCAAAGTTCGGGAGAATGAGGACCGGGCTCGAGGTGAGCCTTTCCTTGAGAGTCACGAAGGCTTGCTCTTGCTCTTTGCCCCAAATGAAGGGCACCTCCTTCTTCGTGAGTTCATTCAGTGGCGCGGCGATGGAGGAGAAGTCCTTAACGAAGCGGCGGTAGAAACCCGCAAGGCCATGGAAGGACCGAACCTCTCCAACGGTGGTTGGCGTGGGCCATTCGGCGATGGCTTGGACCTTGGCCGGATCCACCTTGAGCCCCTCGGACCCTACAATAAAACCAAGAAAGTGGACCTCCCCCAAGCAAAACTCACACTTGGAGAGTTTGGCATACAACTTATGTGTGCGAAGGGTTAGAAACACTTGGTGCAAGTGGCCCAAGTGGGCTTGTGAAGACGTGCTATAGACAAGGATATCATCAAAATATACTACCACAAAATGACCTATGAAAGGCCTTAAGACATGGTTCATGAGACGCATGAATGTGCTAGGTGCATTGGTGAGGCCAAACGGCATAACAAGCCACTCATAAAGCCCAAATTTAGTTTTAAAGGCCGTTTTCCATTGGTCCCCCTCATTCATTAATATTTGATGGTAGCCGCTTACTAGATCAATTTTAGAAAATATTTTAGCTTTGCACAATTCATCTAGCATGTCATCAAGGCGGGGAATGGGGTGGGAGTATTTTACCGTTACCTTGTTGATAGCACGGCAATCCATGCACATCCTCCATGTGCCGTCCTTCTTGGGCACAAGAATGACCGGTACCGCGCAAGGGGAAAGGCTTTCCCTTATGAATCCTTTCGCCAACAGGCCCTCCACTTGCGTTTGTAGCTCTTGGGTCTCCCTCGGGTTACACCTATAGGCCGGCCTATTAGGTAGGGCGGACCCCGGCAAGAAGTCGATCCTATGCTCTATGCCTCTCTTGGGCGGGAGGCCTTCGGGTATTTCCTCCGGGAAGACATCCTCAAATTCCTGCAAAAGAGGGGAGAGTATACTAGGGACAGTAGGGTTAGCATTAGTCGTATTCAAAGACAAGAATTTAAAGCGTACTAAAATGCAAGGTTGGCGCATGAGGAGTGCATGTCTAATGTCTCGTCCCTTGGCCATGTAACTCCCTTTTCTCTCCTCTCTTGTCTCCTTTGAGACCTCACTAGCTTGCTTGCTCTTTTCAAGCTTGGTTTTCCCACTCGGTCCTCCCTTTTTCCCTCCACTCATCTTACTTTCTTCTCTCGGCGCATGCTCTTTACTTTCATGCCCGCTGTTTTCCCATTGAATCCCGCTCCCTTTCTTCTCTCCACTCCACTCACTTCCTTTCTTTTTGTTAAAGGCAGCCGAGACCTCAAATGTGGCGCATGCTTTTTCCAGCTTAAGTTGGTCCTCATATACTTGGCTCGGTGGTAATGGTGGAATGAAAAACTTGCGGCCCTCATGCTCCAACTTGTAGGTATTCCGATAGCCATCATGGACAGCTTTACGGTCATATTGCCAAGGCCGCCCTAGGAGCAAATGACTTGCGTGCATGGGAGCCACATCGCAAAGCCTTTGGTCCTTATATCCGCCCATGTTGAAAGGCACAAGGACTTGCTTTTGCACCTTTACCGTGTTCCCATCGTTGAACCAGTTTAGCACATACGGATGAGGGTGCTTGGTGGTGGTGAGGACAAGTGAGTGTACTAAGAGGGCGCTAGCCACGTCGGCGCAGCTACCATTGTCCACTATTATGGACACCGCCATCCCATTGGCCGTGCCCCTTGTATGAAACAGATTCTCGCGTTGGGCAATGGCCGCATCATCTTCCCTCCCTTTCAAACTCAAACTCCTTCGTACCACCAAACATTTGGGCACCTCTACTTCCTCATACTCATCACTTTCGGTGCTAGAGTACTCCTCCCCTCCCCAATGTGTCTTCGGCCTCGCCTCTTCTTCTTCCTCATCTTCACTCACTATTTCTCCGTTCTCCCTCATTACCATTATGGTTCGGTTTGGGCACTCAGCCCTCATGTGACCCTTTCCCCCACATTTGAAGCATGTGATGTCCCTCGTGGGCGTCCTTGTGGGTGGGTTCGGGGTAGGTGTGATGGGGCTGGGTTTTGGGGCTACGGTGCTTGGTTGAGTGTACGGTTTGGGAGTATAGGCTCGGTTGGTGTTTGGGGTGGTCACGGGTGCTTTGGTGGTATTATGCCACGGCTTTTTAAAGGCGTTTGAAGGGGTAGGAGCTGTGGTGGAAGAATGAGGGGTTTTCGGTTTGTGGCTTACTTGTCTTTCCATCTTGAGAGCTAGATGAAACATCTCATCAAGGGTCGAATAGGAGTAGAAGTCTAGGGGGTCGGCAAGCTCTTTGTGAAGCCCCGCCAAGAATCGAGCCATGGTGGCCTCTACCTCTTCTCGAATATCAGCCCTCATAAGCAATGTCAGCAACTCATGGTAGAACTCACTCACGGTTTTGGACCCTTGACTCAAACGTTGGAGGCGTCGGTGCAAGTCTCGCACATAGTAAGGAGGGACGAATCGGCGCCTCATTTTGAACAGTAGCTCATCCCAAGTGGCCACGGGTGCTCTTCCTTCGAACCTCCTATTGATCTCAATACGGTCCCACCAATGTATGGCCATACCTACAAATTCCACAATGGCCAATCTCACTTTCTTTTCCTCGGAATAGTTGTAGTTAGCAAACACCCTTTCCATCTTGTTCTCCCACTCAAAATAGGCCTCGGGGTCATCCTTACCCTCGAATTGAGGCAAGGTCATCTTAGGGTTTCGTTTGTCATCCACATAGTCCTCTTGGTGCCTATACGGACGCTCGTCATAGCCCTCTTCATACTCATCATGACCGGGTGGCTCGTAAGGAGGGTTCTCGGGGGCTGGTGGCCTACGACCCCCCTAGCGCCCCGTGGCTCATATCGAGGTGGCTGACGCGGTGGAGGCCTCTCATGTATCCCCCTTGGGGCCCGACCGGGTTGGTTGTAGTGCTCGGCTCGGTTGTGGGTGTTGCGGGTTAGGTTTTGGGTAGTGTCTAGGAAGGGTCTTGGCCCATGGTTTGGTAAAGGTTCGTGGTAGCTTCGGAGGCCTCGCTGTTGTGGGTCATAAGGTGCGGTGTATGGGTTGAATCTAGGTGGAGCCGAGTGGTGTAGTTGGGGCCTTGGTGCGAGAGGGCCTCCTCGTGCCCCTTCCTCTTCACTAGGGCAACTCCCTCCGGCTTCTACCTCTTCCTCATGGAACCCGTAGTAGTCCATGTTCGCGGGGTTCCTAGGTCGGGTTCTTTGGTGGTAATGGGTGAGTGGTTGTGGTGGGGGTACTCGGTTGGACGGTTGTGGTGAGGGTTCTTTGTAGGGGTTTTTGGTCGGTATGGTTTTGGCCGTGAGGTCAGCTAGGGCCTTTAGGATTGCCGCGTTGGTCTCCTCTTGATAAGCCCATCTCTCGGCCATTTGGGCAGCGAGGTCCACCTTAGCCGGGTGGCCTCGGGTGCCTCCTCCGGATGCCTTCCCCTCAAGTCTCCCCATGTTGGTGGACTCGGTCGAGCCCTCATCTGAGTGTTGGGTGTGAGCCATGCTCACGGTACCTACAAAAAATCAACAAACGCAAGTATATACAAAAGGGGTTAGTTCGCTCCCTCCCGTGTTTTCCCTCGTGTTTCCCCCCTCTAATGCTCTCCCCTTACTCACGCCTCTCAATTTCCCTCAAGCCCTGCCCTTAGACTACTTGACTCTAAGACAGAAAGGATGGCACGGGAAAACAAAGAAAACAAAGCACGCAAAGAAAGGCGTAGAAAACCTAGGTGGTGTGCGAATGCGGATGCACAACAACTCGGCTTGGACTAGATGCAGCGTGGGAAACAAGAAAGATCAACCAAGGACACCAAGAAAGCAAGCACTAACTACTCAAGAAACAAACAGAAAGAAATAAACAAGGCACGAACACAAGGGTCTAATTCATGATCACAATCAAACAATGACTCAAACTTCTAACGCAAATGCTTCACACGTTTTCGGTTTCTTTTTATCACCTCAAGCCTCTTGCTTTGACTCAATTGAATTCTTCATTTCATTTTTTTTTTTTTGTGTTGAATTCTCTTCTTTTGTTTGGAATTCCTTGTATTTTTTTTTTTGAATTCAATTTTTTTTTTTTGATTGAGTGCAAGAGTTCCTAAGATGTATGATATGCGGTTTAACGTTTGAAAAGCAAGTGAGTTTAAATGATAAGGGATGTGTGCGTATCAAGAGTGATAAGAGCTTGGAGTGATAGGTGTGGGTGCATGTATGATATGATAAGTACTTTGGAGGATATGAGCAAGTGTGGGTATCAATGATTGATAGGTGGGTGCGGTTATAAATGATTAGGTGAGGGTACTATTGTGGATTTTAGGGTTGAGCCGCCGGCCTCACATGCACCAATGACTCACCTAATGACTCACACATAGGACAAAACGTGCTAAGGACACTTGGCTCATTTTTGTTGGACGATCAACACCCATAAGAACACCAAACGTTTTTGTGATTAAAGAGATGAAGAAATGCGATTTTAATGCAGCACCAACACGATACCAACGGATCAAGGTGTTTCAAATGGATCAAACACTCACAAAGCACAAGAACATAGAAATGACCCAAATGGTCCAAAGTAACCGAAATGACGAAGGGATGGTTTCCCACCGTGGAAATACCTCACAAATGAAGTGGAAGCAACCTAGAGACGAGCTGGGCTCCGCTACCACATGATACGGCTCAAATACCTTGAGAGCCTTGAGTGGAGCCGGATCTAGTCTCAAGCGCGGTTGGGGTGGATCCAAGCGGATGGAGGCGGATTAAGAACCGATGAAGCGAACAAGGAGTTGGAGCGGAAG
>OY829541.1:3540884-3548384 GCA_963691705.1 Viola odorata
ATCCGAACTTCCCTTTTATCCATATTCATTTACAAGTCTTCCGCTCCAACTCCTTGTTCGCTTCATCGGTTCTTAATCCGCCTCCATCCGCTTGGATCCACCCCAACCGCGCTTGAGACTAGATCCGGCTCCACTCAAGGCTCTCAAGGTATTTGAGCCTTATCATGTGGTAGCGGAGCCCAGCTCGTCTCTAGGTTGCTTCCACTTCATTTGTGAGGTATTTCCACGGTGGGAAACCATCCCTTCGTCATTTCGGTTACTTTGGACCATTTGGGTCATTTCTATGTTCTTGTGCTTTGTGAGTGTTTGATCCATTTGAAACACCTTGATCCGTTGGTATCGTGTTGGTGCTGCATTAAAATCGCATTTCTTCATCTCTTTAATCACAAAAACGTTTGGTGTTCTTATGGGTGTTGATCGTCCAACAAAAATGAGCCAAGTGTCCTTAGCACGTTTTGTCCTATGTGTGAGTCATTAGGTGAGTCATTGGTGCATGTGAGGCCGGCGGCTCAACCCTAAAATCCACAATAGTACCCTCACCTAATCATTTATAACCGCACCCACCTATCAATCATTGATACCCACACTTGCTCATATCCTCCAAAGTACTTATCATATCATACATGCACCCACACCTATCACTCCAAGCTCTTATCACTCTTGATACGCACACATCCCTTATCATTTAAACTCACTTGCTTTTCAAACGTTAAACCGCATATCATACATCTTAGGAACTCTTGCACTCAATCAAAAAAAAAAAAATTTAATTCAAAAAAAAAAATACAAGGAATTCCAAACAAAAGAAGAGAATTCAACAAAAAAAAAAAAATGAAATGAAGAATTCAATTGAGTCAAAGCAAGAGGCTTGAGGTGATAAAAAGAAACCGAAAACGTGTGAAGCATTTGCGTTAGAAGTTTGAGTCATTGTTTGATTGTGATCATGAATTAGACCCTTGTGTTCGTGCCTTGTTTATTTCTTTCTGTTTGTTTCTTGAGTAGTTAGTGCTTGCTTTCTTGGTGTCCTTGGTTGATCTTTCTTGTTTCCCACGCTGCATCTAGTCCAAGCCGAGCTGTTGTGCATCCGCATTCGCACACCACCTAGGTTTTCTACGCCTTTCTTTGCGTGCTTTGTTTTCTTTGTTTTCCCGTGCCATCCTTTCTGTCTTAGAGTCAAGTAGTCTAAGGGCAGGGCTTGAGGGAAATTGAGAGGCGTGAGTAAGGGGAGAGCATTAGAGGGGGGAAACACGAGGGAAAACACGGGAGGGAGCGAACTAACCCCTTTTGTATATACTTGCGTTTGTTGATTTTTTGTAGGTACCGTGAGCATGGCTCACACCCAACACTCAGATGAGGGCTCGACCGAGTCCACCAACATGGGGAGACTTGAGGGGAAGGCATCCGGAGGAGGCACCCGAGGCCACCCGGCTAAGGTGGACCTCGCTGCCCAAATGGCCGAGAGATGGGCTTATCAAGAGGAGACCAACGCGGCAATCCTAAAGGCCCTAGCTGACCTCACGGCCAAAACCATACCGACCAAAAACCCCCACAAAGAACCCTCACCACAACCGTCCAACCGAGTACCCCCACCACAACCACTCACCCATTACCACCAAAGAACCCGACCTAGGAACCCCGCGGACATGGACTACTACGGGTTCCATGCGGAAGAGGTAGAAGCCGGAGGGAGTTGCCCTAGTGAAGAGGAAGGGGCACGAGGAGGCCTTCTCGCACCAAGGCCCCAACTACACCACTCGGCTCCACCTAGATTCAACCCATACACCGCACCTTATGACCCACAACAGCGAGGCCTCCGAAGCTACCACGAACCTTTACCAAACCATGGGCCAAGACCCTTCCTAGACACTACCCAAAACCTAACCCGCAACACCCACAACCGAGCCGAGCACTACAACCCACCCGGTCGGGCCCCAAGGGGGATACATGAGAGGCCTCCACCGCGTCAGCCACCTCGATATGAGCCACGGGGCGCTAGGGGGGGTCGTAGGCCACCAGCCCCCGAGAACCCTCCTTACGAGCCACCCGGTCATGATGAGTATGAAGAGGGCTATGACGAGCGTCCGTATAGGCACCAAGAGGACTATGTGGATGACAAACGAAACCCTAAGATGACCTTGCCTCAATTCGAGGGTAAGGATGACCCCGAGGCCTATTTTGAGTGGGAGAACAAGATGGAAAGGGTGTTTGCTAACTACAACTATTCCGAGGAAAAGAAAGTGAGATTGGCCATTGTGGAATTTGTAGGTATGGCCATACATTGGTGGGACCGTATTGAGATCAATAGGAGGTTCGAAGGAAGAGCACCCGTGGCCACTTGGGATGAGCTACTGTTCGAAATGAGGCGCCGATTCGTCCCTCCTTACTATGTGCGAGACTTGCACCGACGCCTCCAACGTTTGAGTCAAGGGTCCAAAACCGTGAGTGAGTTCTACCATGAGTTGCTGACATTGCTTATGAGGGCTGATATTCGAGAAGAGGTAGAGGCCACCATGGCTCGATTCTTGGCGGGGCTTCACAAAGAGCTTGCCGACCCCCTAGACTTCTACTCCTATTCGACCCTTGATGAGATGTTCCATCTAGCTCTCAAGATGGAAAGACAAGTAAGCCACAAACCGAAAACCCCTCATTCTTCCACCACAGCTCCTACCCCTTCAAACGCCTTTAAAAAGCCGTGGCATAATACCACCAAAGCACCCGTGACCACCCCAAACACCAACCGAGCCTATACTCCCAAACCGTACACTCAACCAAGCACCGTAGCCCCAAAACCCAGCCCCATCACACCTACCCCGAACCCACCCACAAGGACGCCCACGAGGGACATCACATGCTTCAAATGTGGGGGAAAGGGTCACATGAGGGCTGAGTGCCCAAACCGAACCATAATGGTAATGAGGGAGAACGGAGAAATAGTGAGTGAAGATGAGGAAGAAGAAGAGGCGAGGCCGAAGACACATTGGGGAGGGGAGGAGTACTCTAGCACCGAAAGTGATGAGTATGAGGAAGTAGAGGTGCCCAAATGTTTGGTGGTACGAAGGAGTTTGAGTTTGAAAGGGAGGGAAGATGATGCGGCCATTGCCCAACGCGAGAATCTGTTTCATACAAGGGGCACGGCCAATGGGATGGCGGTGTCCATAATAGTGGACAATGGTAGCTGCGCCGACGTGGCTAGCGCCCTCTTAGTACACTCACTTGGCCTCACCACCACCAAGCACCCTCATCCGTATGTGCTAAACTGGTTCAACGATGGGAACACGGTAAAGGTGCAAAAGCAAGTCCTTGTGCCTTTCAACATGGGCGGATATAAGGACCAAAGGCTTTGCGATGTGGCTCCCATGCACGCAAGTCATTTGCTCCTAGGGCGGCCTTGGCAATATGACCGTAAAGCTGTCCATGATGGCTATCGGAATACCTACAAGTTGGAGCATGAGGGCCGCAAGTTTTTCATTCCACCATTACCACCGAGCCAAGTATATGAGGACCAACTTAAGCTGGAAAAAGCATGCGCCACATTTGAGGTCTCGGCTGCCTTTCACAAAAAGAAAGGAAGTGAGTGGAGTGGAGAGAAGAAAGGGAGCGGGATTCAATGGGAAAACAGCGGGCATGAAAGTAAAGAGCATGCGCCGAGAGAAGAAAGTAAGATGAGTGGAGGGAAAAAGGGAGGACCGAGTGGGAAAACCAAGCTTGAAAAGAGCAAGCAAGCTAGTGAGGTCTCAAAGGAGACAAGAGAGGAGAGAAAAGGGAGTTACATGGCCAAGGGACGAGACATTAGACATGCACTCCTCATGCGCCAACCTTGCATTTTAGTACGCTTTAAATTCTTGTCTTTGAATACGACTAATGCTAACCCTACTGTCCCTAGTATACTCTCCCCTCTTTTGCAGGAATTTGAGGATGTCTTCCCGGAGGAAATACCCGAAGGCCTCCCGCCCAAGAGAGGCATAGAGCATAGGATCGACTTCTTGCCGGGGTCCGCCCTACCTAATAGGCCGGCCTATAGGTGTAACCCGAGGGAGACCCAAGAGCTACAAACGCAAGTGGAGGGCCTGTTGGCGAAAGGATTCATAAGGGAAAGCCTTTCCCCTTGCGCGGTACCGGTCATTCTTGTGCCCAAGAAGGACGGCACATGGAGGATGTGCATGGATTGCCGTGCTATCAACAAGGTAACGGTAAAATACTCCCACCCCATTCCCCGCCTTGATGACATGCTAGATGAATTGTGCAAAGCTAAAATATTTTCTAAAATTGATCTAGTAAGCGGCTACCATCAAATATTAATGAATGAGGGGGACCAATGGAAAACGGCCTTTAAAACTAAATTTGGGCTTTATGAGTGGCTTGTTATGCCGTTTGGCCTCACCAATGCACCTAGCACATTCATGCGTCTCATGAACCATGTCTTGAGGCCTTTCATAGGTCATTTTGTGGTAGTATATTTTGATGATATCCTTGTCTATAGCACGTCTTCACAAGCCCACTTGGGCCACTTGCACCAAGTGTTTCTAACCCTTCGCACACATAAGTTGTATGCCAAACTCTCCAAGTGTGAGTTTTGCTTGGGGGAGGTCCACTTTCTTGGTTTTATTGTAGGGTCCGAGGGGCTCAAGGTGGATCCGGCCAAGGTCCAAGCCATCGCCGAATGGCCCACGCCAACCACCGTTGGAGAGGTTCGGTCCTTCCATGGCCTTGCGGGTTTCTACCGCCGCTTCGTTAAGGACTTCTCCTCCATCGCCGCGCCACTGAATGAACTCATGAAGAAGGAGGTGCCCTTCATTTGGGGCAAAGAGCAAGAGCAAGCCTTCGTGACTCTCAAGGAAAGGCTCACCTCGAGCCCGGTCCTCATTCTCCCGAACTTTGAGAAGACCTTTGAGGTCGAATGTGACGCTAGCGGCATAGGGATTGGAGCGGTGCTCAAACAAGACAAAAGGCCCGTGGCTTTCTTTAGCGAGAAGCTGAAAGCGGCTCAATTAAACTATTGCACCTACGACAAGGAGTTGTACGCGCTTGTGAGGGCCTTGGAAGTTTGGGAGCACTACTTGACCCCGAGGGAGTTTGTGGTCCACACGGACCACCTTAGCCTTAAGTACCTCAAAGGGCAAGGAAAGCTTAACAAAAGGCATGCAGCTTGGCTTGAGTTCATTGAGAGGTTCCCGTACCACATCAAGTACCTTAAGGGAAAGGATAACATAGTTGCGGATGCGTTATCCCGAAGGTATGCCTTACTTACCTCCTTGCAAGCCCGCATGCTAGGCTTTTTACACATCACCTCTCTATATGCCGAAGATGTAGAATTTAAGGATGTGTTTCTTGCTTGCTCCAATGGGGGCTGTTATGAGTTTGCATTGCATGATGGATTCTTGTACCGCAAAGGCAAGGTATGTGTACCGGTGTGTAGCACCCGAGAACTTCTAGTGAGAGAGGCACATGGAGGGGGACTAATGGGACATTTCGGCATTGACAAAACCCTAAGCACACTAAAGGAACATTTTTATTGGCCTAGGATGAAAAGAATGGTAGCACGGATAGTGGGGGCTTGCATTGCGTGTAAAAAAGCTAAGACTAGGAGCATTAACCATGGGCGCTACATGCCCCTTCCCGTTGCATCACACCCGTGGCATGATATTTCAATGGACTTTGTCTTAGGTTTGCCGCGCACCAAACATGGGAAAGACTCACTTTTTGTCATCGTTGACCGATTCTCTAAAATGGCGCATTTTGTTCCTTGTCATTCCACTAATGATGCTTCTCACATTGCTGCTTTGTTCTTTCGTGAAGTGGTTAGGCTACATGGTATGCCTCGGACAATAGTGAGCGATAGGGATAGTAAATTCCTAGCTCACTTTTGGAGAGTGTTATGGGCTAAGTTAGGAACTAAATTGCTTTTCTCTACCTCGTACCACCCCCAAACAGATGGGCAAACCGAGGTGGTCAATAGGACTCTTGGAACCATGCTTCGCATCTTGATCAAACGGAACCCCAAGTCATGGGAAGAATGCATCCCTTTCATTGAATTCGCATATAACCGTACTATGCACTCTTCCACTCATTATTCTCCGTTTGAGCTTGTCTATGGGTTTAACCCACTCACCCCCATAGACTTGCTGCCTCTCCCTTTGTCTACATGTGCTAGCTTAGATGGAGAAGCCAAAGCAGCCAAGGTGAGCGAGATGCATGAGAAGGCAAAGGAGCGCATCGAAGCCATCAATGCCAACCTAATTAAGAAAAGGGACTTCGGCCGCAAGCTTTGCTCTTTTGAAGTGGGCGATTTGGTTTGGGTCCATTGGTCAAAAGAGCGTCTGGCAGACAAGCTAAGCCCAAGGGGCGACGGCCCATTTCTCATCCTTGAGAAAATTAATGACAACGCTTACATCCTTGATCTTCCCTCTTCCTACGGCAATACCAATCCCTCTTTTAATATTAACGATCTTTCTCCTTTCTTTTAAGGGGATGAGGACGAACTAGAAGAGAGCATCAATGAGGATTCGAGGACGAATCCTTGCGAAGGGGGAGGGGATGATACAGCCCAAGCCCTCGGCCCATCCAAAGCCACGCGCAGTCAAGGCTTGAGGAGCCGAGACATGTTCAGCCTTCTCATCCGGGCACTTAGGGCCGAAGAAAACAGCATGAGGAGCGAGGACCAATGGAACGCGTGCATCCACGCCAACGACTCAACTCGCAGCCTCACGCCCGAGCTTGAGTCCGAGCCCAACAGCCGCACCAGCAACTCGACTCGCAGCCTCACGCCCGAGTACGAGCCCGCGCCCATCGCAAAGACCTTGCCAAAACCCATCACCGAGGTTTCGGCAAGTCAGCGCACCCAAGCCACGCCCGCACCTCAGCCCGAGGTCGTAGCATCGCCGCATCGCTCGAGCCAGCACGCACCAGCTCGCACAGCAGCGCCCGCACAAATTGCACACGGGCCCAGCAGCGCACGCATGCGGACTCCTGGTCACTCGACCGTACAAGAGACGCGTCACACACTCAAGAGAGCCCGCGTGTCCCATGAAGGGCGTGGCCCCTTTGTCCAAGGGTAATTGGGTCTTATCCCATGTAGAGACTTTCCCTATAAATAGAAGGACTTAGCCTTCATGTAGGGTTGCTTTTTGTTTGTGAATTAATTTCCCAAAAGCCTTAAGCCATTAGCTACTTTAGGTTCTTAAAACCGTAGCTTCTCTCCTTCTTCAAGGTAGCCGTTTGTTCATCATCCTTCATTGATGACCGAACCAACCTTGGGAGGAAATCGTTAGTTGTTTGTAATAGGAAGGTTGCTTGGCCTTCGTTGCCAAGAGGGTTTCCTCCAAACTTCTATGTCCGAAACCCATATACATATATAAGACTCCTTTCCTTTTCCTTCAATCCGAACTTCCCTTTTATCCATATTCATTTACAAGTCTTTCGCTCCAACTCCTTGTTCGCTTCATCGGTTCTTAATCCGCCTCCATCCGCTTGGATCCACCCCAACCGCGCTTGAGACTAGAT
>OY829541.1:3558384-3563384 GCA_963691705.1 Viola odorata
ACGTTTGGTGTTCTTATGGGTGTTGATCGTCCAACAAAAATGAGCCAAGTGTCCTTAGCACGTTTTGTCCTATGTGTGAGTCATTAGGTGAGTCATTGGTGCATGTGAGGCCGGCGGCTCAACCCTAAAATCCACAATAGTACCCTCACCTAATCATTTATAACCGCACCCACCTATCAATCATTGATACCCACACTTGCTCATATCCTCCAAAGTACTTATCATATCATACATGCACCCACACCTATCACTCCAAGCTCTTATCACTCTTGATACGCACACATCCCTTATCATTTAAACTCACTTGCTTTTCAAACGTTAAACCGCATATCATACATCTTAGGAACTCTTGCACTCAATCAAAAAAAAAAAAAATTTGAATTCAAAAAAAAAAATACAAGGAATTCCAAACAAAAGAAGAGAATTCAACACAAAAAAAAAAAAATGAAATGAAGAATTCAATTGAGTCAAAGCAAGAGGCTTGAGGTGATAAAAAGAAACTGAAAACGTGTGAAGCATTTGCGTTAGAAGTTTGAGTCATTGTTTGATTGTGATCATGAATTAGACCCTTGTGTTCGTGCCTTGTTTATTTCTTTCTGTTTGTTTCTTGAGTAGTTAGTGCTTGCTTTCTTGGTGTCCTTGGTTGATCTTTCTTGTTTCCCACGCTGCATCTAGTCCAAGCCGAGCTGTTGTGCATCCGCATTCGCACACCACCTAGGTTTTCTACGCCTTTCTTTGCGTGCTTTGTTTTCTTTGTTTTCCCGTGCCATCCTTTCTGTCTTAGAGTCAAGTAGTCTAAGGGCAGGGCTTGAGGGAAATTGAGAGGCGTGAGTAAGGGGAGAGCATTAGAGGGGGGAAACACGAGGGAAAACACGGGAGGGAGCGAACTAACCCCTTTTGTATATACTTGCGTTTGTTGATTTTTTGTAGGTACCGTGAGCATGGCTCACACCCAACACTCAGATGAGGGCTCGACCGAGTCCACCAACATGGGGAGACTTGAGGGGAAGGCATCCGGAGGAGGCACCCGAGGCCACCCGGCTAAGGTGGACCTCGCTGCCCAAATGGCCGAGAGATGGGCTTATCAAGAGGAGACCAACGCGGCAATCCTAAAGGCCCTAGCTGACCTCACGGCCAAAACCATACCGACCAAAAACCCCCACAAAGAACCCTCACCACAACCGTCCAACCGAGTACCCCCACCACAACCACTCACCCATTACCACCAAAGAACCCGACCTAGGAACCCCGCGGACATGGACTACTACGGGTTCCATGCGGAAGAGGTAGAAGCCGGAGGGAGTTGCCCTAGTGAAGAGGAAGGGGCACGAGGAGGCCCTCTCGCACCAAGGCCCCAACTACACCACTCGGCTCCACCTAGATTCAACCCATACACCGCACCTTATGACCCACAACAGCGAGGCCTCCGAAGCTACCACGAACCTTTACCAAACCATGGGCCAAGACCCTTCCTAGACACTACCCAAAACCTAACCCGCAACACCCACAACCGAGCCGAGCACTACAACCCACCCGGTCGGGCCCCAAGGGGGATACATGAGAGGCCTCCACCGCGTCAGCCACCTCGATATGAGCCACGAGGCGCTAGGGGGGGTCGTAGGCCACCAGCCCCCGAGAACCCTCCTTATGAGCCACCCGGTCATGATGAGTATGAAGAGGGCTATGACGAGCGTCCGTATAGGCACCAAGAGGACTATGTGGATGACAAACGAAACCCTAAGATGACCTTGCCTCAATTCGAGGGTAAGGATGACCCCGAGGCCTATTTTGAGTGGGAGAACAAGATGGAAAGGGTGTTTGCTAACTACAACTATTCCGAGGAAAAGAAAGTGAGATTGGCCATTGTGGAATTTGTAGGTATGGCCATACATTGGTGGGACCGTATTGAGATCAATAGGAGGTTCGAAGGAAGAGCACCCGTGGCCACTTGGGATGAGCTACTGTTCGAAATGAGGCGCCGATTCGTCCCTCCTTACTATGTGCGAGACTTGCACCGACGCCTCCAACGTTTGAGTCAAGGGTCCAAAACCGTGAGTGAGTTCTACCATGAGTTGCTGACATTGCTTATGAGGGCTGATATTCGAGAAGAGGTAGAGGCCACCATGGCTCGATTCTTGGCGGGGCTTCACAAAGAGCTTGCCGACCCCCTAGACTTCTACTCCTATTCGACCCTTGATGAGATGTTCCATCTAGCTCTCAAGATGGAAAGACAAGTAAGCCACAAACCGAAAACCCCTCATTCTTCCACCACAGCTCCTACCCCTTCAAACGCCTTTAAAAAGCCGTGGCATAATACCACCAAAGCACCCGTGACCACCCCAAACACCAACCGAGCCTATACTCCCAAACCGTACACTCAACCAAGCACCGTAGCCCCAAAACCCAGCCCCATCACACCTACCCTGAACCCACCCACAAGGACGCCCACGAGGGACATCACATGCTTCAAATGTGGGGGAAAGGGTCACATGAGGGCTGAGTGCCCAAACCGAACCATAATGGTAATGAGGGAGAACGGAGAAATAGTGAGTGAAGATGAGGAAGAAGAAGCGGCGAGGCCGAAGACACATTGGGGAGGGGAGGAGTACTCTAGCACCGAAAGTGATGAGTATGAGGAAGTAGAGGTGCCCAAATGTTTGGTGGTACGAAGGAGTTTGAGTTTGAAATGGAGGGAAGATGATGCGGCCATTGCCCAACGCGAGAATCTGTTTCATACAAGGGGCACGGCCAATGGGATGGCGGTGTCCATAATAGTGGACAATGGTAGCTGCGCCGACGTGGCTAGCGCCCTCTTAGTACACTCACTTGGCCTCACCACCACCAAGCACCCTCATCCGTATGTGCTAAACTGGTTCAACGATGGGAACACGGTAAAGGTGCAAAAGCAAGTCCTTGTGCCTTTCAACATGGGCGGATATAAGGACCAAAGGCTTTGCGATGTGGCTCCCATGCACGCAAGTCATTTGCTCCTAGGGCGGCCTTGGCAATATGACCGTAAAGCTGTCCATGATGGCTATCGGAATACCTACAAGTTGGATCATGAGGGCCGCAAGTTTTTCATTCCACCATTACCACCGAGCCAAGTATATGAGGACCAACTTAAGCTGGAAAAAGCATGCGCCACATTTGAGGTCTCGGCTGCCTTTCACAAAAAGAAAGGAAGTGAGTGGAGTGGAGAGAAGAAAGGGAGCGGGATTCAATGGGAAAACAGCGGGCATGAAAGTAAAGAGCATGCGCCGAGAGAAGAAAGTAAGATGAGTGGAGGGAAAAAGGGAGGACCGAGTGGGAAAACCAAGCTTGAAAAGAGCAAGCAAGCTAGTGAGGTCTCAAAGGAGACAAGAGAGGAGAGAAAAGGGAGTTACATGGCCAAGGGACGAGACATTAGACATGCACTCCTCATGCGCCAACCTTGCATTTTAGTACGCTTTAAATTCTTGTCTTTGAATACAACTAATGCTAACCCTACTGTCCCTAGTATACTCTCCCCTCTTTTGCAGGAATTTGAGGATGTCTTCCCGGAGGAAATACCCGAAGGCCTCCCGCCCAAGAGAGGCATAGAGCATAGGATCGACTTCTTGCCGGGGTCCGCCCTACCTAATAGGCCGGCCTATAGGTGTAACCCGAGGGAGACCCAAGAGCTACAAACGCAAGTGGAGGGCCTGTTGGCGAAAGGATTCATAAGGGAAAGCCTTTCCCCTTGCGCGGTACCGGTCATTCTTGTGCCCAAGAAGGACGGCACATGGAGGATGTGCATGGATTGTCGTGCTATCAACAAGGTAACGGTAAAATACTCCCACCCCATTCCCCGCCTTGATGACATGCTAGATGAATTGTGCAAAGCTAAAATATTTTCTAAAATTGATCTAGTAAGCGGCTACCATCAAATATTAATGAATGAGGGGGACCAATGGAAAACGGCCTTTAAAACTAAATTTGGGCTTTATGAGTGGCTTGTTATGCCGTTTGGCCTCACCAATGCACCTAGCACATTCATGCGTCTCATGAACCATGTCTTGAGGCCTTTCATAGGTCATTTTGTGGTAGTATATTTTGATGATATCCTTGTCTATAGCACGTCTTCACAAGCCCACTTGGGCCACTTGCACCAAGTGTTTCTAACCCTTCGCACACATAAGTTGTATGCCAAACTCTCCAAGTGTGAGTTTTGCTTGGGGGAGGTCCACTTTCTTGGTTTTATTGTAGGGTCCGAGGGGCTCAAGGTGGATCCGGCCAAGGTCCAAGCCATCGCCGAATGGCCCACGCCAACCACCGTTGGAGAGGTTCGGTCCTTCCATGGCCTTGCGGGTTTCTACCGCCGCTTCGTTAAGGACTTCTCCTCCATCGCCGCGCCACTGAATGAACTCACGAAGAAGGAGGTGCCCTTCATTTGGGGCAAAGAGCAAGAGCAAGCCTTCGTGACTCTCAAGGAAAGGCTCACCTCGAGCCCGGTCCTCATTCTCCCGAACTTTGAGAAGACCTTTGAGGTCGAATGTGACGCTAGCGGCATAGGGATTGGAGCGGTGCTCAAACAAGACAAAAGGCCCGTGGCTTTCTTTAGCGAGAAGCTGAAAGCGGCTCAATTAAACTATTGCACCTACGACAAGGAGTTGTACGCGCTTGTGAGGGCCTTGGAAGTTTGGGAGCACTACTTGACCCCGAGGGAGTTTGTGGTCCACACGGACCACCTTAGCCTTAAGTACCTCAAAGGGCAAGGAAAGCTTAACAAAAGGCATGCAGCTTGGCTTGAGTTCATTGAGAGGTTCCCGTACCACATCAAGTACCTTAAGGGAAAGGATAACATAGTTGCGGATGCGTTATCCCGAAGGTATGCCTTACTTACCTCCTTGCAAGCCCGCATGCTAGGCTTTTTACACATCACCTCTCTATATGCCGAAGATGTAGAATTTAAGGATGTGTTTCTTGCTTGCTCCAATGGGGGCTGTTATGAGTTTGCATTGCATGATGGATTCTTGTACCGC
>OY829541.1:3588384-3678384 GCA_963691705.1 Viola odorata
TCCCATTTTACTCCATATTTAGCAATCATGACACGAAGTAATGATCCTAAAGTCCTATTCACCACCTCTGTTTGGCCATCCGTTTGAGGATGACACGTGGTGGAGAAGAGGAGTTTAGTACCTAACTTCGCCCAAAGAGTTCGCCAAAAATGACTTAGGAACTTAGTGTCCCTATCACTTACAATACTCTTAGGCATACCATGTATTCTCACCACATGTTGGAAAAATAACGAAGCAATGTGTGCAGCATCATGTGTTTTCGAACATGGTATAAAATGTGCCATTTTGGAGAAACGATCCACCACAACAAAGATAGAATCATGGCTATTCTTAGACCTAGACAAGCCTAACACAAAGTCCATGGACAAATCGATCCAAGGATGTTGGGCAACAGGTAAAGGCATATGCACTGCATGATGTTTAGATGTGGACTTAGCAGTTTTGCACACAATACATCGGTTCACAATGTTAGTCACATCTACTTTCATTCGTGGCCAATAGAAATGAGATTTCAAGGCATGCAACGCTTTAGTAATGCCAAAATGGCCACTCAAAGCCCCTCCATGGGCTTCCAACACAAGTAATTCTCTAACATTAGAACGAGGCACACACAATCTATCATATTTGAACAAAAAAATTTCGTGCCTAAAGAAATGCATGTGAGATCCACGTGCACAAGCCATGTATATATCACGGAAATCCTTATCGTTCACATACAATTCAATCAAATGAGAAAATCCGAATATTTGAGCATCAAGGGAACTCAAGAGAGCATACCTTCGAGAAAGGGCATCGGCTACCACATTCTCTTTACCTCGCTTGTATTTAATCGTGTAGGGAAATGCCTCAATGAATTCCATCCATTTTGCATGTCTCTTGTTTAACTTAGCTTGGCCTTGAAGAAATTTGAGACTTAGATGGTCGGTGTGGATGACGAATTGGTTGGCTAATAAGTAATGCTCCCACACCATTAATGCTCTCACCAAAGCATAAAGCTCCTTGTCGTAGGTGGAGTAATTGAGTTGAGCCCCGTTGAGCTTCTCGCTAAAGTAGGCAATGGGGCGACCCTCTTGGGCTAGGACCGCTCCAATGCCAACCCCGCTAGCATCGCATTCTAACTCAAAAACCTTAGTGAAGTCCGGTAAGGCCAAGATAGGTGATTTTGTGAGTCTCTCTTTAAGTTCCTTAAAAGCCTTGGCTTGTCGCTCTCCCCACTCAAATGGAACGTTTTTCTTGGTCAATTCGTTGAGGGGTGCGGCGATTGTTGAGAAGTTTGGCACGAATCGACGGTAAAAGCTTGCTAGGCCATGAAAGGACCTTATCTCACCGACATGGTTGGGAATTGGCCACTCCCGTATGGCTTTCACCTTATCCTCATCAACTTGTACGCCACCTACACTCACAACAAAACCAAGGAAGTGCACTTTTTCTAAGCAAAACTCACATTTGACAAACTTAGCATATAATCGGTGTGTGCGCAACGTGTCAAATATGGTACGCAAATGGAACACATGTTCCTCATGAGATGAGCTATACACAAGAATGTCATCAAAATATACCACAACATACTTTCCAATGAAATTACGCAAGACATGATTCATTAATCTCATGAAGGTACTAGGAGCATTGGATAGACCGAATGGCATTACCAACCATTCATACAAACAGTGCTTGGTTTTAAAGGCGGTTTTCCACTCGTCACCCTCATGCATCCGGATTTGGTGATATCCGCTCATGAGATCAATTTTGGAGTAGATTTGGCTCCCGCTTAGTTCATCAAGCATGTCATCGAGGCGTGGGATGGGATGTCGATACCTCACGGTGATCTTGTTGATGGCCCTACAATCAACGCACATCCTCCACGTCCCATCCTTCTTAGGCACGAGCAACACGGGCACGACGCAAGGTGACATGCTCTCCCGGATGTAGCCTTTGCGCAACAAATCTTCCACTTGTCTTTGAAGCTCCTTCGTCTCCTCGGGATTTGAGAGATCAGAAGCTTTATGGAAACTTCAAGATGTTAGCTTTCATTTGGGATAAGTTTCAGGTCAATCGGACGGGTGGATCAAAAGTTAGGCTACTCGACATTTTGGCGCGCGGAGCTGAAAATGCAGAAGACTCCTTAGCGTGATCACGGTTATGCCTTACCGTGATTCACGCCAGGAACATCTTGGCTAGCGTGATCACGGTTAGACCTTACCGTGATTCACGCTACCTGCTGGAGTGAATTCGAGTTTTGGAGCATCCTTACCGTGATCACGGTAAGGACTAACCGTGATCACGGTAAGCAATTTTTGGCTAACGTGATTCACGTTTAGCCCTTAACGTGAATCACGTTAACTACTAATCTGGTGCCGAATTTTGGGCTTCCAAGCCTATTTTTGCCCACTTGTATAAATAGCTGTTTGTTTCGTTTTCTTAGGGAGTTTTAGACTTTGAGTGATATTTGTAGAGTGAGATTACTCCTTCCTCTTATCACCTAAGCCTTGAACTCTCCATTTCTTTTCTTGAGTAAGAATCGTTTAAGTTGAGATTACTCCTTCCGATTCTTGCTCGGGAAATCCATGTTTGTAATGGTTGTAACAACTTTAGTGAATGAAACACATGTTTTCCTTGGTTGATCATCCATAGAAACGAGTCCCAACTTGGCCCTCGGATTATATCTTGATCAAGCAATTCATTCGTGTGATCTTCGCTACTCGTGTGTGCTCATCTCCATCCCTTCCATCCTTCTTCTAATTCCCGGTAACTCTCATCTTCCCATCGATCTTATGTGTGATTTCTCCGCTAAATATACATATTTTGTGCCTTTTTCCTCTTTGTGGTCAAGTGTGTGCTAGATGATTCGCTTGGCTAGATCCTCCAAGAGCTCCATATGTAATCCGGCTTACTAACCCTAGCCGTGATCGCATCAAGTGGTAGCGGAGCTTTTGGCCGCCTATCGAATTTTTCTAGTTTCCTTTAAATGTGTTAGAACCTTTCTTTCTTGAAATCTTGAGCTTCTTGCGTCATTTTTGAAAACTATTTCAATTGGGCAATTGAGTGATTGTGGTGATCATTTTTGCTAGGTCAAAAGTTCGAAATTTTACGAAAATCATTTGGGTGTATTCTTGGTGTTCATATTGTGTTCTTGATGTTCTTGGTATCTTGGATGTTTTGATCCAAAAAGTATTTTACAAGAGTTAATCCAAGTGTTTCCAATTAAAATATTAAAAAAAAAAAAAAAAAAAAAGAGAAAAGAAAAAGAAAAGAAAGAATTGGAACACTTGGCCGACCACCCTCTTCTAAGGATCAAACCTCATCCTTTGCATTTAATGCAACAAGCCACCTCACCCTAGCTTTTGACATTTTGACCTAAATAGCTAACTATCCTAACCAAATTGCCCATTTCCAACTAAATACAACCTTTTCCCCAAGCCTAGCACGTCCTTCCCTTCCCCTTGGTCCAGCAGCCTTTTATTTTTATTTAAGTCCTAAACTAAGTCTTAAACTCAAGTCCTAAACCATAAAACCCTCAACTTGAGTTTTAAATTTTGTGAGTCCTAAACTTAAGTTTCTTAAGTCCTAAACTCCCAAGTCTTTTTCATTAAACTTTTAAGTCTTTCTTTGAGTCTATTATACATTCCAAGCCTTCCATTCCAGCCCACCTCCCTTTCCAACGGAAATTCAAGGTTCCCTCCAAAAATTGGATTTTTGAATTTTTCCTTGGAATTTCTGAAAATTTCCTTTTATTCTTCTTTGAGTCCTTGTAAATTTCTTGAGTCTTTTACTTATTTAACTCAAATTTTTCCAGCCCTCCTTCCTTCCAAAGGAAACTCAAAATTTTTTCCCATAAATTAAAGTTTTGAATTTTCCTTGGAATTCTGAAATTTTTTTCAGCTTTCTCTTAAGTTTTTGTAATTCTCTTGAGTCTTTGTCGAGTATAGTCTTTTCTCCTCTTGTTCTAATCTTGAGAATTTGTGAAGATAGTTGTTGATAAATTGCTTGATTCGAATCACAAGTTTGTTTGCGGCAAAGAGTTGAGTGGTGAGCAAGCTTTGTGTGTGGATGTATTGAGCGATTTGTGAGGCTATCTTTTGCGAGTGATTAAACACGAGTGTTAAACACGTGAGGGAGAGATTTATTTTCTAACCCTTGTTTAAGTGTGCAGGTACACGGAGAACGCGAAGTTGAGTGTTTGTGAGCACGTATTTTTCGAGTGACCTAAACACCTAAACACGAGTGTTTAAACACGTGAGGGAGAGATTATTTACTAACATCTATATATATTTAGTTTGTTCAATTTTTCAGGCACAATGTCAAGAGATAGTGATTGTGAGTCTTGTGATCAAGAGTCGTATTATGCCGACGATGACTCACAATGCATTGACGAAAGTGGTGATGAATCATGTGGTGATGATAGTTGCCAATTCGATGATGATGAGAATTTTGAACCGTGTGGTGAAAGCGGTGATGAGTATAGCGTTGATAGTATGGACGAGTACCAAGATGAAAGTGAAGTAACTTGTAGCGAGAGTGCAGACAATGAAGACCCTCCAAGTCCTCATGTCTTTGGTTACGGCTCAAGTTCAATTTGTAGTGAGAATGAAGACTATGAAGAGACTTCAAGTCCTCGTCTCTTAATCCGTGGCTCAACTTCAAGTTGTAGTGAGGATGACGATGATGAATATTTTCCACAAGTCGCAAGCTATGGCCTCGGTTCCCTTGCCCACCAAAGCCTTGGCCATGGCCCCGAACCAAGACATTTCCTCTCCTCAAGTGTACAAGTCCGAACTAAACAAGATGGAACGTCAAGCCGAGTTCCTCCTTCTCATCCTTCGAGGGTTCTACCTCCCCAAGGTCGAATGCCTCCTCATCCTCTCCAACAATTTCAGCAAGACTTCCGAACCACATCCTTGTCTTCCACATCTTCCAAACAAGCAAGCGAAGTATTTTGCACTATATGTACTGGTAGAGGCCACTCGTGTGACCTTTGCCCTAATAATGGAGTGAACGAAGTAAGTGCAAAAGCCAAGCAACATGAGAAGAATGATCATGCTAAGAAAGAAGAGAGTGGCAAGATAAAGAATAGTGATGAATTGCCGAGTGGTGTTAGGAATGATGCTTGGTGGGAAAATTTGTCTGGGTTAGTGAAGAATATTGCAAGACCTAAACGTGACAAGAATTCTTCTCCTTCACTTCCCTTGAAGCAAGGCAGCGGCTCCTCCCAAGCTCGTCCAAGTCAACAACATTCTCAATCCACTACGGCATTCGAGTCCGAACCGAAAGTGGTGCAACCTACACAAGTCACTCCACGACAACAACCCACACCATTTCAATCTTTTGCACTACCTTGTCAATCGATTGAAAGAGATGTGGCCGAGCTCCAAGCTATAGAAGCTAAAAAGAGTGAAAAATGTGAGGTTATGAATGAGAGAAAAGAGTGTGGAGAGAAGAAAGTAAGTGATGAGGAAAATACACGGCATGAAAAAAGTAAGCATGCCAATGAGAGTGAGTGCAACCGTACTCGCGAGAATGAGTTGAGTGAGCTCAATGAGTTAGATCAATTTCAAGTTTATGACAACCTATTGTTTGAATTATATTTTGACAATCCGTTGTTTGAGCTTGAAATTGAGGAAAAAGAAAGTGAGCAAAACAGCCCCCATGAAAAAAGTGAGCATGGGTCAAGAGATAGTGAGCAAAACAGCCCGCATGAAAAGAACGAGCATGCGAGAGAGAAACACACACATGAGAGGAGTGAATATACAGAAAAATTAAGAGAAGAAAGTGAGGAAAAGAAGCAAACTAAAATTGTGGGAGCTATTGATCCAATGAGCGTGCCTTTGTGCAATGAGGATCAATTAGCTCACTCTAACATTGACAATTCTTTTCCTACTGTTTGTGTGTCTTTCTTGCAGGAAACTTCAAAGGGTTGTCGCGAACATACGCCCGCAAATGTTCCAAGGAGCGAAGGTGGTTCTAAACCATCAATCCTCGGAGGCATTGGAAGAGAAATTGCTCAACATTGGTGCTCCCAACGGCAAGGCCTTGAGGTAAACCATCCCAACCTTTCTGCTTTGTCCGAAAGGTACGTACCAAACCCCTCTTTGAATGCTCAATTGGTTGAGGTTGTTCATATCACTCATCTTTATTCACATGATGATAAATCTTATGGCCAACATTTACCGTGTGATAAAGAATCATTCTTGTATTTCATTGAGCATGATCCCTTTGTTCGTGTATTTGAGAACCACTTGGGTACGACTTTATTTGCATGCACCAAACATTTTATCGTAACCCTCGTCAAGCATGAATCTTCTTGGTTTGAGCATGAACCGTACTTGAATGAAAATTTTGTGGCATGTGTTAAACTTCCTAATTTGCATTTCATCAAGTATGACCATTTCTTGCTCAAACGTGCTAATTTTTGTAAGTTATCAGATAGTATGTATAATTTACATACATGTTGTTTTCATTTGGAATCGATGATTGATTGGCATAAAGCGTGGAAACAATTCTTTCGCTTCAACTTGTTAAAATTTTCTTGGTCTAATTGTTGCAAGGAATTGTATCTCTTTTTATGTCGATTGCTTAGTATTCCAAAGTATTTTGTGAATGGGCGTGTGGCTCAATTTTCTTGGTTAATCCTTATAAGTCGTTTTGAGAAAAATTACCTCCGCCTATGTTGTTTAATAATTGGTGATACTATGCGCATCCATAATGTTGTCGTAAAGAGCAATGTGCTTAAGTATGAAATGAACGTGCATGATTTTGATTTGGATGAATTTTGTGTTGCCAAGCGTAGCCTACATGAATTATTTGTGGATAATATGCACTTAAATACCATGAATATGTTGTGTGTTAGGAGAACACAAATTCTTGGAACAAATTTGTCAAGAATTAATGGGTTTAATTCTTACGAGAATTTGTGTTTTTTCTTGCGGAATTTGTTTGGTATTTTCAAGTGCATTGTGCTTGTGTGTAGTGCTCAATTCTCTTGGCTTGTTATTGTGAGCCGAAGAGAAAAGAGAAGTTATTATGTCGGTTGTTCTACACTTTGTGATGCCATCCGTATTGTGCATGAAAATTTTCAAAACGATGTGCATCCCTGTGCAATTACTGTGGTTGATTCTTCCTTGGATCCCCCTATGCATAAGCATGCGCAATTGCGCCTCTTGGATTTCTCACCTTTGTTTCCAAGTGTTTTTAAGTGTGTAGGTGAGAAGGTTGAGGCTATGGATTCGAGGACGAATCCTTTTGAAGAGGGAGAGGTTGATGCGATCACGGGTCCCACATAAGCATATGGATTGATTTTATCATGCATATAATTATGGTTTTTAGCATTTTTAAATATCATGTGTACAGATAATATTTGCCAAAAGACATTGAATAAATAAAAAGAGACTTAGAATAAAGCCTTACTTGCGTTGCGTGATCTTGATCTTCCTTGCAAAATGAGAGTGTTAGCAACGTTTTTGAAAATAATAAAATAGGAAAAGCACATGCAAACACTTATTTAATTGGGTAAATTGTACAAAGGACCCCTGCACTATACTCTAAAAACAAAGTTCTCCCTTATCCTTTAAAAGTGATCAAACGGTTGCCCTGTACTATTTTTTAAGAATAAACGTTAACCCTCCGTCCATTTTGACTGCCTACAACCAGTTTTCGTCCTTTCTCCCGGTGACACCGTAATTTCTTAATTTTAGTTAAACTTGTTTTCATTTAACTTAAAACAAAAATTAATTTTTCAGAATTTGAAAACCAAATAACCTCCTTTTAATTTTCCGTTGTCAGAGAAGAGGGAAAAATAGATAAGAAAAAGAAAAGAGAGGGATGAAGAGAGAGAGGCGATTGTTAGGGTTACGACCATTGTTAAAGACGAAGAGGCAAAGAGAATCACGAAGAACCGAAGACGAAGAAACAATAGACGAAGAATTGAAGGTTTGATATTTTGGGAACGAATCGTTCCATCTCCGTGCGAACGAAGAAAACGAAGGACAGTGAAAACAAAAATTCAAATCTTTGGTGGAGTGACACCACTGCATTTGCGACGTTAGTGATGGGTCTTTTACCCTTGAAATATGTGTCTGCTTATTCAAGTAGTTGATTTCTGTCTTTTATGTTATTTTTTGTTCAGATCTGTAGTGTAGTGTGGTTTTGGTACTTGGTGGTGGACCAAAGTACGACGTCTTTATTTTGGTTGTTGTCTGGTGTTTGACAATGATAGTATTTTATGCACCATTATCACTTGTGGTCCTGTTATAATATTCCTTAAAAAGTAAGAATATTCCTTAAATAATGCTACAATATTCTTTAAATAGTGGTTAATTATTTAGTAATAATGTTGTGCAATCTCATGGCAGGATGCTTATTCATGTGAAAATCTTCATGGGTGGAACATTGATTCTACTTCCAAAACTGCACTATGTAGATGCAGTGGAAGATAGTTTTTTTATTGAGCATGTTGTGCTGACACTAGATGACATACACTACAGAGTAAGGGATGTAGGATACCATGCAAGTGCTGTATATTTTGAGGCAAAATATCCATGGCAGGATATGGAGGAAGGCGGAAGGGGTTTGAGGAAGGAGACATTTAAAGAGAATCATTACAGATATGTTAGCCAATTGTGAGAATGCACTAGAAGTGTATGTGGACCATGGGGTCAACACCCTCACGTTTGTTATCAATCTTGACAGTAGTGATGAAGAAGTGGAAGATGTATTTGCTTGTGCTGGTGATGAAAATGAAAATGAAGATGGAATAGGGGGTGTTCCGTTGCTCCTACCATATGTAGATGGAGAGAACTGTGAAGCAGTGAGAAATGATGATGTTGAGGTGGAGAGTTGTGGTGATGACAGGGGTCAAGATGGAAAAAACAATGATATGAATGAAGCAGTGAGAGATGATGATGTTCTGGTGGAGAGTTGTGGTGATGACAGTGATAGAGAAGTGAATGAGATGAATGAAGAGATACACCCTAGTAGGGGGGCTGCGGCTACTCTTGATGCAGAGACAGATGGGCTTGGGGATGGTGCAAGGCCCGATGCAGAGACAGATAGGCCTGGGGATGGTGCAAGGCCCAATGCAGAGACAGATGGGCCTGAAATATGTGAATGGAGATGCTGGAAGTTACACTAGTACGAAAGAGTTAAGTGACTTTGCAGAGTCAGAGGATGATGATGAAATGATTGACAGTTTTGAGATGGAGATTGAGGAATTGGGTGAGGAATTTGCGAGAGCAAGTGTGGGTGTTGGGCAACTAAGTGTGGGTGTTGAGCAAGGTAGATTTAACAGAGATAATAGACCTAATTTTGATCCAGGTATGCCTGAAGTGGAGATAGATGAAGAGGGTAGTGACATCTTAGACAGCCCCCCGTGTTCTGACAGTGACGATGAAATAGAAAGGAGGAAGAAAAAATTCCCAGTTTTCAATGAGAGTAGTGATATGAAAGGAATAATTAAATTGGAGGTTGGAATGTTGTTTTCCAGTATTGCTGTCTTCAGAAAGGCTAGGACTCTGCAGATTCTGTTTTTCTATGCATGTTGTACATTCAAGAGAGTAAATCACACTTCGTGGATTGGAAAATTCACTCCATAGAATAACCGTTTCTCAAGATACAATTTTCAAAGATGTAGGCGAAGAAGAAAAGAAGAAAGATTCAACCATCTCTCCCGTGAAGTTTTTTTTTTGTTCGTATGGATTCTGAAGCATCCATCGCAGATCAAGAATATATTTTGTGAAAAAACTGTCCGTGAAGCTAGATCTATGTTTATGCACGCAGACCAATTTGTCTAGTTTGTTCAGTTATATCGCAATGTTGGTCAAATCTAGTTGCCTAAAAATTATGATTTGCTTTAAGCTTGCCTTTGTCATAGTTTTAACTATATGTTGATGAAAATGCAGACTCTCCCTCATTTTGTTAAAGACAGAGAAAGTTGACATTCATCTTTCATGTGTAAATGTTAAGAGGATCAAAGATGTTCCTTGTCGGGTATGATTTTCTTTTTTGGCCTTCTTGTTTTCTTGAAGTTGTCTCCTATGGCTGCATGCTTGCTGATTGGTTGCTTATATTTGATGTTTTATACTCTCTTTCTCTTGTGGATTGAGAGTATTTATCTGCTTCTTTTGGCCATTTACTTCCCTTTTCCTTTGTTCAGGCTTGAAAGATCATTAGAGAGGAAAAGAAGTAAAAATGGTGAAAGATAGAGCTTTTCCAATCAAGGCATATTTTGAAGGTTGTTCATGGAAGACATCCCGTCTCCATCCCTAGGCCTAGGGATGGATCATCTGAGCTGGTATAATTCTGGGCAGTCCAGCCATGTTTATGCGCGCCAAGGTTTATTTTATTTCTTAGTGGTATTCTTGTCTCCTAGACGTGCTAGACAACTTCTTGGCTCCACTATCTCGTGTCCCTATCTCGTGTCCCTTCATTTATTTTGACTCAAGAACACCTTGGAGACTCCATAAGAATTTATTCCATCTCTTCTTAGTGCTAGACAAGAATTTATTCTTGTCTCTTCCTTGTTATTGGAGCTGCATGCTTGCAATTGTTTGATCTTTGAGTGCTTGCTCCTTGGGGAGATGTAAGAGAAGAATGGATGTGCTATAGATAGAGTGGACTTTCGTCCAAGGAAGAGATTCGGACATCAGAAACAGAGAGAGGAACGAACAGAGGGAGACAAGGACAGCAAGCAACGGGCTGCACTTCTTCACCAGCATTTTTCAGATTTGTTTACCTTTGAACATTAGTTTGTTTTGTAATTTTAATTATGTATTGTAGCTAATTTCCTCTGATTCTTGGTAGAGATTAGAGGTTGACTATCCATGTTATTGTGAGACTTTTGTTGAACTTAATATGAATGTTTGTATATTTCTCTCCTTCTTATTTTAATTTTCAAAACTTGTTCTTGTTGAATTGAAAGTTTGGCCAACTTGTAATTTGATTTGAATGAGTAATGTCAGTTTCATTTATGTCAGAGTTAATCCTGCATTAAGTGAAGATTAAGTAGACAACTAGTGAATAATTGACATAAGACTTGTCATTTGAAACTAGGAAGAAGGAAAAGAATGGGTCCAGGGCTGAGTAAGTCCATCCCTAGGCCTAGGGATGGGTTTCCCGTGTGTTTACAATTTTCCAGCAACTCTTAGGAAAACTTGAGAATTTGTTAGGAAAGTTTGGGTCATTATTAGAGTCTCTTTTAATTGGCTTGTATAAGGGGAAACCTGGGAATTTAGAGTGTCTCTTATTCCTTTAACATCTTTATAAATCCATTTCAGAAAATATTTTGTCAATGATCAATTGCTAAGGATAGTCACCTCGGTTAAATCTCTACCAAGGATTATTTCTCTACCTCTGATTTCACTTATATTTCCAGTTGCATTTTGTGCATGCTACTTTCACTCACTGATTTATATTCAAGTATTGTTTTTAATTTGGTTTTAATTACAAAAACTCCCCCCAACTTTGTTCTGATTTGGTTTTTACAAGAAAAATAAGAATTATTCAAGATTTCCTCCCTGTGGATTCGATCCTCTCATCACTATCTACATTTTATTTTGTGGTTTAGCAATGAGTTGAACTTACATTTATGCAGTGGTTGCGACGCCTCTGTCATAAATTGGCGTCGTTGCCGGGGAGGTAACGAGTTCTAATTTTCGTTTTTCTTGTTCATGACCAGGTCCTGTAATTCACAACCAGTACCCTACGTTCCTGAGATTACAAGAGTTGAAACAGCAATCAGATTATCGAAGAGGAAGTTTAGCGAATATTCATCTTCTGGTTCAAATTCAGAAGCTGAGGGGAGTCCATCTCAAGGCCTTGGGATAGACTCTGGATCAGAACCTGAAGCAGAACCTGCACAACCAGAGATGGCTAATGATACGATCCTAGGTAGGCCAAGATTCGCATAAGTGATGATCTTGTTCTCTTGTAGGTTTGATGCGCGGAATTGACGAAAATCCCCTTTGTTCTCCACGAACGCTTCTTCTTGATCAATTAATATCCCACACTATTAATTGATATAATTCTTCACGAAAGCTCTTGATTGTTTTGAAAGGAATCCACCCTTTGAGTTGATGGTTGTTGGCAAGAGTCCACTTGCCTAAGTAGGCCCTAGTCGCACACTAAAGAGAATCCACCCTTTAGCAAAAGATTGAATCCACAATCTTCACAACGATCGAGTCCACGAATCGTCAACACGCTTGCTCACGCACCTTCCACACTTGAATCCACAAATGCCACGCTTAGCTCACGCCACACTAGTTCACGCACCTCCACGTTTGAACACAACAAACGCCACGCTTCACTAGCCCTAACCGAGTCCACGGCTAAGTTAAACACAAGAACGGCTTGCACCGGAGATCAAGAAAGTAAGAAGGTAGAATAATGTAAACGGGGATTTGGTAAGGTGTTTGATGTAAATTCAGATCTAAATTTTATTAATAATAAGCAAGCCTTTATATAGGCGTTTTACAATACAAGTCTTACTAGAAATAGAACTACTAATAATAGATAGTTACCTAAATAATTAATTCCTAAATAAAATAAACTCCTAATTAAGCCGAAGCTCTATACAGTAATTAAAGCACATAAAATTAGGAAATATTAATCCGTGCTCTCTTTTTGCCAAACTCTAGCCGACTTAGGCTTCTTGGTGCGCCTGTGCGTGCGCACTGCTTGGCTGGTAACTTTACGATACGAGGATAGTATCATCCCCTTCCCCTTGAAAATGATTCGTCCTCGAATCGTGATCCACACCTACATGGTTGTTCCTCAAGCTAGAATCCTCTATAAGTGCTATTGAGGTTGTCTCACTACCCAAGTCATCCAAGTTGGAATTGGTGACTATGTGTTTGACGCTTTGTTGGGTAGTTCCAACGTCTTCCTTGCTTTCCTTGTGCTGCCCAAACGAAAACAATTCATCTTCTACTGAATTTAATTCTTCAATACCCTGTGTAGAAGAAGAACTAGAAAATAAAGTAATAAATTTAGTGTTAGCAACACAATCTTCCTCTTGCTTCGATTTCTCTTCATTAAAGGTGTGCTGCTTTTCTTCAAGGTCATCAAACCTCTGCATCAGCTTCTTAATAAGCTTAACCACTTCATCTCTCTCAGCTTCAAGCCTTGCTTCAGCCATCTTATACACTTAAATCAAATTTAACACAAGAGAGTGCAAATCTGTTTTCAGTGAACACAGTTTAGTAGATCAAGCACAGCTTTTGACTCCGATATCCAACTCACCTGATTTTTCTTGATTTGGAATCCAGACAGACAGACCTTTCCAACGAAATAAGACTCAATGAAATCAGACTTCAATAGGTATATATTGAAATACAATTTCGACACTGACACTTTGGTGGACTGTTTTTGGTGACTCTTTTGTATGACTCTTTTTATGGACTATTTTTGTGACTTATAGCAAAAGAAGAACTAGCATGATAATTAGCTTTAACAAAGGATCTTCTTTGATTATTTGAATTTGAAGATTTAAAACCAAGACCATGTTTATCACCACATTTCTTTTGAGCATTCAAAACGTTATTAAGAGAGTGGTTGCTATAAAAAAATTTATTTAAAGTGGTCTCAAGAGTTTTAATCTTTTCATTTAACTCAAAAATCTCTTTAGTGAATTTCTCACAAGATTCACAAATAGTTCCTTTGTTCTTATCTTCTTTACTAGAGAGCAAATTTGTTAAAGAAATATTTTCATTTTTAGTATCTTCTAACAAACATTTCACATCATTAAGCTCATTAGTTAAAGATTTATTCAATGATTCTAACTTGCTAATTTCATTTGTAACATTGTCTAACTCTTTAGCAAGTTTCACATTTCTCTTATTAGATGTGTCAAATTCTTTGTATAAATTGCTAAAGGCAAGTTTCAAATCATCAATATTGCATTCACTATCGGAATTGCATGAACTAACCTCATCATCGCTTTGGCCCATGAGACAAACGTTTGTGCCTCCATTGAATGAGGTAGACATTGATGAAGAGCTATCGTAATCAGCAAGAAAGCATAAATTTGAATTCTCTTCAGATGAATACTCCGATGACTTGCTACATGATGTTTCATCCTCATCACTCCATGTGGAGGTTGCTTTAAATGCTCTTCTATGAGACCTTCTTCCTTGCTTCTTGTCTAGAGATTCTCTCTTCTCATATCTCTTCTTCTTCTCAAGATTAGGACACTCACTCCTAACATGTCCTAGTTTTTCACATCCAAAGCAAACAATAGGGTCATTCTTAAATTTGGATTTAGAAGAGTTAGAATTCTTACCTTGGTAGTTTCTTGAATTTTTCAAGAAACTCTTATAATGCTTGTTGAAGAGAGCAAATGATTCTTCATCTCCTTCTTGAATAGTGCTTTTGAAAGCAATATCATTGCTTTTCCCTTTGATGTTTTCTTCTTCCAAATCATGCAGCTGCAACTTGTACTCAAAAGCGGTAAGAGAACCAATGAGTTGAGCAAATGTTGGTTTCTCACTTAATTCATCAATGGCGGTTGTCTTGGCAAGCCATTTGCTTGGAAGAACACTTAAAATCTTTCGAACCATTTCTCCATCACTAGGAGCCCATCCGAGATTACCCATGGCATTGCACAAATTCTGAATGCGTGTGCTAAGATCATAGATGGACTCTCCTTTCTTCATTGCGAGTAGCTCATACTCGTGTTTGAGTGTGTTGAGTCGGATATTACGCACTTGGGGGGTTCCTTCATGAGCCGTCTCTAAGGCTGTCCAAACTTCCTTGGATGTTTGACAAGCACTCACACGATTAAATTCACTAGGAGAAATAGCACAAAATAAATAATACTTAGCTCTTTCTTCCAAGGTCTTCCTTGATTTTGATGCGGCACTCCATTTTGAGAAAGGAAGAGGTTTTGAAGATGTTGCATCAGCTACATCCATTGGAATGTCAAAGCCATTTTCTACACAATCCCAAATTTGTGAATCTTGTGAACTGAGGTAGGCTTTCATCTTTGTCTTCCAATGAAGATAATTGTTGCCATCTAGATATGGTGGTCGGTTAGGTGCAGCACCCTTCTTATGAGTATGGAATCCCTCTTGAGCCATATTTGATCTTCACTTGAGGTGGTTAAACCTACAAAACAAGTGACCTTGCTCCGCTACCAATTGATACTTCAATAACCGGCCTAGAGGGGGGGTGAATAGGCAAATAAAAATTCTAACACAAAGAGTAAGGATTAGAGTGCGGAAATAGAAAGTAAAAACACAAGGTAGTTATAGTGGTTCCAATTCCTCAATGAATTGTACTCCACTACCTAAGAGCCTCACCCTTAGGATTTACACCTTGGTTTTTGCTAAGGGCTCAACCAATAAACCTCAACTTGGTTTTTCCTAAAGGCTCAACCAATAAACCTTTCACTTTGGTTTTTGCTAAGGGCTCAACCAACAAACCTCACAATGTGATTTTTCCGGGCTCAATCACAACCTATCACAATCAAGATTACTTGACAAGAGAAAAAGTTAAATAGCAACACAAAATTGGTGTACAAATAAACTATGTATGATTCAATAATCAACACCAATAAATGAACAAGAATACCTCAAAGTTACCTCAAGAAGAAACCCAAAACAAGCTGGACAAAGTGACGTAAGAAGGATTGAAATCGTTGACAAAATACTTGCGTTGTAAAAACTGATTTTGGAAGCTTGTAAAATGTAATTTTGTGTAAAATGATTTCTAGTGTTTTCTTGTTGTTTCTTGTTATGTTCTAACTCATCTAGGATGAGTATTTATAGTGTAGAAAGAGTGGAAGATCAGACAAGAAAGTATGGAGCCAAAAGGAGCCGTTTTTAGTGGACAAAAGAGTTGTTTGAAAAACTAGCCGTTATGCCTTTCAGGAGCAAAACGCTATGGCGTTTTGCCTCTGGAAATTTGCCAATCTTTCCAGTAGCAAAATGCTATGGCATTTTGACCAAAATGCTATGGCGTTTTGAAAAACACTCTTTACGAAAACTCGAATAACTTTTGACTGAAAAATCGTTTTTGTGTAAAACTTTTTGACACACTTTCCTTGAGGTATCTTGAACATAAATCAAGTGCTAATTATAATCATACTTACATGATTAAAGCCCTAATGTACACTTGATCTTGAGCTTGCGATATCTTGATTTGTTGCCTCTTAAGCGTTCCATCGCAAACTACACACACTTTAACTTCAAATTGCATTAGTATTATTAATTAGTTTGTGTCTTAAATCATCAAAACAAGAGTAAGTTACCCTTGGGCTAACAGTTACTTATTAGTGCTAGTATCGCTGAGTGGAAACTTTCAATAGTTGTTAAACATGGAATAAGCTCTTACCGTAAGAAGGCATGATGACTTCTTAACCTGCTGTTGGTCGACTTCCGCACTGTCATTTACTCCGTACCGCCTATTTTTTTTCCAGAAAAGGCTGTCCAGTTTGAAGCCGCTTATGAGTAAATGTCGATTCTTCATCTGTTAAAACATGTCCGTGGCTTGAATATATCTTGTTTCAAAAGAACGGAGCGAAACAGTCAATCCATTGCATGCTCTGCTATTGTTAGTGGCTTTAATTAATGCTGTTTTGTAAATCATAAAAGTGTAATGAGCTTAGACGCCACTGCTTCTACCTGTAAGTAGTCTAGATGGTTCACCTTGTTGTCCTGCACTTGAAATGTCTTTTAGTTACGAAATCATTGAAGATTTCGTGGTGGGGTATTTATGATGTGGTTCACCTTGTTATTGTCTTAGTTACGAAATGTCCTGGATTTTACAATTATCTTGTTATTGTTTAACTCATGCTTCATCTTGTATATGAGTATTAGACATTGATCCCCATCTTAATTTTTTTCTCTTTATTTTCCCCCTCATTTTAAAGGCTCAACTGTGGTATCTAGCACAAAGGACCACTGCTCTTCCTCTTGGTCGTGGGGCATTTACCATGGGGACCATATGTACTCTCTTAACAGAGGTACTCCTGTCTATGTATTACCCTTTTTTCTCCTTGCATGGTGCTTTTAGTTGAAGTGATTTCTAAGGTTGCGAATACTTTTTTCGTTTCTTATTGGTTCTTTTGATATTTTGTTATAGGCCTTCACTCTACCGAAGCTAGTTCTAGCAGGTCGGTTGCCTGACCAACAAAATACAACCGTATGTTCATATTAGATCTAGTTATAAAGTTGTGAAGTTTTCTTCTCCATATGTTTCTGTCCTTTTGCTTGTATCATGTCTCATGCCCTTGAATTTGCGGTATGTGGTAAAGGAGCTGTCCCGTAATGGATGCTGAATTTGGCTTTATAAGTCTATCAATATATTTGATCATTTGTAATTGTCTCCTGTCTTTCAAATTTCTTATCCCATACCTTTCTAGTTTAATTTTGAGTTTCTTTTTTGTCCTTTGAAGTTGTCATTTTTATTCCTTGAGAGAATGAGCTTGACATTTTTAGGTATTCTCTCCCTCTTTAATTCTTGAAGTTCTTCTGCTTTTATTCTTTTGGTAGGTTAATTTGGAACCTAAAATCAGAAATGTACAAGACCAGGCGTGGGCGATACTCGGTCCTCCGGATTTTCAAAGGCCGCCGGGGGCGCACCGGACAAGAACGGTTCAGTTCTTGAGCTGGATTCTCAAAGGTTCCGCTTTCTTGATTCCAGGTAAGGTAATGCTGCTTTGTTGAAAAAAAATTAAAAAGATCTCAACTTTCTGTATTATTGATCAAAGGGTTTCGCGTTTATTGATCTTTTTCTTTTCCTTCTCTATCGTACACTTCTATACTGAAAGTTAGAGTCAATAATATAGAAAATGTCCCATTTGAAAACTCGACGGTTTAGTTCTTGAGCTGGATTCTCAAAGGTTCCGCTTTCTTGATTCTAGGTAAGGTAATGCTGCTTTGTTAAAAAAAAATTAAAAAGATCACAACTATTAGTATTATTGATCAAAGGGTTTCACGTTTATTGATCTTTTTCGCTTCCTCCTCTATCGTACACTTCTATACTGAAAGTTAGAGTCCATAATATAGAAAATGTTCCATTTGAACACTCGACGGTTCAGTTCTTGAGCTGGATTGTCAAGGGTTCCGCTTTCTTGATTCCAGGTAAGGTAATGCTGCTTTGTTGAAAAAAAATTAAAAAGAACACAACTATTAGTATTATTGATCAAAGGGTTTCGCGTCCATTGATCTTTTTCTTTTCCTTCTCTATCGTACGCTTCTATACTGAAAGTTAGAGTCCATAATATTGAAAATGTCCCATTTGAACACTCGACGGTTCAGTTCTTGAGTTGGATTCTTAAGGGTTCCCCTTTCTTGATTCCAGGCTTGGTAATGCTGCTTTGTTAAAAAAAAGATAAAAAGATCACAACTAGTAGTATTATTGATCAAAGGGTATCGCGTTTAATGATCTTTTTCTTTTCCTTCTCTATCGTACGCTTCTGTACTGATAGTTAGAGTCCATAATATAGAAAATGTCCCATTTGAACACTCAACGGTTCAGTTCCTGAGCTGGATTCTCAAAGGTTCCGCTTTCTTGATTCTAGGTAAGGTAATGCTGCTTTGTTAAAAAAAAATTAAAAAGATCACAACTATTAGTATTATTGATCAAAGGGTTTCACGTTTATTGATCTTTTTCTCTTCCTCCTCTATCGTACACTTCTATACTGAAAGTTGGAGTCCATAATATAGAAAATGTTCCATTTGAATATTTGACGGTTCAGTTCCTGAGCTGGATTGTCAAGGGTTCCGCTTTCTTGATTCCAGGAAAGGTAATGCTGCTTTGTTGAAAAAAATTAAAAAGAACATAACTATTAGTATTATTGATCAAAGGGTTTCGCGTTTATTGATCTTTTTCTTTTCCTTCTCTATCGTACGCTTCTATACTGAAAGTTAGAGTCCATAATATTGAAAATGTCCCATTTGAACACTCGACGGTTCAGTTCTTGAGCTGGATTCTTAAGGGTTCCCCTTTCTTGATTCCAAGTTTGGTAATGCTGCTTTGTTGAAAAAAAATTAAAAACATCACAACTATTAGTATTATTGATCAAAGGGTAACGCGTTTATTGATCTTTTTCTTTTCCTTCTCTATCGTACACTTCTGTACTGATAATTAGAGTCCATAATATAGAAAATGTCCCATTTGAACACTCAACGGTTCAGTTCTTGAGCTGGATTCTCAAAGGTTCCGCTTTCTTGATTCCAGGTAAGGTAATGCTGCTTTGTTGAAAAAAAATTAAAAAGATCTCAACTTTCTGTATTATTGATCAAAGGGTTTCGCGTTTATTGATCTTTTTCTTTTCCTTCTCTATCGTACACTTCTATACTGAAAGTTAGAGTCCATAATATAGAAAATGTCCCATTTGAAAACTCGACGGTTTAGTTCTTGAGCTGGATTCTCAAAGGTTCCGCTTTCTTGATTCTAGGTAAGGTAATGCTCCTTTGTTCAAAAAAAATTAAAAAGATCACAACTATTAGTATTATTGATCAAAGGGTTTCACGTTTATTGATCTTTTTCGCTTCCTCCTCTATCGTACACTTCTATACTGAAAGTTAGAGTCCATAATATAGAAAATGTTCCATTTGAACACTCGACGGTTCAGTTCTTGAGCTGGATTGTCAAGGGTTCCGCTTTCTTGATTCCAGGTAAGGTAATGCTGCTTTGTTGAAAAAAAATTAAAAAGAACACAACTATTAGTATTATTGATCAAAGGGTTTCGCGTCCATTGATCTTTTTCTTTTCCTTCTCTATCGTACGCTTCTACACTGAAAGTTAGAGTCCATAATATTGAAAATGTCCCATTTGAACACTCGACGGTTCAGTTCTTGAGTTGGATTCTTAAGGGTTCCCCTTTCTTGATTCCAGGTTTGGTAATGCTGCTTTGTTAAAAAAAAGTTAAAAAGATCACAACTAGTAGTATTATTGATCAAAGGGTATCGCGTTTATTGATCTTTTTCTTTTCCTTCTCTATCGTACGCTTCTGTACTGATAGTTAGAGTCCATAATATAGAAAATGTCCCATTTGAACACTCAACGGTTCAGTTCTTGAGCTGGATTCTTAAGGGTCCCCTTACTTGAATCCAGGTTTGGTAATGCTGCTTTGTTGAAAAAAAATAAAAAAAATCTCAACTTTTTGTATTATTGATCAAAGGGTTTCACGTTTATTGATCTTTTTCTTTTCCTTCTCTATCGTACACTTCTATACTGAAAGTTAGAGTCCATAATATAGAAAATGTCCCATTTGAAAACTCGACGGTTCAGTTCTTGAGCTGGATTCTCAAAGGTTCCGCTTTCTTGATTCTAGGTAAGGTAATGCTGCTTTGTTAAAAAAAAATTAAAAAGATCACAACTATTAGTATTATTGATCAAAGGGTTTCACGTTTATTGATGTTTTTCTTTTCCTCCTCTATCGTACACTTCTATACTGAAAGTTGGAGTCCATAATATAGAAAATGTTCCATTTAAATATTCGACGGTTCAGTTCCTGAGCTGGATTGTCAAGGGTTCCGCTTTCTTGATTCCAGGAAAGGTAATGCTGCTTTGTTGAAAAAATTAAAAAGAACATAACTATTAGTATTATTGATCAAAGGGTTTCGCGTTTATTGATCTTTTTGTTTTCCTTCTCTATCGTACGCTTCTATACTGAAAGTTAGAGTCCATAATATTGAAAATGTCCCATTTGAACACTCGACGGTTCAGTTCTTGAGCTGGATTCTTAAGGGTTCCCCTTTCTTGATTCCAAGTTTGGTAATGCTGCTTTGTTGAAAAAAAATTAAAAACATCACAACTATTAGTATTATTGATCAAAGGGTATCGCGTTTATTGATCTTTTTCTTTTCCTTCTCTATCGTACACTTCTGTACTGATAATTAGAGTCCATAATATAGAAAATGTCCCATTTGAACACTCAACGGTTCAGTTCTTGAGCTGGATTCTCAAAGGTTCCGGTTTCTTGATTCCAGGTAAGGTAATGCTGCTTTGTTGAAAAAAAATTAAAAAGATCTCAACTTTTTGTATTATTGATCAAAGGGTTTCGCGTTTATTGATCTTTTTCTTTTCCTTCTCTATCGTACACTTCTATACTGAAAGTTAGAGTCCATAATATAGAAAATGTCCCATTTGAAAACTCGACGGTTTAGTTCTTGAGCTGGATTCTCAAAGGTTCCGCTTTCTTGATTCTAGGTAAGGTAATGCTGCTTTGTTGAAAAAAAATTAAAAAGAACACAACTATTAGTATTATTGATCAAAGGGTTTCGCGTCCATTGATCTTTTTCTTTTCCTTCTCTATCGTACTCTTCTATACTGAAAGTTAGAGTCCATAATATTGAAAATGTCCCATTTGAACACTCGACGGTTCAGTTCTTGAGTTGGATTCTTAAGGGTTCCCCTTTCTTGATTCCAGGTTTGGTAATGCTGCTTTGTTAAAAAAAAGTTAAAAAGATCACAACTAGTAGTATTATTGATCAAAGGGTATCGCGTTTATTGATCTTTTTCTTTTCCTTCTCTATCGTACGCTTCTGGACTGATAGTTAGAGTCCATAATATAGAAAATGTCCCATTTGAACACTCAACGGTTCAGTTCTTGAGCTGGATTCTTAAGGGTCCCCTTACTTGAATCCAGGTTTGGTAATGCTGCTTTGTTGAAAAAAAATAAAAAAAATCTCAACTTTTTGTATTATTGATCAAAGGGTTTCACGTTTATTGATCTTTTTCTTTTCCTTCTCTATCGTACACTTCTATACTGAAAGTTAGAGTCCATAATATAGAAAATGTCCCATTTGAAAACTCGACGGTTTAGTTCTTGAGCTGGATTCTCAAAGGTTCCGCTTTCTTAATTCCAGTTAAGGTAAGGCTGCTTTGTTCAAAAAAAATTAAAAAGATCACAACTATTAGTATTATTGATCAAAGGGTTTCGCGTTTATTGATCTTTTTCTTTTCCTTCTCTATCGTACGCTTCTATATTGAAAGTTAGAGTCCATAATATTGAAAATGTCCCATTTGAACACTCGACGGTTCAGTTCTTGAGCTGGATTCTTAAGCGTTCCCCTTTCTTGATTCCAAGTTTGGTAATGCTGCTTTGTTGAAAAAAAATTAAAAAGATCACAACTATTAGTATTATTGATCAAAGGGTATCGCGTTTATTGATCTTTTTCTTTTCCTTCACTATCGTACACTTCTGTACTGATAATTAGAGTCCATAATATAGAAAATGTCCCATTTGAACACTCAACGGTTCAGTTCTTGAGCTGGATTCTCAAAGGTTCCGCTTTCTTGATTCCAGGTAAGGTAATATTGCTTTGTTGAAAAAAAATTAAAAAGATCTCAACTTTCTGTATTATTGATCAAAGGGTTTCGCGTTTATTGATCTTTTTCTTTTCCTTCTCTATCGTACACTTCTATACTGAAAGTTAGAGTCCATAATATAGAAAATGTCCCATTTGAAAACTCAACGGTTTAGTTCTTGAGCTGGATTCTCAAAGGTTCCGCTTTCTTGATTCCAGGTAAGGCAATGCTGCATTGTTGAAAAAAAATTAAAAAGAACACAACTATTAGTATTATTGATCAAAGGGTTTCGCGTTTATTGATCTTTTTCTTTTCCTTCGCTATCGTACGCTTCTATACTGAAAGTTAGAGTCCATAATATTGAAAATGTCCCATTGAACACTCGACGGTTCAGTTCTTGAGTTGGATTCTTAAGGGTTCCCCTTTCTTGATTCCAGGTTTGGTAATGCTGCTTTGTTAAAAAAAAGTTAAAAAGATCACAACTAGTAGTATTATTGATCAAAGGGTATCGCGTTTATTGATCTTTTTCTTTTCCTTCTCTATCGTACGCTTCTGTACTGATAGTTAGAGTCCATAATATAGAAAATGTCCCATTTGAACACTCAACGGTTCAGTTCTTGAGCTGGATTCTCAAAGGTTCCGCTTTCTTGATTCCGGGTAAGGTAATGCTGCTTTGTTGAAAAAAAATTAAAAAGATCTCAACTTTCTGTATTATTGATCAAAGGGTTTCACGTTTATTGATCTTTTTCTTTTCCTTCTCTATCGTACGCTTCTGTACTGATAGTTAGAGTCCATAATATAGAAAATGTCCCATTTGAAAACTCGACGGTTCAGTTCTTCAGTTGGATTCTCAAAGGTTCCACTTTCTTGATTCCAGGTAAGGTAATGCTGCTTTGTTAAAAAAAAGTTAAAAAGATCACAACTAGTAGTATTATTGATCAAAGGGTATCGCGTTTATTGATCTTTTTCTTTTCCTTCTCTATCGTACGTTTCTGTACTGATAGTTAGAGTCCATAATATAGAAAATGTCCCATTTGAACTCTCAACGGTTCAGTTCTTGAGCTGGATTCTCAAAGGTTCCGCTTTCTTGATTCCGGGTAAGGTAATGCTGCTTTGTTGAAAAAAAATTAAAAAGATCTCAACTTTCTGCATTATTGATCAAAGGGTTTCGCCCTTTATTGATCTTTTTCTTTTCCTTCTCTATCGTACACTTCTGTACTGATAGTTAGAGTCCATAGTATAGAAAATGTCCCATTTGAACACTCGACGGTTCAGTTCTTCAGCTGGATTCTCAAAGGTTCCACTTTCTTGATTCCAGGTAAGGTAATGCTGCTTTGTTAAAAACAAATTAAACAGATGACAACTTTCAGTGTTATTGATCAACGGGTTTCGCGTCTATGGATTCTCTATGGTACTCTTCTATACTGAAAGTTAGAGTCCATAATATAGAAAATGTCCCATTTGAACACTCAACGGTTCAGTTCTTGAGGTGGATTCTTAAGGGTCCCCTTACTTGAATCCAGGTTTGGTAATGCTGCTTTGTTGAAAAAAAATAAAAAAACTCTCAACTTTCTGTATTATTGATCAAAGGGTTTCGCGTTTATTGATCTTTTTCTTTTCCTTCTCTATCGTACACTTCTATACTGAAAGTTAGAGTCCGTAATATAGAAAATGTCCCATTTGAAAACTCGACGGTTTAGTTCTTGAGCTGGATTCTCAAAGGTTCCGCTTTCTTGATTCCAGTTAAGGTAATGCTGCTTTGTTAAAAAAAAATTAAAAAGATCACAACTATTAGTATTACTGATCAAAGGGTTTCACGTTTATTGATCTTTTTCTCTTCCTTCTCTATCGTACACTTCTATACTGAAAGTTAGAGTCCATAATATAGAAAATGTTCCATTTGAACATTCGACGGTTCAGTTCCTGAGCTGGATTGTCAAGGGTTCCGCTTTCTTGATTCCAGGTAAGGTAATGCTGCTTTGTTGAAAAAAATTAAAAGAACATAACTATTAGTATTATTGATCAAAGGGTTTCACGTTTATTGATCTTTTTCTTTTCCTTCTCTATCGTACGCTTCTATACTGAAAGTTAGAGTCCATAATATTGAAAATGTCCCATTTGAACACTCGACGGTTCAGTTCTTGAGCTGGATTCTTAAGGGTTCCCCTTTCTTGATTCCAAGTTTGGTAATGCTGCTTTTTTGAAAAAATTTAAAAAGATCACAACTATTAGTATTATTGATCAAAGGGTATCACGTTTATTGATCTTTTTCTTTTCCTTCTCTATGGTACGCTTCTATACTGAAAGTTAGAGTCCATAATATAGAAAATGTCCCATTTGAACACTCAACGGTTCAGCTCTTGAGCTGGATTCTCAAAGGTTCCGCTTTCTTGATTCCAGGTTTGGTAATGCTGCTTTGTTGAAAAAAAACTAAAAAGATCTCAACTTTCTGTATTATTGATCAAAGGGTTTCGCGTTTATTGATCTTTTTCTTTTCCTTCTCTATCGTATGCTTCTATTCTAATAGTTAGAGTCCATAATATAGAAAATGTCCCATTTGAACACTTGACGGTTCAGTTCTTCAGCTGGATTCTCAAAGGTTCCGCTTTCTTGATTCTAGGTAAGGTAAGGTTCCGCTTTCTTGATTCTAGGTAAGGTAATGCTGCTTTGTTGAAAAAAAATTAAAAAGATCACAACTATGAGTATTATTGATTAAAGGGTTTCGCGTATATTGATCTTTTTCTTTTCCTTCTCTATCGTACACTTCTATACTGAAAGTTTGAGTCCATAATATAGAAAATGTCCCATTTGAATACTCGACGGTTTAGTTCTTGAGCTGGATTCTCAAGGGTTCCGCTTTCTTGATTCCAGGTAAGGTAATGCAGCTTTGATGAAAAAAACTTAAACAGATTACAACTTTCAGTGTTATTGATCAAAGGGTTTCGCGCTTATTGGTCTTTTTCTTTTCCTTCTCTATGGTACGCTTTTATACTGAAAGTTAGAGTCCATTATATAGAAAATGTGCCATTTGAACACTCAACGGTTCAGTTCTTGAGCTGGAATCTTAAGGGTTCTCCTTTCTTGATTCCAGGTTTGGTAATGCTGCTTTGTTGAAAAAAAATAAAAAAGTTCTCAACTTTCTGTATTATTGATCAAAGGGTTTTGCCTTTATTGATCTTTTTCTCTTCCTTCTCTATCGTACACTTCTATACTGAAAGTTAGAGTCCATAATATAGAAAATGTCCCATTTGAAAACTCGACGGTTTAGTTCTTGAGCTGGTTTCTCAAGGGTTCCGCTTTCTTGATTCCAGGTAAGGTAATGCTGCTTTGTTGAAAAAAAATTAAAAAGAACACAACTATTAGTATTATTGATCAAAGGGTTTCGCGTTTATTAATCTTTTTCTTTTCCTTCTCTATCGTACGCTTCTATACTGAAAGTTAGAGTCCATAATATAGAAAATGTCCCATTTGAACATTCAACGGTTCAGTTCTTGAGCTGGAGTCTTAAGGGTTCCCCTTTCTTGATTCCAGGTTTGGTAATGCTGCTTTGTTGAAAAAAAATAAAAAAGATCTCAACTTTCTGTATTATTGATCAAAGGGTTTTGCGTTTATTGATCTTTTTCTCTTCCTTCTCTATCGTACACTTCTATACTGAAAGTTAGAGTCCATAATATGGAAAATGTCCCATTTGAAAACTCGACGGTTTAGTTCTTGAGCTGGATTCTCAAGGGTTCCGCTTTCTTGATTCCAGGTAAGGTAATGCTGCTTTGTTGAAAAAAAATTAAAAAGAACACAACTATTAGTATTATTGATCAAAGGGTTTCGCGTTTATTGATCTTTTTCTTTTCCTTCTCTATCGTACACTTCTATACTGAAAGTTAGAGTCCATAATATAGAAAATGTTCCATTTGAACATTCGACGGTTCAGTTCCTGAGCTGGATTGTCAAGGGTTCCGCTTTCTTGATTCCAGGTAAGGTAATGCTGCTTTGTTGAAAAAAATTAAAAAGAACATAACTATTAGTATTATTGATCAAAGGGTTTCGCGTTTATTGACCTTTTTCTTTTCCTTCTCTATCGTACGCTTCTATACTGAAACTTAGAGTCTATAATATTGAAAATGTCCCATTTGAACACTCGACGGTTCAGTTCTTGAGCTTGATTCTTAAGGGTTCCCCTTTCTTGATTCCAAGTTTGGTAATAGTGCTTTTTTGAAAAAAAATTAAAAAGATCACAACTATTAGTGTTATTGATCAAAGGGTATCGCGTTTATTGATCTTTTTCTTTTCCTTCTCTATGGTACGCTTCTATACTGAAAGTTAGAGTCCATAATATAGAAAATGTCCCATTTAAACACTCAACGGTTCAGTTCTTGAGCTGGATTCTTAAGGGTTCCGCTTTCTTGATTCCAGGTTTGGTAATGCTGCTTTGTTGAAAAAAAATTAAAAAGATCTCAACTTTTTGTATTATTGATCAAAGGGTTTCGCGCTTATTGATCTTTTTCTTTTCCTTCTCTATGGTACGCTTCTATACTAAAAGTTAGAGTCCATAATATAGAAAATGTCCCATTTGAACACTCAACGGTTCAGTTCTTGAGCTAGATTCTTAAGGGTTCCCCTTTCTTGATTCCAGGTTTGGTAATGCCGCTTTGTTGAAAAAAAAAAAAAAGATCTCAACTTTCTGTATTATTGATCAAAGGGTTTCGCGTTTATTGATCTTTTTCTCTTCCTTCTCTATCGTACACTTCTATACTGAAAGTTAGAGTCCATAATATAGAAAATGTCCCATTTGAAAACTCGACGGTTTAGTTCTTGGGCTGGATTCTGAAGGGTTCCGCTTTCTTGATTCCAGGTAAGGTAATACTGCTTTGTTGAAAAAAATTTAAAAAGAACACAACTATTAGTATTATTGATCAAAGGGTTTCACGTTTATTGATCTTTTTCTTTTCCTTCTCTATCGTACGCCTCTGTACTGATAGTTAGAGTCCATAATATGGAAAATGTCCCATTTGAACACTCAACGGTTCAGCTCTTGAGCTGGATTCTCAAAGGTTCCGCTTTCTTGATTCCAGGTAAGGTAATGCTGCTTTGTTGAAAAAAAATTAAAAAGATCTCAACTTTCTGTATTATTGATCAAAGGGTTTCGCGTTTATTGATCTTTTTCTTTTCCTTCTCTATCGTATGCTTCTATTCTGATAGTTAGAGTCCATAATATAGAAAATGTCCCATTTCAACACTTGACGGTTCAGTTCTTCAGCTGGATTCTCAAAGGTTCCGCTTTCTTGATTCTAGGTAAGGTAATGCTGCTTTGTTGAAAAAAAATTAAAAAGATCACAACTATGAGTATTATTGATTAAAGGGTTTCGCGTATATTGATCTTTTTCTTTTCCTTCTCTATCGTACACTTCTATACTGAAAGTTAGAGTCCATAATATAGAAAATGTCCCATTTAAACACTCAACGGTTCAGTTCTTGAGCTGGATTCTTAAGGGTTCCGCTTTCTTGATTCCAGGTTTGGTAATGCTGCTTTGTTGAAAAGAAATTAAAAAGATCTCAACTTTTTGTATTATTGATCAAAGGGTTTCGCGCTTATTGATCTTTTTCTTTTCCTTCTCTTTGGTACGCTTCTATACTAAAAGTTAGAGTCCATAATATAAAAAATGTCCCATTTGAACACTCAACGGTTCAGTTCTTGAGCTAGATTCTTAAGGGTTCCCCTTTCTTGATTCCAGGTTTGGTAATGCCGCTTTGTTGAAAAAAAAAAAAAGATCTCAACTTTCTGTATTATTGATCAAAGGGTTTCGCGTTTATTGATCTTTTTCTCTTCCTTCTCTATCGTACACTTCTATACTGAAAGTTAGAGTCCATAATATAGAAAATGTCCCATTTGAAAACTCGACGGTTTAGTTCTTGGGCTGGATTCTGAAGGGTTCCGCTTTCTTGATTCCAGGTAAGGTAATGCTGCTTTGTTGAAAAAAATTTAAAAAGAACACAACTATTAGTATTATTGATCAAAGGGTTTCACGTTTATTGATCTTTTTCTTTTCCTTCTCTATCGTACGCCTCTGTACTGATAGTTAGAGTCCATAATATGGAAAATGTCCCATTTGAACACTCAATGGTTCAGCTCTTGAGCTGGATTCTCAAAGGTTCCGCTTTCTTGATTCCAGGTAAGGTAATGCTGCTTTGTTGAAAAAAAATTAAAAAGATCTCAACTTTCTGTATTATTGATCAAAGGGTTTCGCGTTTATTGATCTTTTTCTTTTCCTTCTCTATCGTATGCTTCTATTCTGATAGTTAGAGTCCATAATATAGAAAATGTCCCATTTCAACACTTGACGGTTCAGCTCTTGAGCTGGATTCTCAAAGGTTCCGCTTTCTTGATTCTAGGTAAGGTAATGCTGCTTTGTTGAAAAAAAATTAAAAAGATCACAACTATGAGTATTATTGATTAAAGGGTTTCGCGTATATTGATCTTTTTCTTTTCCTTCTCTATCGTACACTTCTATACTGAAAGTTTGAGTCCATAATATAGAAAATGTCCCATTTGAATACTCGACGGTTTAGTTCTTGAGCTGGATTCTCAAGGGTTCCGCTTTCTTGATTCCAGGTAAGGTAATGCTGCTTTGATGAAAAAAACTTAAACAGATTACAACTTTCAGTGTTATTGATCAAAGGGTTTCGCGCTTATTGATCTTTTTCTTTTCCTTCTCTATGGTACGCTTTTATACTGAAAGTTAGAGTCCATTATATAGAAAATGTCCCATTTGAACACTCAACGGTTCAGTTCTTGAGCTGGAATCTTAAGGGTTCTCCTTTCTTGATTCCAGGTTTGGTAATGCTGCTTTGTTGAAAAAAAATAAAAAAGTTCTCAACTTTCTGTATTATTGATCAAAGGGTTTTGCGTTTATTGATCTTTTTCTCTTCCTTCTCTATCGTACACTTCTATACTGAAAGTTAGAGTCCATAATATAGAAAATGTCCCATTTGAAAACTCGACGGTTTAGTTCTTGAGCTGGTTTCTCAAGGGTTCCGCTTTCTTGATTCCAGGTAAGGTAATGCTGCTTTGTTGAAAAAAAATTAAAAAGAACACAACTATTAGTATTATTGATCAAAGGGTTTCGCGTTTATTAATCTTTTTCTTTTCCTTCTCTATCGTACGCTTCTATACTGAAAGTTAGAGTCCATAATATAGAAAATGTCCCATTTAAACACTCAACGGTTCAGTTCTTTAGCTGGATTCTTAAGGGTTCCGCTTTCTTGATTCCAGGTTTGGTAATGCTGCTTTGTTGAAAAGAAATTAAAAAGATCTCAACTTTTTGTATTATTGATCAAAGGGTTTCGCGCTTATTGATCTTTTTCTTTTCCTTCTCTTTGGTACGCTTCTATACTAAAAGTTAGAGTCCATAATATAAAAAATGTCCCATTTGAACACTCAACGGTTCAGTTCTTGAGCTAGATTCTTAAGGGTTCCCCTTTCTTGATTCCAGGTTTGGTAATGCCGCTTTGTTGAAAAAAAAAAAAAGATCTCAACTTTCTGTATTATTGATCAAAGGGTTTCGCGTTTATTGATCTTTTTCTCTTCCTTCTCTATCGTACACTTCTATACTGAAAGTTAGAGTCCATAATATAGAAAATGTCCCATTTGAAAACTCGACGGTTTAGTTCTTGGGCTGGATTCTGAAGGGTTCCGCTTTCTTGATTCCAGGTAAGGTAATGCTGCTTTGTTGAAAAAAATTTAAAAAGAACACAACTATTAGTATTATTGATCAAAGGGTTTCACGTTTATTGATCTTTTTCTTTTCCTTCTCTATCGTACGCCTCTGTACTGATAGTTAGAGTCCATAATATGGAAAATGTCCCATTTGAACACTCAATGGTTCAGCTCTTGAGCTGGATTCTCAAAGGTTCCGCTTTCTTGATTCCAGGTAAGGTAATGCTGCTTTGTTGAAAAAAAATTAAAAAGATCTCAACTTTCTGTATTATTGATCAAAGGGTTTCGCGTTTATTGATCTTTTTCTTTTCCTTCTCTATCGTATGCTTCTATTCTGATAGTTAGAGTCCATAATATAGAAAATGTCCCATTTCAACACTTGACGGTTCAGCTCTTGAGCTGGATTCTCAAAGGTTCCGCTTTCTTGATTCTAGGTAAGGTAATGCTGCTTTGTTGAAAAAAAATTAAAAAGATCACAACTATGAGTATTATTGATTAAAGGGTTTCGCGTATATTGATCTTTTTCTTTTCCTTCTCTATCGTACACTTCTATACTGAAAGTTTGAGTCCATAATATAGAAAATGTCCCATTTGAATACTCGACGGTTTAGTTCTTGAGCTGGATTCTCAAGGGTTCCGCTTTCTTGATTCCAGGTAAGGTAATGCTGCTTTGATGAAAAAAACTTAAACAGATTACAACTTTCAGTGTTATTGATCAAAGGGTTTCGCGCTTATTGATCTTTTTCTTTTCCTTCTCTATGGTACGCTTTTATACTGAAAGTTAGAGTCCATTATATAGAAAATGTCCCATTTGAACACTCAACGGTTCAGTTCTTGAGCTGGAATCTTAAGGGTTCTCCTTTCTTGATTCCAGGTTTGGTAATGCTGCTTTGTTGAAAAAAAATAAAAAAGTTCTCAACTTTCTGTATTATTGATCAAAGGGTTTTGCGTTTATTGATCTTTTTCTCTTCCTTCTCTATCGTACACTTCTATACTGAAAGTTAGAGTCCATAATATAGAAAATGTCCCATTTGAAAACTCGACGGTTTAGTTCTTGAGCTGGTTTCTCAAGGGTTCCGCTTTCTTGATTCCAGGTAAGGTAATGCTGCTTTGTTGAAAAAAAATTAAAAAGAACACAACTATTAGTATTATTGATCAAAGGGTTTCGCGTTTATTAATCTTTTTCTTTTCCTTCTCTATCGTACGCTTCTATACTGAAAGTTAGAGTCCATAATATAGAAAATGTCCCATTTGAACATTCAACAGTTCAGTTCTTGAGCTGGATTCTTAAGGGTTCCCCTTTCTTGATTCCAGGTTTGGTAATGCTGCTTTGTTGAAAAAAAATAAAAAATATCTCAACTTTCTGTATTATTGATCAAAGGGTTTTGCGTTTATTGATCTTTTTCTCTTCCTTCTCTATCGTACATTTCTATACTGAAAGTTAGAGTCCATAATATGGAAAATGTCCCATTTGAAAACTCGACGGTTCAGTTCTTGAGCTAGATTCTTAAGGGTTCCCCTTTCTTGATTCCAGGTTTGGTAATGCCGCTTTGTTGAAAAAAAAAAAAAGATCTCAACTTTCTGTATTATTGATCAAAGGGTTTCGCGTTTATTGATCTTTTTCTCTTCCTTCTCTATCGTACACTTCTATACTGAAAGTTAGAGTCCATAATATAGAAAATGTCCCATTTGAAAACTCGACGGTTTAGTTCTTGGGCTGGATTCTCAAGGGTTCCGCTTTCTTGATTCCAGGTAAGGTAATGCTGCTTTGTTGAAAAAAATTTAAAAAGAACACAACTATTAGTATTATTGATCAAAGGGTTTCACGTTTATTGATCTTTTTCTTTTCCTTCTCTATCGTACGCCTCTGTACTGATAGTTAGAGTCCATAATATGGAAAATGTCCCATTTGAACACTCAATGGTTCAGCTCTTGAGCTGGATTCTCAAAGGTTCCGCTTTCTTGATTCCAGGTAAGGTAATGCTGCTTTGTTGAAAAAAAATTAAAAAGATCTCAACTTTCTGTATTATTGATCAAAGGGTTTCGCGTTTATTGATCTTTTTCTTTTCCTTCTCTATCGTATGCTTCTATTCTGATAGTTAGAGTCCATAATATAGAAAATGTCCCATTTCAACACTTGACGGTTCAGCTCTTGAGCTGGATTCTCAAAGGTTCCGCTTTCTTGATTCTAGGTAAGGTAATGCTGCTTTGTTGAAAAAAAATTAAAAAGATCACAACTATGAGTATTATTGATTAAAGGGTTTCGCGTATATTGATCTTTTTCTTTTCCTTCTCTATCGTACACTTCTATACTGAAAGTTTGAGTCCATAATATAGAAAATGTCCCATTTGAATACTCGACGGTTTAGTTCTTGAGCTGGATTCTCAAGGGTTCCGCTTTCTTGATTCCAGGTAAGGTAATGCTGCTTTGATGAAAAAAACTTAAACAGATTACAACTTTCAGTGTTATTGATCAAAGGGTTTCGCGCTTATTGATCTTTTTCTTTTCCTTCTCTATGGTACGCTTTTATACTGAAAGTTAGAGTCCATTATATAGAAAATGTCCCATTTGAACACTCAACGGTTCAGTTCTTGAGCTGGAATCTTAAGGGTTCTCCTTTCTTGATTCCAGGTTTGGTAATGCTGCTTTGTTGAAAAAAAATAAAAAAGTTCTCAACTTTCTGTATTATTGATCAAAGGGTTTTGCGTTTATTGATCTTTTTCTCTTCCTTCTCTATCGTACACTTCTATACTGAAAGTTAGAGTCCATAATATAGAAAATGTCCCATTTGAAAACTCGACGGTTTAGTTCTTGAGCTGGTTTCTCAAGGGTTCCGCTTTCTTGATTCCAGGTAAGGTAATGCTGCTTTGTTGAAAAAAAATTAAAAAGAACACAACTATTAGTATTATTGATCAAAGGGTTTCGCGTTTATTAATCTTTTTCTTTTCCTTCTCTATCGTACGCTTCTATACTGAAAGTTAGAGTCCATAATATAGAAAATGTCCCATTTAAACACTCAACGGTTCAGTTCTTTAGCTGGATTCTTAAGGGTTCCGCTTTCTTGATTCCAGGTTTGGTAATGCTGCTTTGTTGAAAAGAAATTAAAAAGATCTCAACTTTTTGTATTATTGATCAAAGGGTTTCGCGCTTATTGATCTTTTTCTTTTCCTTCTCTTTGGTACGCTTCTATACTAAAAGTTAGAGTCCATAATATAAAAAATGTCCCATTTGAACACTCAACGGTTCAGTTCTTGAGCTAGATTCTTAAGGGTTCCCCTTTCTTGATTCCAGGTTTGGTAATGCCGCTTTGTTGAAAAAAAAAAAAAGATCTCAACTTTCTGTATTATTGATCAAAGGGTTTCGCGTTTATTGATCTTTTTCTCTTCCTTCTCTATCGTACACTTCTATACTGAAAGTTAGAGTCCATAATATAGAAAATGTCCCATTTGAAAACTCGACGGTTTAGTTCTTGGGCTGGATTCTGAAGGGTTCCGCTTTCTTGATTCCAGGTAAGGTAATGCTGCTTTGTTGAAAAAAATTTAAAAAGAACCCAACTATTAGTATTATTGATCAAAGGGTTTCGCGTTTATTAATCTTTTTCTTTTCCTTCTCTATCGTACGCTTCTATACTGAAAGTTAGAGTCCATAATATAGAAAATGTCCCATTTGAACATTCAACAGTTCAGTTCTTGAGCTGGATTCTTAAGGGTTCCCCTTTCTTGATTCCAGGTTTGGTAATGCTGCTTTGTTGAAAAAAAATAAAAAATATCTCAACTTTCTGTATTATTGATCAAAGGGTTTTGCGTTTATTGATCTTTTTCTCTTCCTTCTCTATCGTACATTTCTATACTGAAAGTTAGAGTCCATAATATGGAAAATGTCCCATTTGAAAACTCGACGGTTTAGTTCTTGAGCTGGATTCTCAAGGGTTCCGCTTTCTTGATTCCAGGTAAGGTAATGCTGCTTTGTTGAAAAAAAATTAAAAAGAACACAACTATTAGTATTATTGATCAAAGGGTTTCGCGTTTATTGATCTTTTTCTTTTCCTTCTCTATGGTACGCTTCTATACTGAAAGTTAGAGTCCATAATATAGAAAATGTCCCATTTGAACACCCAACGGTTCAGTTCTTGAGCTGGATTCTTAAGGGTTCCGCTTTCTTGATTCCAGGTTTGGTAATGCTGCTTTGTTGAAAAAAAATTAAAAAAATCTCTACTTTTTGTATTATTGATCAAAGGGTTTCGCGCTTATTGATCTTTTTCTTTTCCTTCTCTATGGTACGCTTCTATACTGAAAGTTAGAGTCCATAATATAGAAAATGTCCCATTTGAACACCCAACGGTTCAGTTCTTGAGCTAGATTCTTAAGGGTTCCCCTTTCTTGATTCCAGGTTTGGTAATGCCGCTTTGTTGAAAAAAAAAGAAAATCTCAACTTTCTGTATTATTGATAAAAGGGTTTCGCGTTTATTGATCTTTTTCTCTTCCTTCTCTATCGTACACTTCTATACTGAAAGTTAGAGTCCATAATATAGAAAATGTCCCATTTGAAAACTCGACGGTTTAGTTCTTGAGCTGGATTATGAAGGGTTCCGCTTTCTTAATTCCAGGTAAGGTAATGCTGCTTTGTTGAAAAAAATTTAAAAAGAACACAACTATTAGTATTATTGATCAAAGGGTTTCGCGTTTATTGATCTTTTTCTTTTCCTTCTCTATCGTACGCCTCTGTACTGATAGTTAGAGTCCATAATATAGAAAATGTCCCATTTGAACACTCAACGGTTCAGCTCTTGAGCTGGATTCTCAAAGGTTCCGCTTTCTTGATTCCAGGTTTGGTAATGCTGCTTTGTTGAAAAAAAACTAAAAAGATCTCAACTTTCTGTATTATTGATCAAAGGGTTTCGCGTTTATTGATCTTTTTCTTTTCCTTCTCTATCGTATGCTTCTATTCTAATAGTTAGAGTCCATAATATAGAAAATGTCCCATTTGAACACTTGACGGTTCAGTTCTTCAGCTGGATTCTCAAAGGTTCCGCTTTCTTGATTCTAGGTAAGGTAATGCTGCTTTGTTGAAAAAAAATTAAAAAGATCACAACTATGAGTATTATTAATTAAAGGGTTTCGCGTATATTGATCTTTTTCTTTTCCTTCTCTATCGTACACTTCTATACTGAAAGTTTGAGTCCATAATATAGAAAATGTCCCATTTGAATACTCGACGGTTTAGTTCTTGAGCTGGATTCTCAAAGGTTCCGCTTTCTTGATTCCAGGTAAGGTAATGCTGCTTTGATGAAAAAAACTTAAACAGATTACAACATTCAGTGTTATTGATCAAAGGGTTTCGCGCTTATTGGTCTTTTTCTTTTCCTTCTCTATGGTACGCTTTTATACTGAAAGTTAGAGTCCATTATATAGAAAATGTCCCATTTGAACACTCAACGGTTCAGTTCTTGAGCTGGAATCTTAAGGGTTCTCCTTTCTTGATTCCAGGTTTGGTAATGCTGCTTTGTTGAAAAAAAATAAAAAAGTTCTCAACTTTCTGTATTATTGATCAAAGGGTTTTGCCTATATTGATCTTTTTCTCTTCCTTCTCTATCGTACACTTCTATACTGAAAGTTAGAGTCCATAATATAGAAAATGTCCCATTTGAAAACTCGACGGTTTAGTTCTTGAGCTGGTTTCTCAAGGGTTCCGCTTTCTTGATTCCAGGTAAGGTAATGCTGCTTTGTTGAAAAAAAATTAAAAAGAACACAACTATTAGTATTATTGATCAAAGGGTTTCGCGTTTATTAATCTTTTTCTTTTCCTTCTCTATCGTACGCTTCTATACTGAAAGTTAGAGTCCATAATATAGAAAATGTCCCATTTGAGCATTCAACGGTTCAGTTCTTGAGCTGTATTCTTAAGGGTTCCCCTTTCTTGATTCCAGGTTTGGTAATGCTGCTTTGTTGAAAAAAAATAAAAAAGATCTCAACTTTCTGTATTATTGATCAAAGGGTTTTGCGTTTATTGATCTTTTTCTCTTCCTTCTCTATCGTACACTTCTATACTGAAAGTTAGAGTCCATAATATGGAAAATGTCCCATTTGAAAACTCGACGGTTTAGTTCTTGAGCTGGATTCTCAAGGGTTCCGCTTTCTTGATTCCAGGTAAGGTAATGCTGCTTTGTTGAAAAAAAATTAAAAAGAACACAACTATTAGTATTATTGATCAAAGGGTTTCGCGTTTATTGATCTTTTTCTTTTCCTTCTCTATCGTACACTTCTATACTGAAAGTTAGAGTCCATAATATAGAAAATGTCCCATTTGAAAACTCGACGGTTTAGTTCTTGGGCTGGATTCTGAAGGGTTCCGCTTTCTTGATTCCAGGTAAGGTAATGCTGCTTTGTTGAAAAAAATTAAAAAGAACATAACTATTAGTATTATTGATCAAAGGGTTTCGCGTTTATTGACCTTTTTCTTTTCCTTCTCTATCGTACGCTTCTATACTGAAACTTAGAGTCTATAATATTGAAAATGTCCCATTTGAACACTCGACGGTTCAGTTCTTGAGCTTGATTCTTAAGGGTTCCCCTTTCTTGATTCCAAGTTTGGTAATAGTGCTTTTTTGAAAAAAAATTAAAAAGATCACAACTATTAGTGTTATTGATCAAAGGGTATCGCGTTTATTGATCTTTTTCTTTTCCTTCTCTATGGTACGCTTCTATACTGAAAGTTAGAGTCCATAATATAGAAAATGTCCCATTTAAACACTCAACGGTTCAGTTCTTGAGCTGGATTCTTAAGGGTTCCGCTTTCTTGATTCCAGGTTTGGTAATGCTGCTTTGTTGAAAAAAAATTAAAAAGATCTCAACTTTTTGTATTATTGATCAAAGGGTTTCGCGCTTATTGATCTTTTTCTTTTCCTTCTCTTTGGTACGCTTCTATACTAAAAGTTAGAGTCCATAATATAGAAAATGTCCCATTTGAACACTCAACGGTTCAGTTCTTGAGCTAGATTCTTAAGGGTTCCCCTTTCTTGATTCCAGGTTTGGTAATGCCGCTTTGTTGAAAAAAAAAAAAAGATCTCAACTTTCTGTATTATTGATCAAAGGGTTTCGCGTTTATTGATCATTTTCTCTTCCTTCTCTATCGTACACTTCTATACTGAAAGTTAGAGTCCATAATATAGAAAATGTCCCATTTGAAAACTCTACGGTTTAGTTCTTGGGCTGGATTCTGAAGGGTTCCGCTTTCTTGATTCCAGGTAAGGTAATGCTGCTTTGTTGAAAAAAATTTAAAAAGAACACAACTATTAGTATTATTGATCAAAGGGTTTCACGTTTATTGATCTTTTTCTTTTCCTTCTCTATCGTACGCCTCTGTACTGATAGTTAGAGTCCATAATATGGAAAATGTCCCATTTGAACACTCAATGGTTCAGCTCTTGAGCTGGATTCTCAAAGGTTCCGCTTTCTTGATTCCAGGTAAGGTAATGCTGCTTTGTTGAAAAAAAATTAAAAAGATCTCAACTTTCTGTATTATTGATCAAAGGGTTTCGCGTTTATTGATCTTTTTCTTTTCCTTCTCTATCGTATGCTTCTATTCTGATACTTAGAGTCCATAATATAGAAAATGTCCCATTTCAACACTTGACGGTTCAGTTCTTCAGCTGGATTCTCAAAGGTTCCGCTTTCTTGATTCTAGGTAAGGTAATGCTGCTTTGTTGAAAAAAAATTAAAAAGATCACAACTATGAGTATTATTGATTAAAGGGTTTCGCGTATATTGATCTTTTTCTTTTCCTTCTCTATCGTACACTTCTATACTGAAAGTTTGAGTCCATAATATAGAAAATGTCCCATTTGAATACTCAACGGTTTAGTTCTTGAGCTGGATTCTCAAGGGTTCCGCTTTCTTGATTCCAGGTAAGGTAATGCTGCTTTGATGAAAAAAACTTAAACAGATTACAACTTTCATTGTTATTGATCAAAGGGTTTCGCGCTTATTGATCTTTTTCTTTTCCTTCTCTATGGTACGCTTTTATACTGAAAGTTAGAGTCCATTATATAGAAAATGTCCCATTTGAACACTCAACGGTTCAGTTCTTGAGCTGGAATCTTAAGGGTTCTCCTTTCTTGATTCCAGGTTTGGTAATGCTGCTTTGTTGAAAAAAAATAAAAAAGTTCTCAACTTTCTGTATTATTGATCAAAGGGTTTTGCGTTTATTGATCTTTTTCTCTTCCTTCTCTATCGTACACTTCTATACTGAAAGTTAGAGTCCATAATATAGAAAATGTCCCATTTGAAAACTCGACGGTTTAGTTCTTGAGCTGGTTTCTCAAGGGTTCCGCTTTCTTGATTCCAGGTAAGGTAATGCTGCTTTGTAGAAAAAATATTAAAAAGAACACAACTATTAGTATTATTGATCAAAGGGTTTCGCGTTTATTAATCTTTTTCTTTTCCTTCTCTATCGTACGCTTCTATACTGAAACTTAGAGTCCATAATATAGAAAATGTCCCATTTGAACATTCAACAGTTCAGTTCTTGAGCTGGATTCTTAAGGGTTCCCCTTTCTTGATTCTAGGTTTGGTAATGCTGCTTTGTTGAAAAAAAATAAAAAAGATCTCAACTTTCTGTATTATTGATCAAAGGGTTTTGCGTTTATTGATCTTTTTCTCTTCCTTCTCTATCGTACACTTCTATACTGAAAGTTAGAGTCCATAATATGGAAAATGTCCCATTTGAAAACTCGACGGTTTAGTTCTTGAGCTGGATTCTCAAGGGTTCCGCTTTCTTGATTCCAGGTAAGGTAATGCTGCTTTGTTGAAAAAAAATTAAAAAGAACACAACTATTAGTATTATTGATCAAAGGGTTTCGCGTTTATTGATCTTTTTCTTTTCCTTCTCTATCGTACACTTCTATACTGAAAGTTAGAGTCCATAATATAGAAAATGTTCCATTTGAACATTCGACGGTTCAGTTCCTGAGCTGGATTGTCAAGGGTTCCGCTTTCTTGATTCCAGGTAAGGTAATGCTGCTTTGTTGAAAAAAATTAAAAAGAACATAACTATTAGTATTATTGATCAAAGGGTTTCGCGTTTATTGATCTTTTTCTTTTCCTTCTCTATCGTACGCTTCTATACTGAAACTTAGAGTCTATAATATTGAAAATGTCCCATTTGAACACTCGACGGTTCAGTTCTTGAGCTTGATTCTTAAGGGTTCCCCTTTCTTGATTCCAAGTTTGGTAATAGTGCTTTTTTGAAAAAAAATTAAAAAGATCACAACTATTAGTGTTATTGATCAAAGGGTATCGCGTTTATTGATCTTTTTCTTTTCCTTCTCTATGGTACGCTTCTATACTGAAAGTTAGAGTCCATAATATAGAAAATGTCCCATTTGAACACTCAACGGTTCAGTTCTTGAGCTGGATTCTTAAGGGTTCCGCTTTCTTGATTCCAGGTTTGGTAATGCTGCTTTGTTGAAAAAAAATTAAAAAGATCTCAACTTTTTGTATTATTGATCAAAGGGTTTCGCGCTTATTGATCTTTTTCTTTTCCTTCTCTATGGTACGCTTCTATACTAAAAGTTAGAGTCCATAATATAGAAAATGTCCCATTTGAACACTCAACGGTTCAGTTCTTGAGCTAGATTCTTAAGGGTTCCCCTTTCTTGATTCCAGGTTTGGTAATGCCGCTTTGTTGAAAGAAAAAAAAAAGATCTCAACTTTCTGTATTATTGATCAAAGGGTTTCGCGTTTATTGATCTTTTTCTCTTCCTTCTCTATCGTACACTTCTATACTGAAAGTTAGAGTCCATAATATAGAAAATGTCCCATTTGAAAACTCGACGGTTTAGTTCTTGGGCTGGATTCTGAAGGGTTCCGCTTTCTTGATTCCAGGTAAGGTAATGCTGCTTTGTTGAAAAAAATTTAAAAAGAACACAACTATTAGTATTATTGATCAAAGGGTTTCGCGTTTATTGATCTTTTTCTTTTCCTTCTCTATCGTACGCCTCTGTACTGATAGTTAGAGTCCATAAAATGGAAAATGTCCCATTTGAACACTCAACGGTTCAGTTCTTGAGCTGGATTCTTAAGGGTTCCGCTTTCTTGATTCCAGGTTTGGTAATGCTGCTTTGTTGAAAAAAAATTAAAAAGATCTCAACTTTTTGTATTATTGATCAAAGGGTTTCGCGCTTATTGATCTTTTTCTTTTCCTTCTCTATGGTACGCTTCTATACTAAAAGTTAGGGTCCATAATATAGAAAATGTCCCATTTGAACACTCAACGGTTCAGTTCTTGAGCTAGATTCTTAAGGGTTCCCCTTTCTTGATTCCAGGTTTGGTAATGCCGCTTTGTTGAAAAAAAAAAAAAGATCTCAACTTTCTATATTATTGATCAAAGGGTTTCGCATTTATTGATCTTTCTCTCTTCCTTCTCTATCGTACACTTCTATACTGAAAGTTAGAGTCCATAATATAGAAAATGTCCCATTTGAAAACTCTACGGTTTAGTTCTTGGGCTGGATTCTGAAGGGTTCCGCTTTCTTGATTCCAGGTTTGGTAATGCCGCTTTGTTGAAAAAAAAAAAAAGATCTCAACTTTCTGTATTATTGATCAAAGGGTTTCGCGTTTATTGATCTTTTTCTCTTCCTTCTCTATCGTACACTTCTATACTGAAAGTTACAGTCCATAATATAGAAAATGTCCCATTTGAAAACTCTACGGTTTAGTTCTTGGGCTGGATTCTGAAGGGTTCCGCTTTCTTGATTCCAGGTAAGGTAATGCTGCTTTGTTGAAAAAAATTTAAAAAGAACACAACTATTAGTATTATTGATCAAAGGGTTTCACGTTTATTGATCTTTTTCTTTTCCTTCTCTATCGTACGCCTCTGTACTGATAGTTAGAGTCCATAATATGGAAAATGTCCCATTTGAACACTCAATGGTTCAGCTCTTGAGCTGGATTCTCAAAGGTTCCGCTTTCTTGATTCCAGGTAAGGTAATGCTGCTTTGTTGAAAAAAAATTAAAAAGATCTCAACTTTCTGTATTATTGATCAAAGGGTTTCGCGTTTATTGATCTTTTTCTTTTCCTTCTCTATCGTATGCTTCTATTCTGATAGTTAGAGTCCATAATATAGAAAATGTCCCATTTCAACACTTGACGGTTCAGTTCTTCAGCTGGATTCTCAAAGGTTCCGCTTTCTTGATTCTAGGTAAGGTAATGCTGCTTTGTTGAAAAAAAATTAAAAAGATCACAACTATGAGTATTATTGATTAAAGGGTTTCGCGTATATTGATCTTTTTCTTTTCCTTCTCTATCGTACACTTCTATACTGAAAGTTTGAGTCCATAATATAGAAAATGTCCCATTTGAATACTCGACGGTTTAGTTCTTGAGCTGGATTCTCAAGGGTTCCGCTTTCTTGATTCCAGGTAAGGTAATGCTGCTTTGATGAAAAAAACTTAAACAGATTACAACTTTCAGTGTTATTGATCAAAGGGTTTCGCGCTTATTGATCTTTTTCTTTTCCTTCTCTATGGTACGCTTTTATACTGAAAGTTAGAGTCCATTATATAGAAAATGTCCCATTTGAACACTCAACGGTTCAGTTCTTGAGCTGGAATCTTAAGGGTTCTCCTTTCTTGATTCCAGGTTTGGTAATGCTGCTTTGTTGAAAAAAAATAAAAAAGTTCTCAACTTTCTGTATTATTGATCAAAGGGTTTTGCGTTTATTGATCTTTTTCTCTTCCTTCTCTATCGTACACTTCTATACTGAAAGTTAGAGTCCATAATATAGAAAATGTCCCATTTGAAAACTCGACGGTTTAGTTCTTGAGCTGGTTTCTCAAGGGTTCCGCTTTCTTGATTCCAGGTAAGGTAATGCTGCTTTGTTGAAAAAAAATTAAAAAGAACACAACTATTAGTATTATTGATCAAAGGGTTTCGCGTTTATTAATCTTTTTCTTTTCCTTCTCTATCGTACGCTTCTATACTGAAAGTTAGAGTCCATAATATAGAAAATGTCCCATTTGAACATTCAACAGTTCAGTTCTTGAGCTGGATTCTTAAGGGTTCCCCTTTCTTGATTCCAGGTTTGGTAATGCTGCTTTGTTGAAAAAAAATAAAAAAGATCTCAACTTTCTGTATTATTGATCAAAGGGTTTTGCGTTTATTGATCTTTTTCTCTTCCTTCTCTATCGTACACTTCTATACTGAAAGTTAGAGTCCATAATATGGAAAATGTCCCATTTGAAAACTCGACGGTTTAGTTCTTGAGCTGGATTCTCAAGGGTTCCGCTTTCTTGATTCCAGGTAAGGTAATGCTGCTTTGTTGAAAAAAAATTAAAAAGAACACAACTATTAGTATTATTGATCAAAGGGTTTCACGTTTATTGATCTTTTTCTTTTCCTTCTCTTTCGTACGCCTCTGTACTGATAGTTAGAGTCCATAATATGGAAAATGTCCCATTTGAACACTCAACGGTTCAGCTCTTGAGCTGGATTCTCAAAGGTTCCGCTTTCTTGATTCCAGGTAAGGTAATGCTGCTTTGTTGAAAAAAAATTAAAAAGAACACAACTATTAGTATTATTGATCAAAGGGTTTCGTGTTTATTGATCTTTTTCTTTTCCTTCTCTATCGTACGCCTCTGTACTGATAGTTAGAGTCCATAATATAGAAAATGTCCCATTTGAACACTCAACGGTTCAGCTCTTGAGCTGGATTCTCAAAGGTTCCGCTTTCTTGATTCCAGGTTTGGTAATGCTGCTTTGTTGAAAAAAAACTAAAAAGATCTCAACTTTCTGTATTATTGATCAAAGGGTTTCGCGTTTATTGATCTTTTTCTTTTCCTTCTCTATCGTATGCTTCTATTCTAATAGTTAGAGTCCATAATATAGAAAATGTCCCATTTGAACACTTGACGGTTCAGTTCTTCAGCTGGATTCTCAAAGGTTCCGCTTTCTTGATTCTAGGTAAGGTAATGCTGCTTTGTTGAAAAAAAATTAAAAAGATCACAACTATGAGTATTATTGATTAAAGGGTTTCGCGTATATTGATCTTTTTCTTTTCCTTCTCTATCGTACACTTCTATACTGAAAGTTTGAGTCCATAATATAGAAAATGTCCCATTTGAATACTCGACGGTTTAGTTCTTGAGCTGGATTCTCAAAGGTTCCGCTTTCTTGATTCCAGGTAAGGTAATGCTGCTTTCTTGAAAAAAAATTAAAAAGATCACAACTATGAGTATTATTGATTAAAGGGTTTCGCGTATATTGATCTTTTTCTTTTCCTTCTCTATCGTACACTTCTATACTGAAAGTTTGAGTCCATAATATAGAAAATGTCCCATTTGAATACTCGACGGTTTAGTTCTTGAGCTGGATTCTCAAGGGTTCCGCTTTCTTGATTCTAGGTAAGGTAATGCTGCTTTGATGAAAAAAACTTAAACAGATTACAACTTTCAGTGTTATTGATCAAAGGGTTTCGCGCTTATTGGTCTTTTTCTTTTCCTTCTCTATGGTACGCTTTTATACTGAAAGTTAGAGTCCATTATATAGAAAATGTCCCATTTGAACACTCAACGGTTCAGTTCTTGAGCTGGAATCTTAAGGGTTCTCCTTTCTTGATTCCAGGTTTGGTAATGCTGCTTTGTTGAAAAAAAATAAAAAAGTTCTCAACTTTCTGTATTATTGATCAAAGGGTTTTGCCTTTATTGATCTTTTTCTCTTCCTTCTCTATCGTACACTTCTATACTGAAAGTTAGAGTCCATAATATAGAAAATGTCCCATTTGAAAACTCGACGGTTTAGTTCTTGAGCTGGTTTCTCAAGGGTTCCGCTTTCTTGATTCCAGGTAAGGTAATGCTGCTTTGTTGAAAAAAAATTAAAAAGAACACAACTATTAGTATTATTGATCAAAGGGTTTCGCGTTTATTAATCTTTTTCTTTTCCTTCTCTATCGTACGCTTCTATACTGAAAGTTAGAGTCCATAATATAGAAAATGTCCCATTTGAACATTCAACGGTTCAGTTCTTGAGCTGGATTCTTAAGGGTTCCCCTTTCTTGATTCCAGGTTTGGTAATGCTGCTTTGTTGAAAAAAAATAAAAAAGATCTCAACTTTCTGTATTATTGATCAAAGGGTTTTGCGTTTATTGATCTTTTTCTCTTCCTTCTCTATCGTACACTTCTATACTGAAAGTTAGAGTCCATAATATGGAAAATGTCCCATTTGAAAACTCGACGGTTTAGTTCTTGAGCTGGATTCTCAAGGGTTCCGCTTTCTTGATTCCAGGTAAGGTAATGCTGCATTGTTGAAAAAAAATTAAAAAGAACACAACTATTAGTATTATTGATCAAAGGGTTTCGCGTTTATTGATCTTTTTCTTTTCCTTCTCTATCGTACACTTCTATACTGAAAGTTAGAGTCCATAATATAGAAAATGTTCCATTTGAACATTCGACGGTTCAGTTCCTGAGCTGGATTGTCAAGGGTTCCGCTTTCTTGATTCCAGGTAAGGTAATGCTGCTTTGTTGAAAAAAATTAAAAAGAACATAACTATTAGTATTATTGATCAAAGGGTTTCGCGTTTATTGACCTTTTTCTTTTCCTTCTCTATCGTACGCTTCTATACTGAAACTTAGAGTCTATAATATTGAAAATGTCCCATTTGAACACTCGACGGTTCAGTTCTTGAGCTTGATTCTTAAGGGTTCCCCTTTCTTGATTCCAAGTTTGGTAATAGTGCTTTTTTGAAAAAAAATTAAAAAGATCACAACTATTAGTGTTATTGATCAAAGGGTATCGCGTTTATTGATCTTTTTCTTTTCCTTCTCTATGGTACGCTTCTATACTGAAAGTTAGAGTCCATAATATAGAAAATGTCCCATTTAAACACTCAACGGTTCAGTTCTTGAGCTGGATTCTTAAGGGTTCCGCTTTCTTGATTCCAGGTTTGGTAATGCTGCTTTGTTGAAAAAAAATTAAAAAGATCTCAACTTTTTGTATTATTGATCAAAGGGTTTCGCGCTTATTGATCTTTTTCTTTTCCTTCTCTATGGTACGCTTCTATACTAAAAGTTAGAGTCCATAATATAGAAAATGTCCCATTTGAACACTCAACGGTTCAGTTCTTGAGCTAGATTCTTAAGGGTTCCCCTTTCTTGATTCCAGGTTTGGTAATGCCGCTTTGTTGAAAAAAAAAAAAAGATCTCAACTTTCTGTATTATTGATCAAAGGGATTCGCGTTTATTGATCTTTTTCTCTTCCTTCTCTATCGTACACTTCTATACTGAAAGTTAGAGTCCATAATATAGAAAATGTCCCATTTGAAAACTCGACGGTTTAGTTCTTGGGCTGGATTCTGAAGGGTTCCGCTTTCTTGATTCCAGGTAAGGTAATGCTGCTTTGTTGAAAAAAATTTAAAAAGAACACAACTATTAGTATTATTGATCAAAGGGTTTCACGTTTATTGATCTTTTTCTTTTCCTTCTCTATCGTACGCCTCTGTACTGATAGTTAGAGTCCATAATATGGAAAATGTCCCATTTGAACACTCAACGGTTCAGCTCTTGAGCTGGATTATCAAAGGTTCCGCTTTCTTGATTCCAGGTAAGGTAATGCTGCTTTGTTGAAAAAAAATTAAAAAGAACACAACTATTAGTATTATTGATCAAAGGGTTTCGCGTTTATTGATCTTTTTCTTTTCCTTCTCTATCGTACGCCTCTGTACTGATAGTTAGAGTCCATAATATAGAAAATGTCCCATTTGAACACTCAACGGTTCAGCTCTTGAGCTGGATTCTCAAAGGTTCCGCTTTCTTGATTCCAGGTTTGGTAATGCTGCTTTGTTGAAAAAAAACTAAAAAGATCTCAACTTTCTGTATTATTGATCAAAGGGTTTCGCGTTTATTGATCTTTTTCTTTTCCTTCTCTATCGTATGCTTCTATTCTAATAGTTAGAGTCCATAATATAGAAAATGTCCCATTTGAACACTTGACGGTTCAGTTCTTCAGCTGGATTCTCAAAGGTTCCGCTTTCTTGATTCTAGGTAAGGTAATGCTGCTTTGTTGAAAAAAAATTAAAAAGATCACAACTATGAGTATTATTGATTAAAGGGTTTCGCATATATTGATCTTTTTCTTTTCCTTCTCTATCGTACACTTCTATACTGAAAGTTTGAGTCCATAATATAGAAAATGTCCCATTTGAATACTCGACGGTTTAGTTCTTGAGCTGGATTCTCAAGGGTTCCGCTTTCTTGATTCCAGGTAAGGTAATGCTGCTTTGATGAAAAAAACTTAAACAGATTACAACTTTCAGTGTTATTGATCAAAGGGTTTCGCGCTTATTGGTCTTTTTCTTTTCCTTCTCTATGGTACGCTTTTATACTGAAAGTTAGAGTCCATTATATAGAAAATGTCCCATTTGAACACTCAACGGTTCAGTTCTTGAGCTGGAATCTTAAGGGTTCTCCTTTCTTGATTCCAGGTTTGGTAATGCTGCTTTGTTGAAAAAAAATAAAAAAGTTCTCAACTTTCTGTATTATTGATCAAAGGGTTTTGCCTTTATTGACCTTTTTCTCTTCCTTCTCCATCGTACACTTCTATACTGAAAGTTAGAGTCCATAATATAGAAAATGTCCCATTTGAAAACTCGACGGTTTAGTTCTTGAGCTGGTTTCTCAAGGGTTCCGCTTTCTTGATTCCAGGTAAGGTAATGCTGCTTTGTTGAAAAAAAATTAAAAAGAACACAACTATTAGTATTATTGATCAAAGGGTTTCGCGTTTATTAATCTTTTTCTTTTCCTTCTCTATCGTACGCTTCTATACTGAAAGTTAAAGTCCATAATATAGAAAATGTCCCATTTGAACATTCAACGGTTCAGTTCTTGAGCTGGATTCTTAAGGGTTCCCCTTTCTTGATTCCAGGTTTGGTAATGCTGCTTTGTTGAAAAAAAATAAAAAAGATCTCAACTTTCTGTATTATTGATCAAAGGGTTTTGCGTTTATTGATCTTTTTCTCTTCCTTCTCTATCGTACACTTCTATACTGAAAGTTAGAGTCCATAATATGGAAAATGTCCCATTTGAAAACTCGACGGTTTAGTTCTTGAGCTGGATTCTCAAGGGTTCCGCTTTCTTGATTCCAGGTAAGGTAATGCTGCTTTGTTGAAAAAAAATTAAAAAGAACACAACTATTAGTATTATTGATCAAAGGGTTTCGCGTTTATTGATCTTTTTCTTTTCCTTCTCTATCGTACACTTCTATACTGAAAGTTAGAGTCCATAATATAGAAAATGTTCCATTTGAACATTCGACGGTTCAGTTCCTGAGCTGGATTGTCAAGGGTTCCGCTTTCTTGATTCCAGGTAAGGTAATGCTGCTTTGTTGAAAAAAATTAAAAAGAACATAACTATTAGTATTATTGATCAAAGGGTTTCGCGTTTATTGACCTTTTTCTTTTCCTTCTCTATCGTACGCTTCTATACTGAAACTTAGAGTCTATAATATTGAAAATGTCCCATTTGAACACTCGACGGTTCAGTTCTTGAGCTTGATTCTTAAGGGTTCCCCTTTCTTGATTCCAAGTTTGGTAATAGTGCTTTTTTGAAAAAAAATTAAAAAGATCACAACTATTAGTGTTATTGATCAAAGGGTATCGCGTTTATTGATCTTTTTCTTTTCCTTCTCTATGGTACGCTTCTATACTGAAAGTTAGAGTCCATAATATAGAAAATGTCCCATTTAAACACTCAACGGTTCAGTTCTTGAGCTGGATTCTTAAGGGTTCCGCTTTCTTGATTCCAGGTTTGTTAATGCTGCTTTGTTGAAAAAAAATTAAAAAGATCTCAACTTTTTGTATTATTGATCAAAGGGTTTCGCGCTTATTGATCTTTTTCTTTTCCTTCTCTATGGTACGCTTCTATTCTAATAGTTAGAGTCCATAATATAGAAAATGTCCCATTTGAACACTTGACGGTTCAGTTCTTCAGCTGGATTCTCAAAGGTTCCGCTTTCTTGATTCTAGGTAAGGTAATGCTGCTTTGTTGAAAAAAAATTAAAAAGATCACAACTATGAGTATTATTGATTAAAGGGTTTCGCATATATTGATCTTTTTCTTTTCCTTCTCTATCGTACACTTCTATACTGAAAGTTTGAGTCCATAATATAGAAAATGTCCCATTTGAATACTCGACGGTTTAGTTCTTGAGCTGGATTCTCAAGGGTTCCGCTTTCTTGATTCCAGGTAAGGTAATGCTGCTTTGATGAAAAAAACTTAAACAGATTACAACTTTCAGTGTTATTGATCAAAGGGTTTCGCGCTTATTGGTCTTTTTCTTTTCCTTCTCTATGGTACGCTTTTATACTGAAAGTTAGAGTCCATTATATAGAAAATGTCCCATTTGAACACTCAACGGTTCAGTTCTTGAGCTGGAATCTTAAGGGTTCTCCTTTCTTGATTCCAGGTTTGGTAATGCGGCTTTGTTGAAAAAAAATAAAAAAGTTCTCAACTTTCTGTATTATTGATCAAAGGGTTTTGCCTTTATTGACCTTTTTCTCTTCCTTCTCTATCGTACACTTCTATACTGAAAGTTAGAGTCCATAATATAGAAAATGTCCCATTTGAAAACTCGACGGTTTAGTTCTTGAGCTGGTTTCTCAAGGGTTCCGCTTTCTTGATTCCAGGTAAGGTAATGCTGCTTTGTTGAAAAAAAATTAAAAAGAACACAACTATTAGTATTATTGATCAAAGGGTTTCGCGTTTATTAATCTTTTTCTTTTCCTTCTCTATCGTACGCTTCTATACTGAAAGTTAGAGTCCATAATATAGAAAATGTCCCATTTGAACATTCAACGGTTCAGTTCTTGAGCTGGATTCTTAAGGGTTCCCCTTTCTTGATTCCAGGTTTGGTAATGCTGCTTTGTTGAAAAAAAATAAAAAAGATCTCAACTTTCTGTATTATTGATCAAAGGGTTTTGCGTTTATTGATCTTTTTCTCTTCCTTCTCTATCGTACACTTCTATACTGAAAGTTAGAGTCCATAATATGGAAAATGTCCCATTTGAAAACTCGACGGTTTAGTTCTTGAGCTGGATTCTCAAGGGTTCCGCTTTCTTGATTCCAGGTAAGGTAATGCTGCTTTGTTGAAAAAAAATTAAAAAGAACACAACTATTAGTATTATTGATCAAAGGGTTTCGCGTTTATTGATCTTTTTCTTTTCCTTCTCTATCGTACACTTCTATACTGAAAGTTAGAGTCCATAATATAGAAAATGTTCCATTTGAACATTCGACGGTTCAGTTCCTGAGCTGGATTGTCAAGGGTTCCGCTTTCTTGATTCCAGGTAAGGTAATGCTGCTTTTTTGAAAAAAAATTAAAACGATCACAACTATTAGTGTTATTGATCAAAGGGTATCGCGTTTATTGATCTTTTTCTTTTCCTTCTCTATGGTACGCTTCTATACTGAAAGTTAGAGTCCATAATATAGAAAATGTCCCATTTAAACACCCAACGGTTCAGTTCTTGAGCTGGATTCTTAAGGGTTCCGCTTTCTTGATTCCAGGTTTGTTAATGCTGCTTTGTTGAAAAAAAATTAAAAAGATCTCAACTTTTTGTATTATTGATCAAAGGGTTTCGCGCTTATTGATGTTTTTCTTTTCCTTCTCTATGGTACGCTTCTATTCTAATAGTTAGAGTCCATAATATAGAAAATGTCCCATTTGAACACTTGACGGTTCAGTTCTTCAGCTGGATTCTCAAAGGTTCCGCTTTCTTGATTCTAGGTAAGGTAATGCTGCTTTGTTGAAAAAAAATTAAAAAGATCACAACTATGAGTATTATTGATTAAAGGGTTTCGCATATATTGATCTTTTTCTTTTCCTTCTCTATCGTACACTTCTATACTGAAAGTTTGAGTCCATAATATAGAAAATGTCCCATTTGAATACTCGACGGTTTAGTTCTTGAGCTGGATTCTCAAGGGTTCCGCTTTCTTGATTCCAGGTAAGGTAATGCTGCTTTGATGAAAAAAACTTAAACAGATTACAACTTTCAGTGTTATTGATCAAAGGGTTTCGCGCTTATTGGTCTTTTTCTTTTCCTTCTCTATGGTACGCTTTTATACTGAAAGTTAGAGTCCATTATATAGAAAATGTCCCATTTGAACACTCAACGGTTCAGTTCTTGAGCTGGAATCTTAAGGGTTCTCCTTTCTTGATTCCAGGTTTGGTAATGCTGCTTTGTTGAAAAAAAATAAAAAGAACATAACTATTAGTATTATTGATCAAAGGGTTTCACGTTTATTGATCTTTTTCTTTTCCTTCTCTATCGTACGCCTCTGTACTGATAGTTAGAGTCCATAATATGGAAAATGTCCCATTTGAACACTCAACGGTTCAGCTCTTGAGCTGGATTCTCAAAGGTTCCGCTTTCTTGATTCCAGGTAAGGTAATGCTGCTTTGTTGAAAAAAAATTAAAAAGAACACAACTATTAGTATTATTGATCAAAGGGTTTCGCGTTTATTGATCTTTTTCTTTTCCTTCTCTATCGTACACTTCTATACTGAAAGTTAGAGTCCATAATATAGAAAATGTTCCATTTGAAAATTCGACGGTTCAGTTCCTGAGCTGGATTGTCAAGGGTTCCGCTTTCTTGATTCCAGGTAAGGTAATGCTGCTTTGTTGAAAAAAATTAAAAAGAACATAACTATTAGTATTATTGATCAAAGGGTTTCGCGTTTATTGACCTTTTTCTTTTCCTTCTCTATCGTACGCTTCTATACTGAAACTTAGAGTCTATAATATTGAAAATGTCCCATTTGAACACTCGACGGTTCAGTTCTTGAGCTTGATTCTTAAGGGTTCCCCTTTCTTGATTCCAAGTTTGGTAATAGTGCTTTTTTGAAAAAAAATTAAAAAGATCACAACTATTAGTGTTATTGATCAAAGGGTATCGCGTTTATTGATCTTTTTCTTTTCCTTCTCTATGGTACGCTTCTATACTGAAAGTTAGAGTCCATAATATAGAAAATGTCCCATTTAAACACTCAACGGTTCAGTTCTTGAGCTGGATTCTTAAGGGTTCCGCTTTCTTGATTCCAGGTTTGGTAATGCTGCTTTGTTGAAAAAAAATTAAAAAGATCTCAACTTTTTGTATTATTGATCAAAGGGTTTCGCGCTTATTGATCTTTTTCTTTTCCTTCTCTATGGTACGCTTCTATACTAAAAGTTAGAGTCCATAATATAGAAAATGTCCCATTTGAACACTCAACGGTTCAGTTCTTGAGCTAGATTCTTAAGGGTTCCCCTTTCTTGATTCCAGGTTTGGTAATGCCGCTTTGTTGAAAAAAAAAAAAGATCTCAACTTTCTGTATTATTGATCAAAGGGTTTCGCGTTTATTGATCTTTTTCTCTTCCTTCTCTATCGTACACTTCTATACTGAAAGTTAGAGTCCATAATATAGAAAATGTCCCATTTGAAAACTCGACGGTTTAGTTCTTGGGCTGGATTCTGAAGGGTTCCGCTTTCTTGATTCCAGGTAAGGTAATGCTGCTTTGTTGAAAAAAATTTAAAAAGAACACAACTATTAGTATTATTGATCAAAGGGTTTCACGTTTATTGATCTTTTTCTTTTCCTTCTCTATCGTACGCCTCTGTACTGATAGTTAGAGTCCATAATATGGAAAATGTCCCATTTGAACACTCAACGGTTCAGCTCTTGAGCTGGATTCTCAAAGGTTCCGCTTTCTTGATTCCAGGTAAGGTAATGCTGCTTTGTTGAAAAAAAATTAAAAAGAACACAACTATTAGTATTATTGATCAAAGGGTTTCGCGTTTATTGATCTTTTTCTTTTCCTTCTCTATCGTACGCCTCTGTACTGATAGTTAGAGTCCATAATATAGAAAATGTCCCATTTGAACACTCAACGGTTCAGCTCTTGAGCTGGATTCTCAAAGGTTCCGCTTTCTTGATTCCAGGTTTGGTAATGCTGCTTTGTTGAAAAAAAACTAAAAAGATCTCAACTTTCTGTATTATTGATCAAAGGGTTTCGCGTTTATTGATCTTTTTCTTTTCCTTCTCTATCGTATGCTTCTATTCTAATAGTTAGAGTCCATAATATAGAAAATGTCCCATTTGAACACTTGACGGTTCAGTTCTTCAGCTGGATTCTCAAAGGTTCCGCTTTCTTTATTCTAGGTAAGGTAATGCTGCTTTGTTGAAAAAAAATTAAAAAGATCACAACTATGAGTATTATTGATTAAAGGGTTTCGCGTATATTGATCTTTTTCTTTTCCTTCTCTATCATACACTTCTATACTGAAAGTTTGAGTCCATAATATAGAAAATGTCCCATTTGAATACTCGACGGTTTAGTTCTTGAGCTGGATTCTCAAGGGTTCCGCTTTCTTGATTCTAGGTAAGGTAATGCTGCTTTGATGAAAAAAACTTAAACAGATTACAACTTTCAGTGTTATTGATCAAAGGGTTTCGCGCTTATTGGTCTTTTTCTTTTCCTTCTCTATGGTACGCTTTTATACTGAAAGTTAGAGTCCATTATATAGAAAATGTCCCATTTGAACACTCAACGGTTCAGTTCTTGAGCTGGAATCTTAAGGGTTCTCCTTTCTTGATTCCAGGTTTGGTAATGCTGCTTTGTTGAAAAAAAATAAAAAAGATCTCAACTTTCTGTATTATTGATCAAAGGGTTTTGCGTTTATTGATCTTTTTCTCTTCCTTCTCTATCGTACACTTCTATACTGAAAGTTAGAGTCCATAATATGGAAAATGTCCCATTTGAAAACTCGACGGTTTAGTTCTTGAGCTGGATTCTTAAGGGTTCCGCTTTCTTGATTCCAGGTTTGGTAATGCTGCTTTGTTGAAAAAAAATTAAAAAGATCTCAACTTTTTGTATTATTGATCAAAGGGTTTCGCGCTTATTGATGTTTTTCTTTTCCTTCTCTATGGTACGCTTCTATTCTAATAGTTAGAGTCCATAATATAGAAAATGTCCCATTTGAACACTTGACGGTTCAGTTCTTCAGCTGGATTCTCAAAGGTTCCGCTTTCTTGATTCTAGGTAAGGTAATGCTGCTTTGTTGAAAAAAAATTAAAAAGATCACAACTATGAGTATTATTGATTAAAGGGTTTCGCATATATTGATCTTTTTCTTTTCCTTCTCTATCGTACACTTCTATACTGAAAGTTTGAGTCCATAATATAGAAAATGTCCCATTTGAATACTCGACGGTTTAGTTCTTGAGCTGGATTCTCAAGGGTTCCGCTTTCTTGATTCCAGGTAAGGTAATGCTGCTTTGATGAAAAAAACTTAAACAGATTACAACTTTCAGTGTTATTGATCAAAGGGTTTCGCGCTTATTGGTCTTTTTCTTTTCCTTCTCTATGGTACGCTTTTATACTGAAAGTTAGAGTCCATTATATAGAAAATGTCCCATTTGAACACTCAACGGTTCAGTTCTTGAGCTGGAATCTTAAGGGTTCTCCTTTCTTGATTCCAGGTTTGGTAATGCTGCTTTGTTGAAAAAAAATAAAAAGAACATAACTATTAGTATTATTGATCAAAGGGTTTCACGTTTATTGATCTTTTTCTTTTCCTTCTCTATCGTACGCCTCTGTACTGATAGTTAGAGTCCATAATATGGAAAATGTCCCATTTGAACACTCAACGGTTCAGCTCTTGAGCTGGATTCTCAAAGGTTCCGCTTTCTTGATTCCAGGTAAGGTAATGCTGCTTTGTTGAAAAAAAATTAAAAAGAACACAACTATTAGTATTATTGATCAAAGGGTTTCGCGTTTATTGATCTTTTTCTTTTCCTTCTCTATCGTACACTTCTATACTGAAAGTTAGAGTCCATAATATAGAAAATGTTCCATTTGAAAATTCGACGGTTCAGTTCCTGAGCTGGATTGTCAAGGGTTCCGCTTTCTTGATTCCAGGTAAGGTAATGCTGCTTTGTTGAAAAAAATTAAAAAGAACATAACTATTAGTATTATTGATCAAAGGGTTTCGCGTTTATTGACCTTTTTCTTTTCCTTCTCTATCGTACGCTTCTATACTGAAACTTAGAGTCTATAATATTGAAAATGTCCCATTTGAACACTCGACGGTTCAGTTCTTGAGCTTGATTCTTAAGGGTTCCCCTTTCTTGATTCCAAGTTTGGTAATAGTGCTTTTTTGAAAAAAAATTAAAAAGATCACAACTATTAGTGTTATTGATCAAAGGGTATCGCGTTTATTGATCTTTTTCTTTTCCTTCTCTATGGTACGCTTCTATACTGAAAGTTAGAGTCCATAATATAGAAAATGTCCCATTTAAACACTCAACGGTTCAGTTCTTGAGCTGGATTCTTAAGGGTTCCGCTTTCTTGATTCCAGGTTTGGTAATGCTGCTTTGTTGAAAAAAAATTAAAAAGATCTCAACTTTTTGTATTATTGATCAAAGGGTTTCGCGCTTATTGATCTTTTTCTTTTCCTTCTCTATGGTACGCTTCTATACTAAAAGTTAGAGTCCATAATATAGAAAATGTCCCATTTGAACACTCAACGGTTCAGTTCTTGAGCTAGATTCTTAAGGGTTCCCCTTTCTTGATTCCAGGTTTGGTAATGCCGCTTTGTTGAAAAAAAAAAAAGATCTCAACTTTCTGTATTATTGATCAAAGGGTTTCGCGTTTATTGATCTTTTTCTCTTCCTTCTCTATCGTACACTTCTATACTGAAAGTTAGAGTCCATAATATAGAAAATGTCCCATTTGAAAACTCGACGGTTTAGTTCTTGGGCTGGATTCTGAAGGGTTCCGCTTTCTTGATTCCAGGTAAGGTAATGCTGCTTTGTTGAAAAAAATTTAAAAAGAACACAACTATTAGTATTATTGATCAAAGGGTTTCACGTTTATTGATCTTTTTCTTTTCCTTCTCTATCGTACGCCTCTGTACTGATAGTTAGAGTCCATAATATGGAAAATGTCCCATTTGAACACTCAACGGTTCAGCTCTTGAGCTGGATTCTCAAAGGTTCCGCTTTCTTGATTCCAGGTAAGGTAATGCTGCTTTGTTGAAAAAAAATTAAAAAGAACACAACTATTAGTATTATTGATCAAAGGGTTTCGCGTTTATTGATCTTTTTCTTTTCCTTCTCTATCGTACGCCTCTGTACTGATAGTTAGAGTCCATAATATAGAAAATGTCCCATTTGAACACTCAACGGTTCAGCTCTTGAGCTGGATTCTCAAAGGTTCCGCTTTCTTGATTCCAGGTTTGGTAATGCTGCTTTGTTGAAAAAAAACTAAAAAGATCTCAACTTTCTGTATTATTGATCAAAGGGTTTCGCGTTTATTGATCTTTTTCTTTTCCTTCTCTATCGTATGCTTCTATTCTAATAGTTAGAGTCCATAATATAGAAAATGTCCCATTTGAACACTTGACGGTTCAGTTCTTCAGCTGGATTCTCAAAGGTTCCGCTTTCTTTATTCTAGGTAAGGTAATGCTGCTTTGTTGAAAAAAAATTAAAAAGATCACAACTATGAGTATTATTGATTAAAGGGTTTCGCGTATATTGATCTTTTTCTTTTCCTTCTCTATCATACACTTCTATACTGAAAGTTTGAGTCCATAATATAGAAAATGTCCCATTTGAATACTCGACGGTTTAGTTCTTGAGCTGGATTCTCAAGGGTTCCGCTTTCTTGATTCTAGGTAAGGTAATGCTGCTTTGATGAAAAAAACTTAAACAGATTACAACTTTCAGTGTTATTGATCAAAGGGTTTCGCGCTTATTGGTCTTTTTCTTTTCCTTCTCTATGGTACGCTTTTATACTGAAAGTTAGAGTCCATTATATAGAAAATGTCCCATTTGAACACTCAACGGTTCAGTTCTTGAGCTGGAATCTTAAGGGTTCTCCTTTCTTGATTCCAGGTTTGGTAATGCTGCTTTGTTGAAAAAAAATAAAAAAGATCTCAACTTTCTGTATTATTGATCAAAGGGTTTTGCGTTTATTGATCTTTTTCTCTTCCTTCTCTATCGTACACTTCTATACTGAAAGTTAGAGTCCATAATATGGAAAATGTCCCATTTGAAAACTCGACGGTTTAGTTCTTGAGCTGGATTCTCAAGGGTTCCGCTTTCTTGATTCCAGGTAAGGTAATGCTGCTTTGTTGAAAAAAAATTAAAAAGAACACAACTATGAGTATTATTGATTAAAGGGTTTCGCGGAACCCTTAAGGAGGTTTTGACTCTTCCTAACTCGCACCACAGGAGATTTTAGGTAACGTTCGGCGTTGGTCAGCCGTTAAATCCGTTGGTTTAGCCGTTAAAACCTCCTTACCCTTACCCCCTCCAGAAAGAGAGCTACTTGGCTCCGCTACCATTTCTGAACCGGATCGTCTTTGGATAAATGTGGAGTCATTTTGAGTGTGTTTACGCAGCCATGTCCCATCATTTTGTTGTATATATAAATCTGGGTTCATTCCTTCTAAATTAAGAAGTTGATGAGGAGTATAGCTCTTGCCAGGTATATTAGAATCTGGCTTTAAATATGAAGAAGATGGAGATGGAGGATCAAGCATCATATTAGGTCGTCTTGGATAAGGTCTGGTAGATTGAGAAGATAAAGGTCTAGAGATAGTGGGTCTAGGATGAGAAGATGTAGGTCTGGCGATAGCGGGTCTAAACCTAGGAGGTTGATTAAAGTCGGGTCTTACTGCAGCTCCTCGTGCTCTTGGTCTAAATACGTATTGGTGATGATTAGTTCTATAAGCCGAAGTGTTACTGGGTGATGGTGTATTTTGATTTCTGTTGATTGTTTTATAAACTTTGTCTATGGTTTTGTTTGTAGCTATAACCATATTTCTTAAAAGTTCTATCTTAATTAAATCTTCACTCCATAATGGAGTTCTGTCTGCTGATAATGGAATAGCATTATCTCTTTCGTCATTACTATCTGGGTTTAGATCTTCGATATAAGCTTTATGCATAAATGTCAAGTGTGATACTAATTCTTCTTTAAGATGTTCTAAATCTGAGAGTCTATCTGTTCTTAATACAGCTAGACATGTGGCTAATTTATCCCAAATAGACATGATGCATGTATAGTGAGAAAGCAGAAATTTAAAACATTTAAGAAAGCTTTGAAAAAAAAAAAACGTTGTATGAAACAGAAAGCGTATTAAAACTTACAGTGATATTGCTTAGGATATTTGAAAGCTTTTCTCAAAGTTTTTGTGATAATTTTTGAGATTTTATTTCTGATTCTGCCTCATAACTGAGGACTTCTTCCCTTTATATAGGGATTACATCTCTAGCGGATTTCAAAATAAATTACATTTTTCTAAACTAAGAGATAAGGATCTTATCTCTTTTACAGTCTTTCTTTTCTTTCTAAAAGTTGTCTGCCACGATCGTTTGAGTGCTTTGCCAGCTAGTGTCGGCAAAGGGTCTTGTCTTCTTTTTGTCTGCCACGTCTGTTTTGTCTGAGTAGTTGAAATCTTCAAACGTCTTTGTAGTCTTAATCTTTGTTGTCTTCTAGCTTGCCACGCGTTTCTCCTTCTTTGGATAAGTGATCCTTCTTGTCGTTTTCTAATGATTATTATTCTTCTCTCTGTAGTTTCACCTTGAGTACTGACTGCAAGGTAAAAGTCTCTCTTTCTTTTTTGTCCTTGTCTAGGTTCGTCTTTTGCAAAAGGAGTCATGTTTGCAGTATTTTTCTCTCTTTTTTTTTTTTTTTTTTTTTTTTTTTTTTTTTTTAATTTTCTTCCAAGCTCTGGATAGAGCTCTGTCATCATATCATTGTCATAGTCTGGGTCTGAGTTGGCTTGAGTATAGGATTCTCCTCCATCTTCATCGTCTGAGAAGTGGGATAGTCTTTCTAAGAGTTCTTCCTTCATCTTTCGTCTGGCTGCTCTTGCCGATGACTCTGCTTGAGATGGGTCTGATTGAAACCTTGATTGTCCTCTAGGTTGAGGATTATCTATAATGGACTCTGATAATGTCTTTAGGACTGCGAATCTTGAGGCCTGTTCTTGTGGAAATCTTTTCCACCATTTCACTTTGAATCGTCTGGTGAGTATTGGGTGTTGATCTTGCTCCGTCTTGTCTGTAATTTCATATTCCCAATATATAATCCATGGGATATGAAACATAAGAGTGAAACTCAGCGTCTTGGGTAAATACAAGTCTGGATATTTCTGAACAAAGGCTCCATGACCTTCTAGAACTGGGTCTGGAAAACATATCTCATGAGCACCGAAATGATGCCACCATCTATGGAACCATATCGGAAAATTAACTGAGATGTTTCTGTCAAAATGGAAAAACCATGAGTGTCCTCCTGTCGAGTATAGGAATGCATGGTGCCATGCCATCTGATAGTCATGATAATCAAAACCTTTAGGGAGAAAAGGTTGTGAAAATATTCTTTTTGTATAGGGGTTCATTTTCCAGTCTGTTGGGGTTAGGACTCTAAGGATTCTGCATTTCGAGTAGGAATATCTGTCTGGTCTTGCTTCAGTAGACTCATGGGTAATCTCTACTGAATCAGTGTCTACCAAGATAAACTCATAAAAGTTTCTAGTTTTTTCTAGGTCTGCTGGGATGTAGTGAAAATCTTTTGGAAATAGGTTTGAGGTAATGGACCTTAAATCTGATCCATATTCTGGTTCAATATACGCAATGTTCTTGGTGACAGGCTTGAGTATTGGGCCTGATTTGTCTTGGGCTTTTGTCTGGTATGTCTGGTTTTGTGGTCTTGGTATATTGCCTAAAACTGTTGATCTTTGGGATATTGAAGCTGGTGATCTAGGTGGTTGGACTTGTAGAGCTGATATAAGTCTAGGAGGAGTTCTTGGGCTTGTCATTCCTTGTAAGAACAGGCTTTGGTCTAATGTCTTTGAGGTAGGTGTCTGTGGTCTTGGTGTCTGTGGTCTCAGGTTGTCGAATCTGTTTGGTGAGTCTGGTATGCCTGATATTGTCATTGCATATGATGCCTTTGTCTTTTTCTTCGGATCCACTTTGGTCGTCATTTTTCTTCCCCTGTAGAAATTCTCTGGATAGAAAGTCTGGTAAAGAGTTGTCTTTTCCTGAGATGTATTGTATTTCAAAATCAAAATTTGAAAGTAAAGCTTGCCATCTGGCAAAAATCTGTTTTGCAACAAGGTTTTTCACGTCCTTTTCTAAAACAAATTTTGCACTTTGACAATCAATTCTTAAAAGAAATTTTTTGTTGAAAACATCGTCTTGAAATTTATTAATGCATAAAACAATGGCTAATATTTCCTTTTTTATTGTTGAATAATTCTTTTGGGCTTCTATCCATAATCCTGAACAATATCTGATTAATTGCTCTTTCCCTTCAATTTTTTGCTTTAATATTCCTCCATATCCTATGTCTGAGGCATCCGTTTCTACAATTAGCTCTGCTAAAGGGTCTGGAATTCCTAAACATGGGAGATTTTTAACCTTTTCTTTGATTATTTTTACTACTGCAGTGTGTTCTTCTGTCCACTCAGTAGGAGTCTTTTTTAATCTTGCATATAAAATTGAACAGGTTGATCTAAGGTCTTTTATAAAGTCTGAGACATAATTTAAACATCCAAGAAATCTTTGTAATTGAGTTTTATCTTTTATTTCGTCTGGGAATTTATTAGCAAATTCTATTGATCTACTTATGGGACTAAACATTCCCTGATGGATGTTAAATCCTAAAAATCTTATATTAGTCTGACATAGTTTTAGTTTTGATGCTGATACTACAAGTCCATTTTCCTTTAATACTCTTAAGAATTTGTTAAGGTGCTGAAAATGCTCAGTTACTGACTTCGAGAAGACTAGCACGTCGTCTATGTATACTATGGTAAATTTAGTGTATGGGTTTAAGATATCATTCATCATCTTTTGAAATTCTGAGGGTGCATTTTTTAATCCAAAGGGCATTACATTCCACTCGTAATGTCCTAATGGAACTGTAAAAGCTGTTTTATATCTATCTTCTTCCTTGATTTGTATTTGCCAAAATCCTGATTTCATATCAAATTTGGAAAATATTGTTGCTCCATGTAGTCTTTTTATTAAATCTCTTTTATTAGGTATAGGATACCTAATCCATCTGAGTGCCTTATTTAAGGGCTTGTAATTTATTACAAGTCTAGGTGCTCCTCTTTCTAGCTCAGCTTGGTTTTGTACATAAAAAGCTGCACATGACCACGGGGATTTACTGGGTCTTATTAATTTTTTATTTAATAAAGATTGTATTTCCTCTTTACAATATTCCATCAATTCTTTATTCATTTGTATGGGTCTTGCTCTGGTGGGAATATTCTTCTCATCAAAGTCCTTTTCGTATGGTAAATCTATTACGTATTTCTTTCTATTCCAAAAAGCATTTGGAACTTCTGCACAAACTTCCTTTTCGAATTTTCCTTGAAACTCTTTAACTCTTTTTTGATTAAAAGGTGTTTGAATTTCTTCTTCTATTCTTTTATAGTTTATTTCTTTGGTAAGAAAGTGTATGTGTTTCCTTTTTTGTATTAGCATGATTTTCTTAGTTATAGAATAATCCCTTATGACATTTAAATCCTTTCGCCTAGGTTTTTCTATAAACCTAAAGCAAATGTCAGTTCCTTTTGCTTTAGTCCAAATTCCTTCATGTTCTACTCTGAATGGACAAATTTGGGCTAGGAACGGTGTTCCTAATATTACCTTTTGTCCTAAGTCTTTAGCAAGTATAAAAGGCTGTCTAAAATAGAATCCCTTTTTACAGATGTATGCTTTTGATAGTTTATACTTGATGTCTAATTTTTCCCAGTTTGCTGCGTATAATCTTTCTTTTGTTTTTTCATAATATTGTGTAGGTATTATTCCTTCTTGTATACAGTTCTGGTCAGCACCAGAGTCTACTAGCGCTGTTACATTAATATGGAAATCGTTATCTATTTTTAGTTCTATATTAACATGCCATTTTTGGAATTCTATTCTAGATATCACATTTAAATAGTGTTCTTCATCTATTCTTCCTAGAGCTTCGTTTTTTATTTCTTCATTTAAATCATTTTCTTCTTCCTGATTTTCCTCTACGAATTCTTCAAGGTTCTTATTTTCTACCATATCCATTCTTAAATTTAATTGAATATTTTCCGTCTGTAAAGTTCTTACTTCTGCCTTAATTTTTCTAATTTCCTCTTTTAAATCCTGGATTGTTACTGCTGATTCTTGTTTAGAGAATCTACTTATTACTTCTTTCATAGTATACGGTTGTATAATTTTTGCTTTTTTGTCGCTATTAATTACTTCTTGGAGTTTTTCTAAATATTCTCTTTGTGTATCTGCGTCATTAACCTTTCCAATTAGTTCCATTAGTAAGTCTGTTTCTTTAGTAATAACGTTGATTTGTTTATATGAGCAAGTACATATGTTATCCTCTTCTTCTTCTTCTTCTGAGTTTACTTCTTCTTCAGAAGTGTTTTCTTGTATTTCGTATATAGCTTCATTATTGCTACTTATAATTTCTTCATCTGTATCTGTCTCATTTAATAGTTGTACGAGTTCTTCCTTGAACTCTTCTTCACATTTTTCTTTGTATTTAGATTTATATGGTTTCCTGTATTGCTTACTTTGTTTTTTATAACTTCTTGATGGGGCTCTAATGGTTTCGTATCCATATTGAGAGCAGAAAGATCCCAATTCTTTCCTTCCTAATAACTTATCACTTTTTAGCTTTGCTTTCAATTTTAGGTCTGTACAGAGGGATAGTCCTACTGTATTTATATGGGCTATTAGTTCTCCATATGTTAAATCTTCATATGGTATAATTCCTTGATTGGTTTCCTTTATTTTAGTCCTAACTTTCTCTGCGAATAATCTAGGTAGTCCTGATATAAATTTTTCTTTCCAAAAAGGGAGACTACAGTCGTCCTTTAAGAATACCTTTGTTAGGAACATGTCTTTATACCATGAAAAGTCTTGTAACTTGGGACAGGTTAGGTTCATTAATATTTCTGTTGTTTCTTCTTGAATTTGTTCGGGTTTTCCAATAAAATGTTTTAAAATGGAGAATATTAGAACATTTGTAGCATCTTCTGACACTTCTTCATCTTCTATTTTAGTAGCGTTCATTATAGCTAATTTTTCTGTTAGAGTGAGATAATTATCCCACCATCCTTTAAGCATTCCAGAAAATCCAGCCATTAATATATAAGCTACTTGTTTGTCAGTATTACCTCTGGTTCTATGAGCTGTTGCTGCTATTAACATAGCTGCTAACATACTCATGATTTCATGTTTGCTTTGACCATCTAAATTCCATTCATCTATACTTGAGCCATCATACTTATTCTGTTGTCTTGTGTTTTTATCTTCTGATTGCATATCGGGAAAAGAGGGTCTTGGATAAAAATGCTTAACTTCAGGTCTCCGATAACTTGTTCCTTTTATTCTATTTATTTCTAGTTCTTTGAATTGATCTGATATTGTTTCTAGATTTTCTTTGGTTAAAACCGAGATTTGGTTTTTTGCTCCTGTGTTTATTTTATTTAGTTCTTGACTAATCTTTTGTAAGAGTGCATCTTCTTTAGAAAGTCTGAAGTTTTCTTTAAATCCTGGCATGGTATTTGGTTTAATTATTGGATTACTTATTTTTAAGGGTTTTTCCTTTTTCTCTATAGGAACCTTACTTCCTTCTCCTACATATGTATGTCCTGTATAATGTACTTTAGGGGGAGTATTTTCTTCTATCGTATTAAGTTGTTGTGCCATGGTATTTAGTAAGATATTTGTATAATTATTCTGAGATTGTATATTCTTTACATCTTTTAACTTGACCTCTCTATTTTCTTCTTTTATATCCTTTATTGGTGATGCTGATATATCAATACTATGATGCTTTATTTTAATTTCTTCAAATGGTGGATATACCGCTTTGATTTCTTCATTATTGGCTGTTTTCCAATTTTGAACTGGTGTCTTAATAACATTTATATTGTTCACGTTTAATAATTCTTTATGTCTTCTGAACCAGGTAAAAAAGGGTACATGCATTTTTACTTCATTTAGGTGTGTATAAAATTGTTCTCTTATGCTGTCCTTTTGTTCTTTCGTATAGTAATTAAAGAAATGAGTTCTTATATTCTTATTCGAAGGGTGATCAAATTCTCTTCTTAATCTTTCTTTGTCTATCTCATATTTTTTTTGCGATCATGTTAATCTGATTCGTATATCTCATATCGCTTTCTGTAGGCGATGGTGTTCTTACTGTTTCTTGATCACAAGTCTGAAAACTATTTTGATCTGTGTAAATCGGTCTAGGTATCGTCCTATTAAAATCGACTCCTGTCAAATTTGTTAAATTTAATCTTGTTAAGGCAGAGTTCGATTGGCTTCTACTTAATCTACGACTGCTTACTGATCTTCTAGGTCCAATTATACTAGCAGTTTCTTGAGGTGGAAAGTCTGTTATATTTATACTTCTTCTGTGTGGTTCAAATATTAGTCTAATATTTCCATTATCGTCTTCTTCCGTTCTTGCAGGTTGAGTTCTAGGCACTATGGATTGTGATTCATTCATTCCAGATAGAATCCATTCATCCGGAAAAGTTACTTGATCCCATTTTAATAATTTTGGCGTCTGGATCATTGCGTGTTCCGTGTTGGCTTCTATCAGAAGTGACTCATCTTTAGGAGAATGTCTTAGAGCTTTTGGATTAATATTTGTTGACATTACCTTGTAATATACTCTATATATTATTGCTACTCCTTTAGATCCTTCGAGCATATTATCTAGAACGTCTAAATTGAGTGTTAAAGCTTTTAGTATATTTGGGTCTGTTAAAGAAACTGTGAAATTTGGATAACAGTTTAAATAAACTGGTCCTCTAGTTAAATTTGACTGAAATATTGCTAATAAAGAGTCATTAAAATTTTTAAATCTTGCGTCTCTTAAACACATGAGAATTGGTGAATCCATTCCAAGTCTGTATAGTGGCTTAGCTGCTATTTGTATTAATCCAATATGCATAAATCTATATTTCTTTCTGAATTTTTCAATTTGTCTTTTTTCTATTATCTCAATCGTCTTTTGCTCAGGGCTTATTGGGATTGTTCTTTCCGTGGTTTCTATTACATAATCATGGAATAATCTAAAGGATCCAATTTCGTATATATTCTTTATACTTTCTTTTGGAATAGTCCAATTCTTTAGATGCTGTTCTATCTCTGCTATATGTAATTCTTGTCTATTATAATCTTCTAAGTCATCATTTACTTCTTGATTACTATGACTAGAGCTTCCAAAGATATTACCGAATCTTTCCATGATATCAAAGATTAATAACTATCTTTCTTTTGGTGCTAAAGGTAAATTTGTTAATTATCTTCCTTTTCTTCTTACTACAGTAGTTTTTAGGTAAATTCGTCGGGACCACCACCGGGACCACCTACCTCACTGGGCTTTACGGCTAAACCAACGGATTTAACGGCTGACCAACGCCGAACGTTACCTAAAATCTCCTGTGGTGCGAGTTAGGAAGAGTCAAAACCTCCTTACCCTTACCCCCTCCAGAAAGAGAGCTACTTGGCTCCGCTACCATTTCTGAACCGGATCGTCTTTGGATAAATGTGGAGTCATTTTGAGTGTGTTTACGCAGCCAAGTAGCTCTTATAGAAAATGTTCCATTTGAACATTCGACGGTTCAGTTCCTGAGCTGGATTGTCAAGGGTTCCGCTTTCTTGATTCCAGGTAAGGTAATGCTGCTTTGTTGAAAAAAATTAAAAAGAACATAACTATTAGTATTATTGATCAAAGGGTTTCGCGTTTATTGACCTTTTTCTTTTCCTTCTCTATCGTACGCTTCTATACTGAAACTTAGAGTCTATAATATTGAAAATGTCCCATTTGAACACTCGACGGTTCAGTTCTTGAGCTTGATTCTTAAGGGTTCCCCTTTCTTGATTCCAAGTTTGGTAATAGTGCTTTTTTGAAAAAAAATTAAAAAGATCACAACTATTAGTGTTATTGATCAAAGGGTATCGCGTTTATTGATCTTTTTCTTTTCCTTCTCTATGGTACGCTTCTATACTGAAAGTTAGAGTCCATAATATAGAAAATGTCCCATTTAAACACTCAACGGTTCAGTTCTTGAGCTGGATTCTTAAGGGTTCCGCTTTCTTGATTCCAGGTTTGGTAATGCTGCTTTGTTGAAAAAAAATTAAAAAGATCTCAACTTTTTGTATTATTGATCAAAGGGTTTCGCGCTTATTGATCTTTTTCTTTTCCTTCTCTATGGTACGCTTCTATACTAAAAGTTAGAGTCCATAATATAGAAAATGTCCCATTTGAACACTCAACGGTTCAGTTCTTGAGCTAGATTCTTAAGGGTTCCCCTTTCTTGATTCCAGGTTTGGTAATGCCGCTTTGTTGAAAAAAAAAAAAAGATCTCAACTTTCTGTATTATTGATCAAAGGGATTCGCGTTTATTGATCTTTTTCTCTTCCTTCTCTATCGTACACTTCTATACTGAAAGTTAGAGTCCATAATATAGAAAATGTCCCATTTGAAAACTCGACGGTTTAGTTCTTGGGCTGGATTCTGAAGGGTTCCGCTTTCTTGATTCCAGGTAAGGTAATGCTGCTTTGTTGAAAAAAATTTAAAAAGAACACAACTATTAGTATTATTGATCAAAGGGTTTCACGTTTATTGATCTTTTTCTTTTCCTTCTCTATCGTACGCCTCTGTACTGATAGTTAGAGTCCATAATATGGAAAATGTCCCATTTGAACACTCAACGGTTCAGCTCTTGAGCTGGATTATCAAAGGTTCCGCTTTCTTGATTCCAGGTAAGGTAATGCTGCTTTGTTGAAAAAAAATTAAAAAGAACACAACTATTAGTATTATTGATCAAAGGGTTTCGCGTTTATTGATCTTTTTCTTTTCCTTCTCTATCGTACGCCTCTGTACTGATAGTTAGAGTCCATAATATAGAAAATGTCCCATTTGAACACTCAACGGTTCAGCTCTTGAGCTGGATTCTCAAAGGTTCCGCTTTCTTGATTCCAGGTTTGGTAATGCTGCTTTGTTGAAAAAAAACTAAAAAGATCTCAACTTTCTGTATTATTGATCAAAGGGTTTCGCGTTTATTGATCTTTTTCTTTTCCTTCTCTATCGTATGCTTCTATTCTAATAGTTAGAGTCCATAATATAGAAAATGTCCCATTTGAACACTTGACGGTTCAGTTCTTCAGCTGGATTCTCAAAGGTTCCGCTTTCTTGATTCTAGGTAAGGTAATGCTGCTTTGTTGAAAAAAAATTAAAAAGATCACAACTATGAGTATTATTGATTAAAGGGTTTCGCATATATTGATCTTTTTCTTTTCCTTCTCTATCGTACACTTCTATACTGAAAGTTTGAGTCCATAATATAGAAAATGTCCCATTTGAATACTCGACGGTTTAGTTCTTGAGCTGGATTCTCAAGGGTTCCGCTTTCTTGATTCCAGGTAAGGTAATGCTGCTTTGATGAAAAAAACTTAAACAGATTACAACTTTCAGTGTTATTGATCAAAGGGTTTCGCGCTTATTGGTCTTTTTCTTTTCCTTCTCTATGGTACGCTTTTATACTGAAAGTTAGAGTCCATTATATAGAAATGTCCCATTTGAACACTCAACGGTTCAGTTCTTGAGCTGGAATCTTAAGGGTTCTCCTTTCTTGATTCCAGGTTTGGTAATGCTGCTTTGTTGAAAAAAAATAAAAAAGTTCTCAACTTTCTGTATTATTGATCAAAGGGTTTTGCCTTTATTGACCTTTTTCTCTTCCTTCTCTATCGTACACTTCTATACTGAAAGTTAGAGTCCATAATATAGAAAATGTCCCATTTGAAAACTCGACGGTTTAGTTCTTGAGCTGGTTTCTCAAGGGTTCCGCTTTCTTGATTCCAGGTAAGGTAATGCTGCTTTGTTGAAAAAAAATTAAAAAGAACACAACTATTAGTATTATTGATCAAAGGGTTTCGCGTTTATTAATCTTTTTCTTTTCCTTCTCTATCGTACGCTTCTATACTGAAAGTTAGAGTCCATAATATAGAAAATGTCCCATTTGAACATTCAACGGTTCAGTTCTTGAGCTGGATTCTTAAGGGTTCCCCTTTCTTGATTCCAGGTTTGGTAATGCTGCTTTGTTGAAAAAAAATAAAAAAGATCTCAACTTTCTGTATTATTGATCAAAGGGTTTTGCGTTTATTGATCTTTTTCTCTTCCTTCTCTATCGTACACTTCTATACTGAAAGTTAGAGTCCATAATATGGAAAATGTCCCATTTGAAAACTCGACGGTTTAGTTCTTGAGCTGGATTCTCAAGGGTTCCGCTTTCTTGATTCCAGGTAAGGTAATGCTGCTTTGTTGAAAAAAAATTAAAAAGAACACAACTATTAGTATTATTGATCAAAGGGTTTCGCGTTTATTGATCTTTTTCTTTTCCTTCTCTATCGTACACTTCTATACTGAAAGTTAGAGTCCATAATATAGAAAATGTTCCATTTGAACATTCGACGGTTCAGTTCCTGAGCTGGATTGTCAAGGGTTCCGCTTTCTTGATTCCAGGTAAGGTAATGTTGCTTTGTTGAAAAAAATTAAAAAGAACATAACTATTAGTATTATTGATCAAAGGGTTTCGCGTTTATTGACCTTTTTCTTTTCCTTCTCTATCGTACGCTTCTATATTGAAACTTAGAGTCTATAATATTGAAAATGTCCCATTTGAACACTCGACGGTTCAGTTCTTGAGCTTGATTCTTAAGGGTTCCCCTTTCTTGATTCCAAGTTTGGTAATAGTGCTTTTTTGAAAAAAAATTAAAACGATCACAACTATTAGTGTTATTGATCAAAGGGTATCGCGTTTATTGATCTTTTTCTTTTCCTTCTCTATGGTACGCTTCTATACTGAAAGTTAGAGTCCATAATATAGAAAATGTCCCATTTAAACACTCAACGGTTCAGTTCTTGAGCTGGATTCTTAAGGGTTCCGCTTTCTTGATTCCAGGTTTGGTAATGCTGCTTTGTTGAAAAAAAATTAAAAAGATCTCAACTTTTTGTATTATTGATCAAAGGGTTTCGCGCTTATTGATCTTTTTCTTTTCCTTCTCTATGGTACGCTTCTATACTAAAAGTTAGAGTCCATAATATAGAAATTGTCCCATTTGAACACTCAACGGTTCAGTTCTTGAGCTAGATTCTTAAGGGTTCCCCTTTCTTGATTCCAGGTTTGGTAATGCCGCTTTGTTGAAAAAAAAAAAAAGATCTCAACTTTCTGTATTATTGATCAAAGGGTTTCGCGTTTATTGATCTTTTTCTCTTCCTTCTCTATCGTACACTTCTATACTGAAAGTTAGAGTCAATATAGAAAATGTCCCATTTGAAAACTCGACGGTTTAGTTCTTGGGCTGGATTCTGAAGGGTTCCGCTTTCTTGATTCCAGGTAAGGTAATGCTGCTTTGTTGAAAAAAATTTAAAAAGAACACAACTATTAGTATTATTGATCAAAGGGTTTCACGTTTATTGATCTTTTTCTTTTCCTTCTCTATCGTACGCCTCTGTACTGATAGTTAGAGTCCATAATATGGAAAATGTCCCATTTGAACACTCAACGGTTCAGCTCTTGAGCTGGATTCTCAAAGGATCCGCTTTCTTGATTCCAGGTAAGGTAATGCTGCTTTGTTGAAAAAAAATTAAAAAGATCTCAACTTTCTGTATTATTGATCAAAGGGTTTCGCGTTTATTGATCTTTTTCTTTTCCTTCTCTATCGTATGCTTCTATTCTGATAGTTAGAGTCCATAATATAGAAAATGTCCCATTTCAACACTTGACGGTTCTGTTCTTCAGCTGGATTCTCAAAGGTTCCGCTTTCTTGATTCTAGGTAAGGTAATGCTGCTTTGTTGAAAAAAAATTAAAAAGATCACAACTATGAGTATTATTGATTAAAGGGTTTTGCGTTTATTGATCTTTTTCTCTTCCTTCTCTATCGTACACTTCTACACTGAAAGTTTGAGTCCATAATATAGAAAATGTCCCATTTGAATACTCGACGGTTTAGTTCTTGAGCTGGATTCTCAAGGGTTCCGCTTTCTTGATTCCAGGTAAGGTAATGCTGCTTTGATGAAAAAAACTTAAACAGATTACAACTTTCAGTGTTATTGATCAAAGGGTTTCGCGCTTATTGATCTATTTCTTTTCCTTCTCTATGGTACGCTTTTATACTGAAAGTTAGAGTCCATTATATAGAAAATGTCCCATTTGAACACTCAACGGTTTAGTTCTTGAGCTGGAATCTTAAGGGTTCTCCTTTCTTGATTCCAGGTTTGGTAATGCTGCTTTGTTGAAAAAAAATAAAAAAGTTCTCAACTTTCTGTATTATTGATCAAAGGGTTTTGCGTTTATTGATCTTTTTCTCTTCCTTCTCTATCGTACACTTCTATACTGAAAGTTAGAGTCCATAATATAGAAAATGTCCCATTTGAAAACTCGACGGTTTAGTTCTTGAGCTGGTTTCTCAAGGGTTCCGCTTTCTTGATTCCAGGTAAGGTAATGCTGCTTTGTTGAAAAAAAATTAAAAAGAACACAACTATTAGTATTATTGATCAAAGGGTTTCGCGTTTATTAATCTTTTTCTTTTCCTTCTCTATCGTACGCTTCTATACTGAAAGTTAGAGTCCATAATATAGAAAATGTCCCATTTGAACATTCAACAGTTCAGTTCTTGAGCTGGATTCTTAAGGGTTCCCCTTTCTTGATTCCAGGTTTGGTAATGCTGCTTTGTTGAAAAAAAATAAAAAAGATCTCAACTTTCTGTATTATTGATCAAAGGGTTTTGCGTTTATTGATCTTTTTCTCTTCCTTCTCTATCGTACACTTCTATACTGAAAGTTAGAGTCCATAATATGGAAAATGTCCCATTTGAAAACTCGACGGTTTAGTTCTTGAGCTGGATTCTCAAGGGTTCCGCTTTCTTGATTCCAGGTAAGGTAATGCTGCTTTGTTGAAAAAAAATTAAAAAGAACACAACTATTAGTATTATTGATCAAAGGGTTTCGCGTTTATTGATCTTTTTCTTTTCCTTCTCTATCGTACACTTCTATACTGAAAGTTAGAGTCCATAATATAGAAAATGTTCCATTTGAACATTCGACGGTTCAGTTCCAGAGCTGGATTGTCAAGGGTTCCGCGCTCTTGATTCCAGGTAAGGTAATGCTGCTTTGTTGAAAAAAATTAAAAAGAACATAACTATTAGTATTATTGATCAAAGGGTTTCGCGTTTATTGATCTTTTTCTTTTCCTTCTCTATCGTACGCTTCTATACTGAAACTTAGAGTCTATAATATTGAAAATGTCCCATTTGAACACTCGACGGTTCAGTTCTTGAGCTTGATTCTTAAGGGTTCCCCTTTCTTGATTCCAAGTTTGGTAATAGTGCTTTTTTGAAAAAAAATTAAAAAGATCACAACTATTAGTGTTATTGATCAAAGGGTATCGCGTTTATTGATCTTTTTCTTATCCTTCTCTATGGTACGCTTCTATACTGAAAGTTAGAGTCCATAATATAGAAAATGTCCCATTTGAACACTCAACGGTTCAGTTCTTGAGCTGGATTCTTAAGGGTTCCGCTTTCTTGATTCCAGGTTTGGTAATGCTGCTTTGTTGAAAAAAAATTAAAAAGATCTCAACTTTTTGTATTATTGATCAAAGGGTTTCGCGCTTATTGATCTTTTTCTTTTCCTTCTCTATGGTACGCTTCTATACTAAAAGTTAGAGTCCATAATATAGAAAATGTCCCATTTGAACACTCAACGGTTCAGTTCTTGAGCTAGATTCTTAAGGGTTCCCCTTTCTTGATTCCAGGTATGGTAATGCCGCTTTGTTGAAAGAAAAAAAAAAGATCTCAACTTTCTGTATTATTGATCAAAGGGTTTCGCGTTTATTGATCTTTTTCTCTTCCTTCTCTATCGTACACTTCTATACTGAAAGTTAGAGTCCATAATATAGAAAATGTCCCATTTGAAAACTCGACGGTTTAGTTCTTGGGCTGGATTCTGAAGGGTTCCGCTTTCTTGATTCCAGGTAAGGTAATGCTGCTTTGTTGAAAAAAATTTAAAAAGAACACAACTATTAGTATTATTGATCAAAGGGTTTCGCGTTTATTGATCTTTTTCTTTTCCTTCTCTATCGTACGCCTCTGTACTGATAGTTAGAGTCCATAATATGGAAAATGTCCCATTTGAACACTCAACGGTTCAGCTCTTGAGTTGGATTCTCAAAGGTTCCGCTTTCTTGATTCCAGGTAAGGTAATGCTGCTTTGTTGAAAAAAAATTCAAAAGATCTCAACTTTCTGTATTATTGATCAAAGGGTTTCGCGTTTATTGATCTTTTTCTTTTCCTTCTCTATCGTATGCTTCTATTCTGATAGTTAGAGTCCATAATATAGAAAATGTCCCATTTCAACACTTGACGGTTCAGTTCTTCAGCTAGATTCTCAAAGGTTCCGCTTTCTTGATTCTAGGTAAGGTAATGCTGCTTTGTTGAAAAAAAATTAAAAAGATCACAACTATGAGTATTATTGATTAAAGGGTTTCGCGTATATTGATCTTTTTCTTTTCCTTCTCTATCGTACACTTCTTTACTGAAAGTCTGAGTCCATAATATAGAAAATGTCCCATTTGAATACTCGACGGTTTAGTTCTTGAGCTGGATTCTCAAGGGTTCCGCTTTCTTGATTCCAGGTAAGGTAATGCTGCTTTGATGAAAAAAACTTAAACAGATTACAACTTTCAGTGTTATTGATCAAAGGGTTTCGCGCTTATTGATCTTTTTCTTTTCCTTCTCTATGGTACGCTTTTATACTGAAAGTTAGAGTCCATTATATAGAAAATGTCCCATTTGAACACTCAACGGTTCAGTTCTTGAGCTGGAATCTTAAGGGTTCTCCTTTCTTGATTCCAGGTTTGGTAATGCTGCTTTGTTGAAAAAAAATAAAAAAGTTCTCAACTTTCTGTATTATTGATCAAAGGGTTTTGCGTTTATTGATCTTTTTCTCTTCCTTCTCTATCGTACACTTCTATACTGAAAGTTAGAGTCCATAATATAGAAAATGTCCCATTTGAAAACTCGACGGTTTAGTTCTTGAGCTGGTTTCTCAAGGGTTCCGCTTTCTTGATTCCAGGTAAGGTAATGCTGCTTTGTTGAAAAAAAATTAAAAAGAACACAACTATTAGTATTATTGATCAAAGGGTTTCGCGTTTATTAATCTTTTTCTTTTCCTTCTCTATCGTACACTTCTATACTGAAAGTTAGAGTCCATAATATAGAAAATGTTCCATTTGAACATTCGACGGTTCAGTTCCTGAGCTGGATTGTCAAGGGTTCCGCTTTCTTGATTCCAGGTAAGGTAATGCTGCTTTGTTGAAAAAAATTAAAAAGAACATAACTATTAGTATTATTGATCAAAGGGTTTCGCGTTTATTGATCTTTTTCTTTTCCTTCTCTATCGTACGCTTCTATACTGAAACTTAGAGTCTATAATATTGAAAATGTCCCATTTGAACACTCGACGGTTCAGTTCTTGAGCTTGATTCTTAAGGGTTCCCCTTTCTTGATTCCAAGTTTGGTAATGGTGCTTTTTTGAAAAAAAATTAAAAAGATCACAACTATTAGTGTTATTGATCAAAGGGTATCGCGTTTATTGATCTTTTTCTTTTCCTTCTCTATGGTACGCTTCTATACTGAAAGTTAGAGTCCATAATATAGAAAATGTCCCATTTGAACACTCAACGGTTCAGTTCTTGAGCTGGATTCTTAAGGGTTCCGCTTTCTTGATTCCAGGTTTGGTAATGCTGCTTTGTTGAAAAAAAATTAAAAAGATCTCAACTTTTTGTATTATTGATCAAAGGGTTTCGCGCTTATTGATCTTTTTCTTTTCCTTCTCTATGGTACGCTTCTATACTAAAAGTTAGAGTCCATAATATAGAAAATGTCCCATTTGAACACTCAACGGTTCAGTTCTTGAGCTAGATTCTTAAGGGTTCCCCTTTTTTGATTCCAGGTTTGGTAATGCCGCTTTGTTGAAAAAAAAAAAAAGATCTCAACTTTCTGTATTATTGATCAAAGGGTTTCGCGTTTATTGATCTTTTTCTCTTCCTTCTCTATCGTACACTTCTATACTGAAAGTTAGAGTCCATAATATAGAAAATGTCCCATTTGAAAACTCGACGGTTTAGTTCTTGGGCTGGATTCTGAAGGGTTCCGCTTTCTTGATTCCAGGTAAGGTAATGCTGCTTTGTTGAAAAAAATTTAAAAAGAACACAACTATTAGTATTATTGATCAAAGGGTTTCGCGTTTATTGATCTTTTTCTTTTCCTTCTCTATCGTACGCCTCTGTACTGATAGTTAGAGTCCATAATATGGAAAATGTCCCATTTGAACACTCAACGGTTCAACTCTTGAGCTGGATTCTCAAAGGTTCCGCTTTCTTGATTCCAGGTAAGGTAATGCTGCTTTGTTGAAAAAAATTAAAAAGATCTCAACTTTCTGTATTATTGATCAAAGGGTTTCGCGTTTATTGATCTTTTTCTTTTCCTTCTCTATCGTATGCTTCTATTCTGATAGTTAGAGTCCATAATATAGAAAATGTCCCATTTGAATACTTGACGGTTCAGTTCTTCAGCTGGATTCTCAAAGGTTCCGCTTTCTTGATTCTAGGTAAGGTAATGTTGCTTTGTTGAAAAAAAATTAAAAAGATCACAACTATGAGTATTATTGATCAAAGGGTTTCGCGTTTATTGATCTTTTTCTTTTCCTTCTCTATCGTACACTTCTATACTGAAAGTTAGAATCCATAATATAGAAAATGTCCCATTTGAAAACTCGACGGTTTCGTTCTTGAGCTGGATTCTCAAGGGTTCCGCTTTCTTGATTCCAGGTAAGGTAATGCTGCTTTGTTGAAAAAAAATTAAAAAGAACACAACTATTAGTTTTATTGATCAAAGGGTTTCGTGTTTATTGATCTTTTTTCTTTTCCTTCTCTATCGTACGCTTCTATACTGAAAGTTAGAGTCCATAATATAGAAAATGTCCCATTTGAACACTCAACGGTTCAGTTCTTGAGCTGGATTCTTAAGGGTTCCCCTTTCTTGATTCCAGGTTTGGTAATGCTGCTTTGTTGAAAAAAAATAAAAAAGATCTCAAGTTTCTGTATTATTGATCAAAGGGTTTTGCGTTTATTGATCTTTTTCTCTTCCTTCTCTATCGTACACTTCTATACTGAAAGTTAGAGTCCATAATATAGAAAATGTCCCATTTGAAAACTCGACGGTTTAGTTCTTGAGCTGGATTCTCAAGGGTTCCGCTTTCTTGGTTCCAGGTACCAAAAATAGCACTAATTAAGGGAGATAATCAGGTTTCTCTTTTTTGCTAGAAAAAATCCCAAATCTCTCTCTTTCCTTTTTTCCCTCCATAAATACCACTCCTTGGCCTCACTCCATTCCACATGACTCACAACCCAATTCAATTCTACTTCTGCTTTCTTGGTAAGCGTAGCGAGAATGGAGAAAAGAAGAGTGATAAAACTTGAGTAAAGAGAAAACAACCCGCATGAAAAAAGTGAGCATGCGTTTGAGAGATAAAAGATAAGAGAGATTGGTTGGAAGACGTGTCATTGTGGTATGATCGATAGGTTCTAAGAGTATTGTCCAGAGGGGTCGGATACCGAAGAAATATCGATCATCCCTAGAATGGACTTCTTCAGAGGCGAGCATGAGAGATGAGACCACAAGTGGAGGAGTGGTGGAAGAGTAAAAATAATGGTAATGGAGAGAAAAAGAAATGAGTGAAAAGAGTAACGAGTATTGAAGTGGGGGAGAGCCTAGAGATTGGAGATCTAGTCGATGAGGGCATCGACATTATGAAGTGGGGGAGAGTGTTAAGGTCTAAGCCTTGGAGGCCAAGCTTAGCCTTAACATGGATCCTGAGTCGCGCCTTCGGCGCATGGATTTGACGGATAGTCCCTTTATAGGGTACGTGAAGGGAAGTCTATTGGGTGTGATAGCTCTCCACCAACCCCTGGGCAAGTTATGAGAGTATGCTTGTCTAAGTGAGCTTCTCCTATGCGAATCCAGCATAGGTGTGCGAGTGAGCCTTTCGTGTTAAGGAATGGGCGTTGCCATCATGGCTGTGCTATGATGGCCACTTCTAGTTAAGTATGCGAGAACTAGTAGTGCGCATGTAAGGAAAGGACCGAGGCTCAGAGAAGGATTGCGAGGGTTGCTACGGAAGAACCATCTAAGGGTTCGAGTATCGGATAAGGGCCTTGCCTTGGGCAAAGGGCAAGCATAGGCCGAGGTGAGAGGACTCGGCCTATGACATGGTCGCACGTTGCTGTTATGCGCGAGCGAACATGGCCGAGAGGCGCGAGAGGGCGTGGCCTCTAGAGATGGAATGTGGCTAAGAGTTATATGCGAGTTTGGGCGAGCGGGCCGAACGAGCATGTCTCTGAGGGTTGCGAAAGTCTTGCTTGTCCTGCGGGCGAGTGATGGCCGAGGACGAGAGAAGCCTTGCTACGAGATGCGTATGAGCGGCTTAGGCGATGACCTTGAGTATCATGACCTCGCCTTAGTCGGGCGTGTGCGTGTGAAGTAGAGGATGGCTTGGGCGTTAGTCTTGGGTTCGACTAAGCCTTAAGAGATCGGATCAGAGTCGGTGCTAAGTCTTGCCATTAGAACTGCACGGGACGAAGCTATACGAGGGTTCTCGTAGAGTACTGTCAAGGATAGGGAAAAGGCTGGCCTAGATTGTGGAATCTAGGCGCCGCATGGATTTGAAAAATGTTAGTCCGTGACACTATGGCTATCAGGCTATGGATTGTAAGTCCAAAAAGCCAGAAGGAAAAACCTACCGAGCCAAAAAGAGTAGAAAAGCAAGTAACCGACAATAAAGTTGGATTGATTATACTATTTTTAATAATTTATAATCATACTGTCTACACTACAGTACATCATCAGTGATTCGATTTATTATAATTTATCCCCCTTAATGCAGTGCTCCTTCAAGTTGTGGTTCCGTTAGGTTTTGTTTGGATTGAATTGGAGGCTGGTCAAAGCAAAATTAAAAAACGCCAGCTAAATTGCACGTAAAGATGCAAGATTTGACAACCAGACACAAATAGAACAGCACAAAACACAGACACGTGAAATGAAATGAAGTCTGATAAACAGGTATCACAAACACAAAATGGCTCAAGATATGGAGCCACCAAGACAGACACGTACACAAAATTGCATATCTTCTCCTTGAAGATTGCACAGATATGTAATCTTAGAATTATGTATAAATAGGTAATAGATGGATGTAAATGACTAAAGTTGCTAGGAAAGTAGAAATTCCGGGGGGGGGGGGGGGGGGGGGGGGTGGTTATTTCTTACTATTTCAGAATGTCTATAGGTTAGGCTTTTAGTTTCCTATTTTGCAACAGTTTGAGCCAACCTCATCAGCAAAACAAGTTGATGCTGCAGTGGTGCCTCCTAGATCTGGAGCATCATCATCAGATATCCAAAGCACCTATGGAATGAGCATCTTAGATTATAAGCTTCAAAAATACCAAAACAACTTAAACGTGCAAATCAAGAAACTCTTCTAGCCCACTGAAGTACCTGTTGCTGATCACGTAAGGTTCTTGAAAAGAAAATATCTGTTGTAAATATACGCCAGTCAAGCTCAAAATTTCCCAAGGGTACCTGCCAAGAAGAATTAAAAGGTTCATCTTTCCCTAAACACACAGATTGACTAACATTGGTCCAGAAGCAAATAACAAATTGCACGGGCATTTTAAATAACAAATTCCAATTTTTGCAGCTGCATGTTGCCACCCAAGGACCTTTATAACACAGTATAAGAATGAAGAAGTAAGATTTTGGATAGCTGCATCAATGGAATTATTCTTGTGAAACACCCAATGATTCAGGATCCTCTTACCTGATATTGACTGTCGCGAGCATTGGAAGGTATGTTAACACATGGGAAATTATTAAGAACTGTTATGCCTGACTTCATCAAATGAGCATTTGGGCATTCAATGACAGTCAGTGTAGGTCCATGATGCTTGTCTCTGTCACTCCAAAGAAAATAATTAGCGAGACTGAGAAAATAGGTACACTGCTAGACTTTCAGTATACATATTTATTCACCTTCTAACCATGAATAGCAGTTGCATGCTTTTGCAAGGTAAAGTGATGCATAGGTAAATATGGTGTTCTTACAATACATATGTGCTCATATGGCACCAATTATACAACTAGGGTGTTTTGGTACTGCAGTTTGTACATATGTGCTCAAATTATCATCACACTATTAACGTAAATTGTTTGCTAGATGTCTGTTTAAACATATTTTGGTACTGCAGTTTGTACATATGTGCTCATATGTGCTCAAATTATCATCACACTATTATCATCAAACATCCATAAACGTTGGGTGTGGAATTGTTTGTAGTTGTTAAAATTTAGAAGCTCCTATGATTTCTAGATGTCTGTTTAAACATATTTTTTCTATAGAAATCTACAAAAAATATTATTAGTGCTATTTCCGTGTATTTTATTTAATATTATGAACAACAGTAACACTTTATTTTTTTCATAAAGATTACTACAAAACCTATGAGAAAATTATAATCCAAAACAAATCAATCCCATCTCTAAAAATGTTATTTTTATTTCAATTGCACAAGTCATTTTCAATTTGGTCCTTAACTGGAAGAGAGAAGAAGTAGGTTTTTCTGTGTTGTGGCAAAAGATGCAAATACTATGGAACAAAGGTGTAAACTTGTCAGGACACATCTAGTAGTATTAACGTCAGTTCACCGTACCACTGCAACAGTAGCTTCAAGTTCAACGAAAGAAAATAATATTAATGCTACCCTATAATATATTTAACCTGAGTTCACTTATTGTTGATTGCAAAACCTTTTCGGCATTTTTCACATGTCCAACATAGTCCACCTGAACCCAGCATGCATGACAACAGCAATCAGAAATGCCAGAGAGGAAAGAAAGCTTATGGAATATGAGAGAAAAAGACCACTAATTCACCTTGAAAACAACACTATTCCTTGGAGGGGGCTCAATAGACAATGCCTGGCAAGTTTCACGGAATTGTCGTTCAAGAAAAGATGGTGATATATCCTTATTTTGGAAGGGATTAACTACCACAACAGATACCACCCTCAAGACAGGCAAATAGATGGCATAGATAGCACGTCCTTCAGAGAAACTGTAATACGTTGACATGATAGAATTAATGCTTGAGTTCAACATAAGAAAAACGTGCATTGCAAAGGAACTCAAGCATTATACAATTTCAAATTTGGCTACTGTAGTTGAAAAATAGCAAACATGAAAGTGAAATGTCACAACTATGCGCACCATGAAACTCAGAAAAGGTGAATTGCTGATGCTTTGCAGCACACAAGAAAGAGACAGTTCGGTTACCTCAAATCCAAAAGAAAGCAAAAACACAAGGGTTCAGAGTAGAATTATATAAACTTTCAATAACAAGTATCTTCTCAAATTTTATGGGAGGTGCAATTTTTTTGGGTTTGCAAGGATTGATCCCCTCGGCCACCTCTTAAAAGATCCCCCAACCCTCATTACTGGCCCAACCCCTGTGGCTTAAGGAAAAAAGTGGCATCTGCATTTAGTTATTCACCTATTCTTGCAGGGTCAATGCTCTATGGAACAATGCATTTTATTTTCTTTAAACTTTCTGTATAGTCTGGTGCTTTCAAATCCTGGATATCTATTCAAAGGTAGAAAATACTGCCCACGAAGATCTCAACGAAAAGTTTATGTGGTACCTTTTAGGTTCTAAACCACAAGTATCCCTAAGCCCACTGGGTTAAGACTAATCATGTTCACACCAGGTTCGCTTAGTAAGGGTAAATTGCTCCCAACAAGTAATTTTTTAATACACAAGTACTGAACCAACAACCTCTTGCAGTAAGAGTGTCAAACCACTCACCCCAATAACTTGTTGGTAGCTTATGTGGTACTTGAGACAAACAAAGGCTTCCAACTTAAAGTCTAACTTGTGAATCATTGTCCATGTAGTACGAGGACTCTCAGAAAAGAAGAAGAAAGTAGTGCAGTGCATTTACCTATGATACAGGTAAAAGAAAGCGATTGGTTGCTTCAAATAATATTCTGGTCTAGTCTCCATATGAAGTTCACTCAAACTCCAGCTATCCTGAACACTTCGTCTCTTGGCTGTTTTATCCACTTTACAGACACAGCCAATCTGAAGGATGGCATTAAACTCCAATGGTATCTTCGTTTCATATATTCCCTGAAGAAGATGTTAAATATGCATTAAAGAAAAATCAAAAGAAACATGGCCACTCAAACATTCAAATCCAATGTCATAACTCTTGCATTTAAAAACTTCCATCAGACTGTCTTTACTGCACAAGTTTCCAATGCTTTTTGTAAAGGTCAAAATCAAAATGATGAGAAAAATTTCAGCATCACTCATGTAATTTGAATGGACAGGATAAATAGCCACTAAACAGCAATATGAAAGAAGCATTTGGATGAACAACAAAACAAATAAATCTTGTAAGCACTTGTTATTCCAGGAATATCGTTTGGATTCCATAAAACAATCATTGCGCATGACTAACAACCTTGGTAATGCAAGCATATAATTTTTTTACAATGGAGTAAATAGAATATGCTAACCTCGACTTCTGGATCTGCAAGAAGAGCTGCTAGCTTTTTGCTTTCTTTCCTAAACTTGTCTTCCTCTATAGTTACCTATTAAGAAGCCAGACCAAAAGAAAATGAAAAGAAGAACGTCTTATCAAACAACAGAATGTAACAGGATCAGAAATCAAAGTTAAGCAGATAGAACACCATACCTCAACTAGGTTATAACTAGGCCTTCCATGAGGAAGGGTCTTGTTCACTCGCCTTCCAGGAAAATTCTCTGTTGCTTTAGAGTTAATATAAAATACTCTTGGAACAGTAATAGGAATCTTCAGCATGATTCCTTCTACAACAATCCAAGCCAAAAGCACATTGTGCACTTGGAAGTAGCTGTATTATCTGAACAAGATTTTCTGCAGTCAGAATGTAATCATTGCAGCCAAATGTCCTTCCTTACATTTAAACATCGGCTCATCTAAACCAAATGGTTTAACAAATGAAAACTACATGCCTGCCAATCGCATCGTGTTAGGGCTGCTTCATGCGTTGTAAAATATGAACCAACTCCAACTCTTCTCTGCACTTCTTTAAGATTTATCAGACTAACTTGCATGTGGGAGGCACCATTAACATGCTTTGAAGTTCTTAAATTTCCCAACCTATCAAAGCATATAAACCAATGGTTAGCAAAATGAGTATAAAAAAGTATATTGTTATTATAGAATAAATACAAAACCATGGACACACAGAGAGTGGTATGAACATGTAATGCAATTGGTTGTCTAGACAAATATTTATGTATTAAACAGTATAACCAGAAATCAAAGAGGTAACTAGGCAAAGTTGGTGAAACCAGGCCTTTTTCCAAAGTAAAAATATCATTATAGAGGTAGCTGACGAAACTTTTAGGTCATCTGTAGAGCCTTTATTCTTTTTTATGACAATTGAGTTCCCCTGTCGACAATGGCATACCCATACCACCACTCCATCATAATAGTCTACCAATCCCACTCATGAGCAAATAAAAGGTGCTTGCTCTGGCCTCCTAATCTTCCACAATTATGCATAGGGGATTTTCAATTTGAGATTTACTTGAACTGCTTCCCCCAAATGCACAGAATAGACCACATGTGCATATAAAATCTCAATAAATTTGCAGGAGTAAGAGTCATCCAAATAAAGCTTTTAACATTTTTACAAGTAACAACGCACCTTTGCCTCTTCCTCCTGTTAAGTGTTTCCTTCCATTTTCTCTTCTTCAATTCAAGCCATCCTTGATAATCTACGTCTCTATCTATATTTTCAGGAGCAGAAACATTAAGCTCCAGCAGTGAGGATGACTCTTGCACACTTTCACTGTGATCAGTTTTCTGTTGTTCGGGATATTCTTGTCCATTTTTTTGTGACTGATTGTTCCTCATTGTTGACTTCATAGCATCGGACAATTGGTCTAGGAACATTGGTGGAACTGTTTTTCTTTTGGAAATCTTCTAAATCTCCAACACCACCATGCATTGCATGATTGGGTATAGAAGAATCACTAGCCTTAAAGATGTCAACCAATTTCTTTTGACGTAACTTGTCATTCTTCTCACGAACTTTTTTGTGCAGCCAATCAGGATGAACCACCCTAGGTACAGGGTTTGAAACCTAAAAAGATAAAATTTCATCTCCAAAAGGCTGAACAGTAGACCAGTTATATTCCTTAAAAGAAATGGGATGAGGGAGTATAACCATTTGCATTGCAGCAGGAATTGTAATGATTTTGAATTGCTGAACTTAGTCGCTGCTTGTAATAGGACCAGTCGATGATTGATCTGATACCAACATCTGATGAAGTCTTGCACCATTTTCGTAAATAAAACCTCAGAATATCTGCGAAAAGAACAAATAAAATTATAACTCTGTATAGAACACAAAAGAGAGATTTATAATGAAACCTGGATAGATGTTTACCAACATCAGTTTCAAATATCGCAACAGGAACAGCACGCTCACTCACAGGAGTTCCCTGCCCACATCATAATTACAAGAATTTCTAACCCAACCATGCAAATTAAATCATAAGTAAAATATAAACCAAAGATGATTTAGGTATACTTGAGAAAAGTATCCGATACATATTGCAACAACATAACAACAAAGCAGATTGCAAAAGAACACCAATTAGCTACATCGTTGTCTTTGTAATCCCCCCAAAAATAAAGGGTGTCTTTGAAATACTTATAAGTAAATTCAATTGACTTGCAGCTGGTGCAATAAATTCCAACCACATGCACTCACTTCATACTTTAAAAGATCAACAAATCAGTTTGCTGTAAAAGTAGAAAAACTAATTGTAATAAACCCCAATGCTTGCAGCTCAATAAGTGCATTCATGACAGTAGCATAGCCTATAGTAGATAGTAGAAAATATAATTTCTTTAGCAAGGAAAATGTGTATATTGAATGCAATAAAGAATGCATCACAAGACTGAAACAAAAGGCATACTTTTGGTTCACATGCAACTATATACTGGCAACGCAATCCCTTATCTTTCACCATTGTGTCACCAAGAAAATCAGCAAGGCGTCTTGCAGTTGTTACTGCACAGGATTTATGTTCTCCATAGTCTGCCAAGGACTTGCTCATTGTGCTTGACTCGGATATGTAATCAAGCAACTCACTATCAGCAACATCCTTTCCTTGATTCTAACACAATCAATTTCAATTCCAGAAATCAACACAATCATTTTCAATTCTCAATTTCAATTCCAGAGATCCTCAATTTCAATTTTTTTTTTATAAATAAACTCACTCTGCCACCACTGCCTCCGTCGCTGTCTGATCATCACCGTCGCCGGCCATCATCACCACAGCCTCATCGCCGGCCATCTACTCTCTCGCCGACAAGGACAATCTCGTCCTCTCTCTCCCTGTCGCCAAGAAGCCAATCGTCGGCCGGCCAAGTTCCAGCCACTCCGCCTCAGACACTCTTGGCTTCATCATCTCGCACCCACAATCCCTCCATTTTCAATCTTCTTTTATTTCTGCAAATAAGAAGAAACAGAGGGCAAGGAGTAGAAAATAAAGGAAAGAGTTGGGCTGCGCCAAACAAGGGAAAGAAATAAATCTTTTCTTCTTCTCTTTTTTTTCAAAAAAAACAAAAAACAAAAAATACAAAATTGTCATCGGTGCCACGTGGCAGACCATCGTTGGTCCACATCACCACACGGCAGTCCTCTATTCACCTCTCTCTCTGCCACATAGCACGCCATATGTCATCCTCCGATTCAGTCACTGCCGCCACCTCACCAAACATATGTCTCTCTTTCATTTGTCAAGCTCGGCCACATCATTATGTCTCTTCCACGTGGCCAACTCCCATTTTTAGGAAACATTTTATTCTAAAAAACAAACTATGTATAATTTAAAATGGACGGACTATTTGTTACCGTCAACTCCATTTATACTCCCGAAATACAATTATTATATCTTTTATATTATAATGGATAATGATGTATTGTATAGAAAGGTATGAAAAGAGAGCATCAGTCACACTGAGCTGAGATCCTGGATAAACAGAGAGAGGATATCATATTGGGTCCAAAAATAGTAAACTGTAACAGACGTGATTTGCACACAGCTATGAGAATAGCAGAAGGTTGGTATTTCTGTATACTTTAGGGTTTTTGATTGAAGAAGGTTGGGAGTTGAAATGCAGCAGAAGGTTGCATGTCATGTCTACCACTGACCGACACGTGTCATGACTTTAAGGCTGAATCTGACTTCGTGATGACGTTGTAACAGTTACTTAGCAAAATATTCTTATCCTCGTAATAGCCATAGGCTTAGAATTAAATTCATTTTGAGAAAATGTATTCGATATCATTTTTTTTCCAGAATAAATTTACCTCTAATTTTTTATTTTTAATAATTTGACAATCAATTTTTATTCCGTTATACATTAGTGATAAAGTACCAGTAGATTCAGTTTTGAAAGGTTAATACACTCCATAGTTCTAAATATTTGTCATTTTATTTTAATTAGTCTCAAACATTTTGAAGATTTTTAGAAGAGGATTTTATTGAATCTCTCAATCTTAAAAAATACAAGTAGTTACATAGGCTATATATACATAATTTGGCAGCACTATTGGTGTGAATTCAGTCACCATGTATGAATGCAATCCATGCATTCACATGGGTGAGCTGCTGTAAATCTATGACTGGAAATGGTCAACTAAATCAGCCATCGTGTATGAATGCAATCCATGCATTCAACATGGGTAGGCTGCTGTAAATCTATGACTGGAAATGGTCAACTAAATCAGCCACCATGTATGAATGCAACCCATGCATTCAACATGGGTAGGCTGCTGTAAATGCAGACTGGAAATATTGTCCAGCTAGGCTGCTGTCTAAGTTGGTTGCTGCCCAACTTGGTAGTTGTCCATCTTTACTGCTATGATATTCAATACTCCCCCTCAAGTTGGTGCATAGATATCACACATGCCCAACTTGCAAATCAACGTGTGATAGGTCTTTTTGTTGAGTCCCTTAGTGAACACATCGGCGAGTTGTGTTTCAGACCTTACATGAGATAAGGTCAAGACACCATCAGTCAATTTCTCCTTGATGAAGTGTCGATCAATCTCAATGTGTTTTGTCCGATCATGTTGAACTGGATTCTGGGCTATACTGATGGCAGCTTTGTTGTCACAAAACAAGGATAATTTGTCTATTTCTGACAAGTTTAATTCCTTCAATAATTTTTGTAACCATAGCAGCTCACACACACCTTGTGTCATTGCTCTGTATTCTGCTTCAGCACTTGATCGAGCAACTACACTTTGCTTCTTGCTTCTCCAAATGACTAGGTTTCCTCCAACAAAAGTGCAGTAACCAGAGGTAGACCTCCTATCTGTTAGCCCAAGGGCAACTTACTCTTGTTTTGATGATTTTAGACACACAAACTAATTCATATTACTAATGCAATTTGAAATTAAAGTGTGTGTAGTTTGCGATGGAACGTATAAGAGGCAACAAATCAAGATATCGCAAGCTAGAAGATCAAGTGTACATTAGGACTTTTATCATGTAAGTATGATTCTAATTAGCACTTGATTTATGTTCAAGATACCTCAAGGAAAGTTTTCAAAAAGGTTTTGTGCGAAAATGATTTTTGAAAGTCGAGATATGGAACTCTTTGTTCCTGGCGGCATGCCGCCAGGAATGGCTTGTGTCTGGCGGCATGCCGCCAGACTCGGCAGGGAAAATTAATTCCCTTAGCGAAGGTAGCGTCATGCCGCCCCAGCTGCTTCGTTTCTGGCGGCATGCCGCCCCAGCTGCTTCGTTTCTGGCGGCATGCCGCCCCAGCTGCTTCGTTTCTGGCGGCATGCCGCCAGAGCCTAGGGGACAAGCTCCAACAGCTATTTTCTCCACTAAAAACGGCTAGTTTTGACTCCATACTCCCATGTCCGAACCTCTGCACTTTCTACACTATAAATACTCATCTTAGATGAGTCTATACATAAGGAGGAACAACAAGAAAACACTAGAAACCATTTTACACAAAATCACATTTTACAAGCTTACAAAAATCAGTTTTTACAAACGCAAGTATTTTCACAACGATTTCAATCCTTCTTGCGTCACTTTGTCCAGCTTGTTTTGGGTTTCTTCTTGAGGTAACTTTGAGGTATTCTTGTTCATTTATTGGTGTTGATTATTGAATCATACATAGTTTATTTGTACACCAATTTGTGTTGCCATTTAACAATTCTCTTGTAAAGTATCTTACTTGTTAGGTTTGTGGTTGAGCCTTTGCAAAAACCATTGGTTGTAGTTGAGCCACTAAAAACTACTTGATAGTTTGTGGTTGAGCCTTGGAAAACCATAGGTTGTAGTTGAGCCTTGGAAAACTACTTGTTAGGTTGTTGGTGAGCCCGGTAAAACCAATTGTAAGGTTGTGAGTTGAACCAGTAAAAACTCAAGTGAATAGCAAGGTTTGCATTCGAAAATCCTAAGAGGAGGACTCTTAGGTAGTGGAGTACAATTCATTGAGGAATTGGAACCACTATATATCCTTGTGTTTTTACATTCTATTTCCGCACTCATATTTCCTTACTATTTGTGTTAGAATTTTATTTGCCTATTCACCCCCCCTCTAGGCCGTTTATCACTATCATCTAGAGATCCAGCCCAATCTGCATCCGTAAAGGCTTCAATTCGAAGATGACCATATTTGGAGAAGAGTAGGCCTTTGCTAGGGGCTGACTTGAGATATTGCAGAATGCGAAAGACAGCCTGTAGGTGAGGCTCCCGTGGATCGTGCATAAATTTGCTCACTAGGCTAACTGCGTACGCTATATCTGGTCTAGTATGTGATAGATAAATCAATCTACCCACTAATCTCTTATATCTTTCCATATCAACTGAATCACCAGTCTTTGCTTGCAATTTATGGTTGCTCTCAATAGGAGATTATATGGGTTTACATCCCAACATACCAGTTTCTGCCAATAGATCCAGAATATACTTTCTTTGAGAAATGAATATGCCTTTATTAGATCTAGCAACTTCAATTCCCAAAAAATATTGTAGTTTTCCTAGATCCTTGATCTCAAACTCCTTGGAAAGAAGCTTCTTCAAATGAATCATTTCTTCCCTGTCATCTCTTGTCATCACTATGTCATCAACATAAACTATGAGGAGAGTGATCTTACCCTTATTATGTTTGAAAAATAAGGTATGATCTGTATTGCTTTGTTGATAATTGAAGGAGAACATGGCTTTGCTGAATCTATCGAACCAAGCTCTAGGAGATTGCTTTAGTCCATAGAGTGCTTCATTTAGTCTGCAAACCTTTCCTTGTGCCTTTTCATCATCAAATCCAGGAGGGATCTCCATATACACTTCTTCCTCTAGGTCACCATGGAGGAAACATCAAACTGCAGTAAATCCCAGTCAAGATTGGCAGCACAAGAAAGCAAGATCCTGATTGTGTTCATCTTTGCTACAGGGGCAAACGTCTCCTGGTAGTCCACTCCATAGGTTTGAGTGAATCCCTTGGCTACTAGTCTAGCTTTAAACCTTTCGATGGAACCATCAGCCTTGTGTTTCACAGTAAATACCCATCTACAGCCGACCAGTTTCTTTCCATGTGAAGGAGTGACAAGTTCCCAAGTCTTCTTTCCATGTGGAGGAGTGATAAGTTCCCAAGTCTCATTTTTTGCCAAAGCTTTCATTTCCTCCACCATTGCTTCTTTCCATTGTGAGTTTTTGAAAGCTTCCTTCCAATCCTGTGGAATAGACAGAAGAAAGGGACAAGGCAAAAACTCTATAGTTGCTACTCTATAGTTACTTCGCCACTGCCGGGCTACTTCGCCATCGCCAAGCTCCCACGTTGCTGTTGTTGTCCCTTGCCGTAGCTGCCACCGTCGCCTGTCACGCCGTTGCTGCTGCTGTCCCTTGCTGGAGCTGCCACGTTGCTGCTCTCTACTGCAGCTACTGTTCGGCGTTGAGAGGAAGAAGAGATTCGCCGCACCTCGCCACGGCCATCCCGTCACCACAGCTGTCATACCGCCGTTGCTGGTCACGCTGCTGCCGCCGAGTCACTGTTCTGCTTTGTTGACTAGAGAAGACGCAGGCGAGGGGAGGGGAGACGATGAACAGGGATGCTCATTTATTTGATCAGCCAAGCCCAAACGGGAAAGAAAGAAGGAGAAGTGGGCTTAGGCTAGTCATTTATTTTAATTAGTCATGGGCTTGGCTTGTGCCAAGCCCAAGTGGAAAAGATAGAAGAGAAGATGGGCTGCCGTGGGCCCAATTTCTAGGCCCAGCGGGCCTGGTCCAAATTTTCAAGACCATCGCATTTATTTCTCGCACGCTTGTACTATTTATTTATTTTCACACTCGCACTTGCACTATTTATTTTCTGCACATTGCACTATTTACTATTTTCCGCACATTGCACTGTTTATTCATTTCCGTACATTGTACTGTTTATTTATTTTCTGCACTTGTACTGTTTATTTATTTTTCGTACACTTGTACTGTTTATTCACTTCCGCACCCGCATTGTTTATTTTTCGTATTTTCGTATGCTTGTACTGTTTATTTAATTCTCGCATGCTTGTACTATTTATTTATTTTCGTATGCTTGCATGTTTAATTGTTATTTTTGTATGCTTGCATGTTTAATTATTATTTTCGTATGTTCGCATGTTTATTTATTTTCGTATGTTTTTGCATGTTTAATTATTCTGCTCATGTTTAATCGTAAAAAATAATTATTTCACTTGCGTGCGTACAATAATTTTGATACCGATTATTTGAATACTTGTACTATTTAACTAATTATCTTTGCATGCTTTAGAATATTTAAATAATTATCCCACTCGCATTTAATCGTTAAAATTAATTACTTCACTCGCAACAAGTCATTAAATATTTATCTACTTTTTTTTCCCGAACTAATAACCTCGACTTTATAGGGTAAATCAATCAATGTTCTTCACAAGTACGCCTCACAACTTTGTCCAAAAAAGGGTATTTCCGCCCGATATCCCTCCACAAGTAAACGTTTCTTACCTTTTATTTATTTCACACTTTTTACGCTCGTATCATTTAGAAATGTTATATTTAATTTATCCATCGGGCATGATCACCTAAATTAGGACTTTTTATTTTTCAAACATGATTAAACACCTCTTGTATCCGGTAACCATTTAGGATGTGACTCGGGTGCCTAACACCTTCCCGAGTCCATAACGTGACCCCGAACTACTATTCTCGGGTTCAAACCCATTTTGCCTTAGTTTTTATTTTTTATGCATGACAAATAGGTTCCCTTAACCTAGAAACAAATTAGGGTGGCGACTTTATTGCATAATGTGAGGCGTCCTTTTACGCCGAGCATCGTAATGTCCCAGATTCGTCGTATACTCGCGAATGTTTATTTCATTTTCACGGGGGTGCGACAATAGCTGGGTGACAAGGAATCATAAGAAACAAAATTAGAGATGGGATGTTTAGTACAAGCTCTGACACCTTTTCTTTGGGAAATAGGTTTATCTAAATCATCAAAAGGTAACTCACCAACAGAGATTGATTCATGATCAGAAGTAGGTTGCATGATGGCTTCTATTGTCTTGTCTCTCCTCGAGTATCTCAACAAATCAGGCCTGTCCAATCTACTAATTTCCTCCCCCTGTCTATTTGTCTCTTCTTCAACTCTCTCTTCATCCTGAAGCGTTACAGAACTAGGTATCACCTCTTCTTCATCATTACTCTCCCCCTGAAGAGGTGATTGGGATGGGTTGAAGTAAGATTCAGTTTCTCTAAAGGTGACATCCATACTAACAAAGTATTTTCGAGAAGGAGGATGATAACACTTGTAACCTTTTTGGGTTGAAGAATACCCAAGGAATACACATTTTTTGGCTCTGTGGTCTAGTTTTGTAGTTGTCCTGCTATGAACAAAACAGACACACCCAAAAACTTTTGGAGGAATGGTGTAGCTATTTTTCCCTAGTAAGATTTCTAAGGGACTTTTAAAGTTGAGTGCTTTGAGAGGCATTCTATTGGTAAGATAAGCAGCTACTAGAATTGCATCCCCCCAATACATTTTTGGCATATTCATAGCAAACATAAGTGATCTAGCAACCTCCAACAGGTGCCTATTTTTCCGTTCAGCCACCCCATTCTGAGCACTAGTGTAAGGACAACTAGTTTGATGAATTATGCCATTGAGATCCAAGTACTGCCCAAATTTACTATCCATGTATTTTGTGCCATTATCAGTCCTTAAAATTTTTATCTTTGTATCAAATTGATTACAAACCATTTTATGGAATGACTGAAAACATGAAAAAATATCACTTTTGGCTTTTATTAAATATACCCAAGTCATCCTCGTGCAACAATCAATAAAGGTGACAAACCATCGGCTACCAGACAAGGAGACAGTCTGAGTAGGTCCCCAAACATCAGAGTGGACAGTCATAAAGGGAACAGTGTTTTTGTTGTTACTCAAGGGATAAGAGTTTCTAGTATTGATTACATTGCATTTCATCATATTTTATTGTCTATTTACTTATTGTATTGGGCAGTAAAACTACTGATTTATCCTTGTATTTCCCACATCTTAGCAGATCTGGTCTGGAGGCAGCATTTGAGGAATCTGATCTGAGAGAGCTGGAGCTGTTTACCCGAGTCTAGGCCTGGATCTTGGCCTAGACAAGTTCGCAACCAAAGCAGCGCGCTAACCAAAATCGTCTTGGCCAAGACTGCGGCCAAGACACTTTCGCGATAAGAGCCTGAAGCATGGATCTTTT